>JAXQQM020073358.1:0-99791 GCA_034641835.2 Pinus albicaulis
CTACCTTCAAATGGAATCAACCCGAAAAGGAAGCGTTCGACCAGATCAAGAAAGCGATAGCCGAAGCACCTTCCCTCCAGAGCCCAGATTTCGGCAGAGATTTTAGCTTGTATACTTTTGCTTCGGATTCGTCCCTGGCAGCCGTACTCACACAAAAGGATAGAAATAATGACGAGCGTCCCATTTCATTCATGAGCACCGGTTTGCAGGGAGCTGAATTAAATTATCCTGAAATCGAGAAACAGGCCTATGCGGTATATAAAGCGGTCAAACATTTCAGACCGTACATCTTAAAAAACCATGTCACAGTTTACGTCCCCCACCCAGCTGTTCGCTCACTGTTCATGCAGCAAGAGCTGGGCGAGAGACGAGGGAACTGGGTTGCATGTATGCAAGAGTACGACTTAGAGTTTAAGCCAGCACGCACAGTTAAAGGACAAGGTCTATGTCAAATGGCTGCAGAGGCTGCAAGTTCCCAACAGAGTGAAGAAGATAATTGGGAGCAAGAAATTGAAATGTACCAAACTGACGTCATTCCTCAAATAAAGAACCCTTCTTGGTACTCGGATATTTCAGGATATTTAGCACACGGCGTGTTAGACCCAATTCTAAATGCCCGGCAGAAACGCGCAATCAGACTCAAAGCTGCGTCTTACCAGATAATCCAAGGGAAGCTTTTCAAGAAACATTCCGACGGGGTCATGTTGCGCTGCCTGGAACATGATGAAGCTCAGAAAATCTTAACCGAGCTGCACGATGGACCAGTAGGAGGTCATTTTGCCGGGGACACCACTGCTCATAAAATAATGCGAGCAGGTTATTATTGGCCGACCCTTTTTAGAGATGCCCACGCATATGTTCGGAAATGCATTCAATGCCAGAAATTCGCAAACCGAGAAGCGCGTCCCGCCGCTCCTTTGTTGTCAGTAGCAGTGGAAGAACCTTTTCAACAATGGGGTCTGGACGTCATTGGTGAGATCTTACCCCACTCTTCTAAGCAACATCGGTACATTCTAACGGCTACTGATTATTTTACCAGGTGGGTTGAAGCAGTACCGTTACGCCAAGTCAACGATCAGGAGGTAATGAAATTTGTCACTCATTCCATCATTACCAGGTTTGGCGTTCCAACTTCCTTGGTTTTTGATAATGCAACGTATTTTTCATCTTTTAAATTATATGATTTTGCTTTGGAAAATGGCATTGTTCTTAAACACTCTACAAAGTACTATCCCCAAGGAAATGGTCTAGCGGAATCAACAAATAAAAATCTGATTCGCATCATTAAAAAGACCCTTCTGTCTCAACAACGCAACTGGCACAATGCCCTCCAAAATGCACTCTGGGCCGATCGCGTCACCCCTAAGTCCTCAATAGGCACCTCACCATATTTTCTCATGTATGGGAAAGAAGTTGTCCTCCCGCCCAATTTATCTCTTCCCGCTCTGCAATTATCTCAAGAGTGTCATGGTACCCCTTGCCCCGCCTTGCAAACCCGCATTGACACCCTGCTGAAATTAGAAGAGGAAAGGCAGAAAACCCGGGAGAAATTCGCCATCCACCAGAGTCGAATCAAGAAATGGTTTGATAAAAAGTCTGCAGGAGATAAAAAATTTGAAGTAGGAGATCTTGTCCTAAAGTGGGATAAAGCCCACGAAGAAAAGGGAAAACATGCCAAATTTCAAGCACTATGGATAGGTCCCTTTCAGGTTAAAGAAAAGGTGGGTCCCCATACTTTCCGATTGCAAACTCTGGAAGGAAAATTCGAGGTCCTCCCGGTAAACGGGCATGACCTCAAACACTATTTTACTTGAGTAGCCCTCAAAGGGCTGTTTCCACCCCTGTATTATAAAAGTCGGATTTTTGTTCTTCTTGTTAAAAAAAAAAAAAAAAAACTCTTTCTCTAAATCTACAAAGAAAACCTTGTCTAAAGCTATCCGCAACTGGCTCACTCCCTGATAGGTTTTATGCTGATGAAAGGCCCTTCCCGCAAAACACGAAATAGTCAAAACTCGCTTGTAATGGGCACCAAGGGTTAGCACATGGCCTTACTGGAGTCTTCAAGCATAAGGAACCACCCAGCGGCTTTGGAAGGTGCAGGCAGAAAAGGTCTTACATAGCAGTGACCGGATCGTGAGGGAACAGAGCTAACTCAGGGGAATCTCAGGTCATCCGGGAAAAACCCAAGTCCTCATATGAGACCAGGAGCAACCTCTCTGCAAGCAAAATAAGTCGGGATCCCTCATCCGCCCAGGCAAAATATGCCCATCTAAATAAGTGCCATAAGCACATTCTCAAATAAGTGCAATCGCACATGAATAAAGGGTAAAGGATTGAGAAAGGCTTCCTGCGCAGAGAGGTGATGTAACGACTCCGCCGGGGTACTGATCAGGCTCGCTGGCAGCGGAGCAACGTTCATGACTCTTTAGGCAGTGACTCCGCCGGAGCCGAGAGGTTCGCTGGCAGCGGAGCAACACCATGAGGACGAAATAATCGTACCGGACCCTGCGGTTGTCCAAGGTTTCTCCGACCCTCACGGTCCTGGAACGCGAAGAATCAAAAAATTCGGTCGATCTGCACTCAATAAGCCAAAAGGTCAGGAAACTATGCGAGGTGGCAAAGGGAGGAAGGTGTAAACTCTGAGGTAAAAGAACAAGCTAGTATTTGGCCCCTCCCCCCTCCCTCATGGACCATTCATCGGCAGAGACTCTGAATTCATCCAGTGAATCGCCATTTGTTGTAGCCTCTACAACACCCTCCAAAAATACAAAAAATAAGAACACACACTTCAAAATTTTTGGAGCCCCTTTAAAACTAAAAGAGAAAAAGCTAAGTGAAGTTTTGAAGGGCAAGTCGCTAAGTCGCAAATCCATCCTGTGAAACAATTGCGACCCCTGCGACCTATGCGACCCCGCGACCCTAAGGTCGCAAGGTCGCAAGGTCGCATGGTCTGGAATTAAAGAAGTCGCGACTCATGCGACCTATGCGACCTCGCGACCTTAGGGTCGCCAGGTCGCAAAGGTCGCAAGGTCGCAAGGATAAGTAATTAAGGAAATTTGCGACTCAGCGACCTTTGCGACCTAGCGACCCTAGGGTCGCAAGGTCGCAAGGTCGCACTCTACCAACTTGCGACCTCATTAAGTGCCCACACGTGCGACCCTTTTTTAAAAGGGCAGGTCGCTAGGTCACATTTGTCACTTGCAGCGAAAAGTTAGGAATCGCTCTGACAGGTCGACTGGCGCGTTTTCTTCTGGGTAAGTTGCTATTTCTTCTCTGTGTTTCCTTCATGAGCATTTCTTGCCCAAATCTAGCCTCCCCATTGTCTTAATTACCTGCTGGGGAGGCTGTGGGGTTTTTTGTGAGGTTTTCCATATCGTTTTGTTCTCCTGTTATCACCATTAAACCCCAGGATCACTTTTCTTGTCCAGCCCCTCATGGCTTTGTCCTACCCGCAGCCTGGACCCCTCCCATGCCTTGTATGCTTCCCGTTAGGTGAGAAATGAACCCCAAGCCGCGCGCGCTCGAAACCCCCCGGCAGGCCCAAGTGCGACCTGCGACCCAGCGACCCGGTCGCAAGGTCGCAAAGTCGCGCGATCCTCTGTTAGCGACTCTGCGACCCTGCGACCTAGTCGCAAGGTCGCGAGGTCGCATGTGAGTTCTTTGGTTAATCAGCGACCCTGCGACCCCAAGAGAACTATTAATTAAATTCTGCATGGTAGACTGTATTTAGCCCGTTATCATTATGTCTTTCTCATCATGGGATTCTTTCCTGAATACAACAGGTGGATTTGGAGCAGACACGATACCGGTTCTCTCTGACTCTAGCGACATGGCACCCCCGGTGTCCTGAAAGAAAGGAAAGCAGGTAGTGGAAGAAGAGTCAGACACAGACGTGCAAACATCTCCTCCACCAATATACAGAGATACCCTTTGCACCTTCGCAAAAGGGGACAGCCTGAGATGGTATGAAGTATATCATGAGTTCGCTATACCAGAAGATGAGTTTCCAGAAGATCTCCCGGATCGGGAAGTATACCTAAAGGTCAAGAGATCCAAATTACATCTAGCAGGGGCACATCCAGCCGTCTTCCCGTGTCCAGAAATATTAGACTGGATCATACAGAAAACGGATCCCAAGAGGTTCGTGATCCGAGATAGCAAAGGAAAAGCTTTCGCGATGTTGGAGGGCTCATACGCCCAGGTCTACTACTCGCTGCCCCAACCAGAGGAAAACTTTACCCCGAGATGGGTTTCTACCCACGAAGTACCTGTGGTTGATACAATCAGGAAATGGTGGGCGGAACCGGACAAATTTAAAGTCAAGAAAGATCAGGAGTACCCGGTGGCCGGTCTAAGGAAAGTGTATAAGTTAGTGGCCGCCATGCTCTGCAGATTGTATGGACGTCCGGACACCACCACCTTCAACGGCGCATGGGAAACTATAATGGAATATGTAACGGTGCACGGCACTCGTTTCAACTGGGCTGGTATATTAATGGGCTCAATGCAAACAAATTTGGCTTCGGCTTTAGCCCCAGATGAAGGAACGCCGTCAGAATTTTATATGGCTTCATATCTATTAGATGTTGTCAATGCCCGACTGCATTTTGAGGGATGGCCACATAACTACGACTCCGAACAAACTCAAGCAATCCATTTGCAGACCAAGGTATTCTGGGAATCCAGGTACAAGTTAGATATTGAGCAAATCTCTCAGATATTCGTTCCCGCCCTTTACGGGAAGCTATTTGGGCAAGACACCCCCTGTATGTCTTGGCGAGCGATGGAGACACTAGGTCAGGTGGCGCACTGGTTTCCATTCGCTGAATATACAATCATTCGAGTATTTGGCACACTCAAAGCACCACATGCTCTGCCTAGGTTTGTTACCGACAAGGTGCTTATGCAGGAGGTATGTTTCCAGATGACCTCGGGTTTCTCCAATGTCCTTTCCAAAGGAAAGAAGAAACCCTGGCCCGCTCTGCCCCTCACCATCGGTGCTTATATAGTCAAGGACTTTAGAGAAGTAGCGGCTCAAGGGGAAGAGGTAAAAGGTTATCACTTTAGAAATCTGGATTACCGAACATATGACCCGGTCAGGATAGTTCCTGAGCACTGTAAAAGGGCCAAGTTTAAATGGAGCTATCAGCATGTCGAACGCCCGGCGAAAGACGAGAAAAGAAACTGGTACAACGCAGACAGGCAACTAGCTCCGGGTATTGACTCTGACCGAGAAGAAGAGGACAACCAAGATTTAGAAGACAGGAGCCATAAACTAGGAGGCTCTTCTTCCTCCAAAGATAAGAAAACACGGACCAGTACAGGGCCTGACACCTCGGATCAGCTAAAAGGAGTAGAGGCCCAAGCCAAGAAGGAAGAGGAAAAGAAAATAAAGGAGGATGAAGAGAAACGTAGAAGAGATGCAAGGATAGAACGGAAAAGGAAACAGGCCGAGGAAAAAGAAAGACAGGAAAAGGAAGCACAGGCGGCAGCAGAGCAAGCACTTAAGGAAGAACTTGACAAAGCCGAACAGCAGAAGAAAACAGACCAAGCTGCCGCAGCAGAGAGAAAAAGAAAAGCTGAGAGAGAAGCAGAGGCAGAGTCAGAACGCAGGAAGAAGGAGGAACATGACAAGGCAGAAGCCGAGCGCCGGCAAAAGGAGAAAGGAAAAGGACAAATGCAGGATAAAGAGGATGAACTAATAGATGATATCGACATATCTCCCCTGGAGATTCCTCCGAGTGGCAAGAAAAGTATCCTCCCTGATGACGATTTTCCCGGGGAACAAGAGGAAGAGGTCTTCGACCTGACTAGATTGACATTTGACCAATTCTCTTTCAAAATACGGAAAGAGAGAAGAAAATCCTTGGCGCAAAGCCATCCCGCCATATCTACGGTCGCCACTGAAAAGGACATCGTCCCGGATACCAGGACTAACCCGGTAATGATAGCATCAGGAGGCACCGCTTTTGCCGCGGCCACGGAGGAAAATGTCACTAGAATGAGCAGGGAGATTATTTCCCTACAAAACAGGCTAAAAGCAGCGGAACAGGAGAAATCAATACTGGAGAGTGAGATGCGACAGCTCCAAGGTAAGCCTTCCCAAGTCAATGAGGTCCCACTGGCGGTCATGAAAGAGTGTGATGTGTTGGAAATGACCATGAGGCAAGTATATAGGGAAATGCTCACCCTAAAACAAACAGTGGCCCCGTTGGCAGAGGCACGAGCGGAAACCAAACAGAAGCATGAGCAGCTCAGGGAAGCCTCAGTAGCTTTAGACAAAATGATAAACTGGATAGCACAGTACCATCAAGCTCCCGAAAATGTGCCTAGGAAGGATTGGAGTCACACACAAGATGCCAAAGTACAAATCCGGATGAAGATGCAGTCCAAAGACAAGCTGGCCAAAGACTTGGACAAAGTGGTGTCTGCATATAATCACCTGATCAGTGGTATAGACTCCATGAATGCTCTTCATCACATTCCGTCGTTAGGGGCACTGGATGAAACTAAAGACTGGGAGCAGGTAGATCAGGAAATTCAGTCTTTTCTGCAACCCGTGAGACAAGCTGCTGCCGCACCAGAATTTGAGGCATCACAAGAGAACCTAAATCGGTTGCTTGTCACTCCAGTACAAATCTATACCAAGCTTGCCTCCCTCTCAATCCAGATTTCCCAGAAGAAGGAGACTCTGATACCGAATGCCCTGGAATGTATGCATCAATTAAAAGAAGAATCCCCTCAAGTCTCCCCTATAGCAGCGGATTACCAGACCTGGCGAGAGTTCCTGAAGGGGAAGAAAATTGACGCTCCAGACCTCTCAATCACAGCCCTCATATCAGTTCTTTCAGTCAGCAGTCTTGGCCAGGTCTTGGAAAATCACAGTCGCGCATGCTTTAGGTATGGAGTGCTTTACACTAGGTCACTTGAGTCGCAATTGTTTCCGCCGGTCGCAGGTCGCATGATCGTCAAAGGTCGCAGGGAAGCTGAACCGTCGGGAAGCCGAAGCGTCGGAAAGCCTGAAGGGGCGTTTCTTGAATCTATAAATACCCCTGCGGGGTACATAGTTAAAGGCTTCTCTTTGGTGGACTGAAGAGTAATATTGCATTGTAATTGAAGGGTCATACTCTGACTCATGTGAAATTCAGATACTTGTTACAATCCCTTTGTTGGATGATGTATTTAGCTGTGACAAAACTGTGTGTATTCTGCGTATAGTTTCAGAATATCGTATGATTAATGAAGCTGTGTTCTTAATAGTATCATTCGTACTTCATAGCTATCTGTGATTGTGCTTGATGATGCTTAAGTTTATCATTTTTTCTTATAATGAATGTTAATGAATTATTTTATTAGCATTTCAGTGCATCTTTCGGAAAGTTAAGGGATATCCATACCGTGAAGAACTGTTTCTTTAGTGGTCAGATTATCTTGCATGCATTACCCCATAGATGTGTTGCTAACGACACTTCCTGGGCGTATGCATTTTGTTTATTACCTTGCTACGCACAGTGTTATATATCAGTTTGATACATCACACCCACCTTTTTGCAGTCATGTATTATTGCCATGTGAATGAGTGTATGTGGAGATTTAAGCGGTAGCTAGACCCACACCCGGACGGGATCCCTATTCCAAACGGTTGAAAGTCTAATTGGGACTTTCTACCCGGGAGATCCCCTATTGTTGGCCGGACATATTTTCCCGTCAACGGGATCTAAAACCTTAGATGAGATTATCAAGGTACAACGTTCTCCCCTTATAAAGACAGGTCTTGGATATATCGGAGAATCTTCTCAGGCTTCAGCACCAAATTATCTAAAAGTAGCTACAACTGGTATACAACATGCTGCCACTCAGCAAGGGAATAAAGAATCTTTGCAGGTAAAGCATGATCATCTCAATTCAAAGAACACTAACAGGAATATCTTTCAAAGAAACACCAATCAACAGGTAAATTCAAGTAGGAGATTTCATGATCGCAGAAATTTCTTCTTCAATGGACAATGTTTCTCATGTCACAATTTTGGTCATAAAGTTGTTCAATGTGTAGCATATAAAACTATTATGACAAGAGAAGCAAGAAAGAAAAGGATTGATATTGAAGCAAAGAAGAATACTTATAACAACTTTTCTCCTCTTCAAAATGAATTTGAATGCACTTATTGCAATAACTTTGGCCATGAAGAATCTGAATGCAGGAGAAAAGTTCAGCCAAAAGAACATGTTCCTTCAAGCTCCAAAGTATGGAAAAAGAAGGAATTACGGGTTGAAAATTGTGGCATAGCGTTATTTGCAGAAGATGAAGAAAACCAATGGTACATTGATAGTGGATGCTCAAGACACATGATAGGTGATAAAGACAAACTTCTTGCATATAGTGCTCTAGAAAAAGAAAAAAATGTTACATTTGGAAATGATACTCCTGCGGTCATTAAGGGAAAAGGGTCTATTTTTCTAAAAGAAAAGGTGAAAGCTAATGAAGTCATGTATGTGGATGGATTAAAACATAACTTGTTAAGTGTAAGTCAAATGTGTGATCAAGGAACTGAATTTGTCTTTAGTTCAAAAGAATGTGTGGTACGTGATCTTGATACAGGTAAAACAATTATAAAAGAAAACAGAACTCCAAGCAATTTGTATGTATTGAAGAACTGCAAAGAACAATGTTACTTGAGTAAATCTTCAGAAAAATGGCTATGGCATAGAAGGTTGGGGCATATGAGCTTCTCTCAAATCAACAAATCAAGCAGACTTAAAGTTGTTCGTGATCTTCCCAATATTACTCTACCTGAAAATATCATATGCAAATCTTGCCAATTCGGTAAGCAAACCAGAGTACAATTTAATGCCAAGGAAGGATCATCAAGTAAGCCTCTTGAACTCATTCATACTGACATATGTGGACCTATGAAGAAAAAGTCACCACGTGGTGAACAATACTATATCTTATTTATTGATGATTTCTCTAGAATGTGTTGGATTGGGTTGATTAAACACAAAGATGAAGCATTTGAGAAATTTCGGATCTTCAAAGCACTGGTTGAAAATGAATTAGATCTAAAAATCAAGTGTCTTAGATCTGATCGAGGAGGAGAATATACATCAGATGAATTCCTTGAATTTTGTGAACAACATGGCATAAAAAGACATTTTTCTGTAGCTGGCACTCCACAACAAAATGGTGTTGCAGAAAGAATGAATAGAACAATTCAAAAAATGGCTAGAGCTATGCTTGATGATTCCGGAACACCTGACACATTTTGGGGAGAAGCAGCACATACAATAGTAAACATTCTCAACAAGGCACATGTTCGTGTAAATAGTGATAAAACTCCATATGAACTCTGGTATGGTAATCCTCCCACTGTAAAGCATTTTAGAATTTTTGGAAGAAAATTCTTTATCAAAAATAATGATGAAAAACTTGGCAAGTTTGAACCCAGAGCAGATGAAGGAATACTTCTTGGTTACTCCTCTAGGAGTAGAGCATATAAATGTTACAATAAAATACTTCGGAAGATTGTTGAATGTATTGATGTTGTTATTGATGAGTCTCTTGCAGCCCCAAAAGAAGAAAAACAAACAACAAATGAAGACGATGGTGACATATGTCCTTCTACATCAAATAGAAATGATATAAACAGTGAACCCAATGAAGAACCTGAAGATGATTTATCTGAAAAAGCTCCATCCAGATATGTTCAAAAGAATCATCCAGAATCTCAAATTTTGGGAGATAAGGGAGCAGGAGTACAAACTAGAAGGACTCTTGTGGGATCTTCTAGCTATCTGGCATTTCTATCCACTATTGAACCACACAATGTCAATCAAGCTAGCAAAGATGAATGTTGGGTTCAAGCCATGAATGAAGAGCTTGATCAAATTGAAAAGAATCACACTTGGGAATTGGTACCAAGACCTCATGAAAAAAATGTCATTGGAACTAAATGGATATTCAAAAATAAGTTAAATGAGAATGGGGATGTTATAAGAAATAAAGCTAGACTTGTTTGCAAGGGGTATGCTCAACAAGAAGGTATAGACTTTGAAGAAACTTTTGCTCCTGTAGCCAGACTTGAAGCCATAAGAATTTTTCTTGCTTTTTCAAGCTTCCAACAAATCAAAGTTTATCAAATGGATGTTAAATCTGCTTTTCTCAATGGTGATCTAGAGGAAGAAGTTTATATAGAACAACCAGAAGGATTCATTTTGGGAAATAATGAAAAACTTGTTTGTAGACTTAAAAAGGCTCTATATGGTCTCAAACAAGCTCCAAGGGCACGGTATTATCGTCTTGACAAATATCTTCATCAACAAGGATTTTCAAAGGGGTCTGCTGATAGCAATTTATACACAAAAACTGAAAATGATAAACTATTGATTGTGGTTGTATATTTTGATGATATCATTTTTGGAAGTAATGAAGAATCTATGAGTCAGAAATTTGCTTCTGCTATGCAGCAAGAATTTGAAATGTCTTTACTTGGGAAACTAACATTCTTTCTTGGCTTGCAAGTGCATCAAACTACAGATGGCATATTCTTATCACAAGCAAAATACCTTAAGAAAATTCTGAAGAAGTATGGCATGGAAGAGTGCAAACCTATAAGTACACCAATGATAACCAGATGTAATCTCAGTTCTCATGATGATTCTCCCACGGTGAATCAACCAGAATACAGATCTATGATAGGAAGTCTACTTTATCTCACTGGGACTAGACCAGACATTATGCATGAAGTTGGGATTGTTGGACAATTCCAAGCTAATCCAAAAGAGTCTCACCTTCAGGCTGTCAAAATAATATTCAAATATCTACAAGGAACTCAAGACTTTGGACTATGGTATCCAAAGAATGCTTATCTTACTCTTCATGCTTACACTGATGCAGATTGGGCTGGAAATGTTGATGATCGGAAAAGCACTAGTGGTGGTGCATTGTATATGGGGCCCCAGTTAGTATCCTGGTTCAGCAAGAAGCAAAACTCTATTGCCTTATCTACAGCAGAAGCAGAATATGTGGCTGCCGCATCATGTTGCACTCAACTTCTTTGGATGATGCAAACCTTACAAGACTTTCAAATCAAATGTTCACCTCATATCTCCATTATGTGTGATAATACAAGTGCCATCAGTATCTCAAAGAATCTTGTTATGCATTCCAAGACCAAGCACATTCCCATCAAATATCACTTCTTATGTGAACAAGTGCTTGAACAAAAAGTGAAATTGGAGTATGTTTCCTCCAAAGAACAAGTTGCTGATATATTTACCAAACCTCTACCCAGGGAAGCGTTCGAATATCTCAGACAGAAACTAGGAGTAGTCTCTGCCATGCAGAGGATCAGGTCTACTTAAATACAGAAGATTAAATTGGTTGTGAGGTGTTGTTGGGCATCTCTGAATGCACAGGCTAAGGGGGAGCATTGGTCATATGAAAAGGATGCATTGTTGGCATTTATAAGTCATTTTGTTATATTATGTTTGAAGATGCAGCATGATCTCAGGGGGAGCATGGTATTGTCGGTTCAAAGGATCTTGATCAAATCTTTTCCATTGATGTCAAAGGGGGAGGAAAAGCAACAAAGGGCTTCTATAAGACAATTAGAGGAAGAGTATTGCCATCAATGCCAAAGGGAGAGATTGTTGGAAATATTGTCATTGATGGGAAAGGAAGTGGCAAAGGAATTGGCATCTGAAACAGTAACTAAGAACAGAGAAAAGAAACATAGCATAGGACAAAGGTCAGCAGAGAAGAACAGAGAAAGAGTGCATCTATAGAGAGCAGTATCAATCAAGGAGAAAATTGAATTCAGTAGGAAGGATATTTGTGTCCATGTGGAATTAATCCATGTGTGAACATATGCATGCATCCTGATGGAGGATAATTGAAATCCGTAAGAAACCCTATGAGGGGATTAATGGTGCTCTGTATGTAGTTCAAGGAACTTATGCTAATACGGTCGACTGTGTATCCCAAACTGGTAGACAGTGGAGTTATATACATTCGTTGAATATAAGACTGAAGGTAAATTGGGATCAATGTTGGGGATTGATCTCGGAATTTTCTGTGCCTTTATTGAATTGAGCAAGTGTAATATATGAACGTGTTCTTGATGAAGGAATTGTGAATTCCTGGAACCAACACGGAACTCGGTGACTCAGACTTTCATTGGAACAACTCTTTGGAATTACGAACAGTCCGAAAGGATTTCATCAGAGCTGTATAACAGTAATTTTGGTTATATGAACTGATAACGCAGAGAAACGAATTAGCGAAAGTACGCTGACGGAACCTGGAGTAGAGGGGCGGAACCTTGCGAATGAACAGTGAACGTGGTTTAAGGCTGGAAGTGGTTTTTATCGCACCACTCTCAACGGGCAAGCGGTATTCAAGAGGTGGGGAGCGATTCCATAGAACGGGTGACACGCGTCCCTGTACGACTCCACAAAACCACTTATCACTGTGTGCCATCACGCGTTATTGTTCGACCCAGGATGCCCATCGAAATTGTTGAGCACCGTTGATCTGGGAAGGGGTCATCGGATGGTGTTCATTTGCTATAGATGCGCGAAGGTTACCCAAGGTATGGCGCGCCATCGCGCGTTATCATCCGTGCATCATCAACGAACGATAACCGTCGAATCATCTAAAGACCGAGCGATGTGCTCTTCGCCGTCAGATGGAAACGATCATTAGAGATGGGCCCGGTTTTAAATTATATTGATTAAGCCGTCGATTATGTATGTGGGGCCGGAACCAAAGGTCTATTTAAAATCCATTTGATAAAAGAATTGGTTATTAATATAAAGTTCTATCATATATTTAATTACCAAAGGTTGTGAATAATATTTATTTATTTATCAAATTCCACGAATTCGATAAATAAAATTCCAATAAAAGAAAGAAAACCATCAGCGGCACGTTAATATTACTTAACCTTGGCTATAGTATTATTTGGCGGAGATAAAGATTACCTTTGGGACGATTCGTGCATGGAAGAACGAAGATTGGGATTTCAATTTGGATTGGTTCGACTTTTAATATGAATACCATTAGCGGTTGAGTGGTTTTCTACTCATGGTATTGATAAAGGCTAAACTATATAAGGAGAAGAGGATTATACTACAGGGTGTGCAGGTGGAAGGGTTGTTAATAAATAAATCTCTTTAAGAGATATCTGCATATATGATGCACCTATGGATATGATCTAGAAATGATGAATCTCTACGATGATCGGAAAAAAGAAATGATGAAGACCTGATGGAAGTCTGATGAAGAAATTGAAGTAATCTGGTGGATCTGAGGGTTGAAGCCTCATGTATGGAAGTGGAAGTATCCTACCAGTAAAAGCTGGTGTTAAAATCAGGGGGTTGGAGCTCCCTTCCAGTAGTGGTTGGAGAACGAGAAAAGGTTGTAGCCTTTCTGCAGGTGGGTGCCTGCGTGCTGGTATAAGTCAACGCCAGCATAAATTGTAAGAAGTTTTCCTTATAATAAATATTGAAGACTAAGATAACAACAATGGTGGTTTTCTCCTAAATTGGGTTTCCACCTTAAAAACTGGTGTTCATATGTGTTGCTTATGTTTGATGGTTTGTTCTGTTATTTCTGTTCATGCTTACTGCTTACTAAACATCTGATGAATGAATGATGCAATGATCTAAGTAAAGACATAATAAGATCTCTGGACATACAAGTTGGATTCAGTAATGTAGCATATGGTTTTAAGAGAAAGGAAAACTAAAAA
This sequence comes from Pinus albicaulis, assembly GCA_034641835.2. Classification (NCBI taxonomy): domain Eukaryota; kingdom Viridiplantae; phylum Streptophyta; class Pinopsida; order Pinales; family Pinaceae; genus Pinus; species Pinus albicaulis. The sequence continues at coordinate 13,752 of JAXQQM020073358.1, forward strand.
GTTTTTTGTCAGCTCTAAATACTGATTCACCCCCCCCTCTCAGTATTTTTCCAACAATTTGTGAGCCCAATCTTAGGGGATTTTTTCTGTATGTAGGTCAAAGCCACAGATCATGTCTCTTCACTCACATCTATAATTTAGGATCAGATAAAAATCCCCTTTGGCTATATGTCACTCCTACATGGAAGTAAGCAACTTCACGAATAGAATTTTCTCATTGACATAGCCAAGGATAACTCAATATATTTAGTCTTAATATTAAATAGTGGAACCAAAGGTTGGGATATGTCCTCTTGCTCCCTCTCCAAATCATATAAGGATGTCGTAAAGACAAGGCTTTCACTGCTAAATTGAAAAGACCTCTTAGAACTAACATTCATTATGGATTAGGCAGTAGACATTCCATCTCTTGAAGTGGATAATCTTGTATCCAACATGGCTTATGTAGATTATACATGGTATTCGATTATTTTTCATTTTAATGGATTTGCGCCATCAACATCTTTGTTTTGGGAATGGGTACATCATAATTCATCCTCGAATACACCTTTATATTTTCTCGAAAGGGTTCTTTGTGGCACTCTTAAAAAATGTAGAGGACCATCAGAAGGTATTTGATCAAAGACCCTGGTTTTGGGGCCGATATAGTCTCTCATTTCGACTATTTTTTCTTGGTTTTAATCCTCTCTCCATGACAACTATGGCCACTTTAGTCTAGGTAAAGCTTTCTAACACGCCCATTCATTTGATACACCCAAGCATCTTAGCTAATTCAAGAAACTTACTATACCACTTCATTACGATAAATATTGAGAGACTTGAGAAGGATATTGTCACATTTACTCATATATGTTTTGAAATAGATATTTATCAAAGCATTCCCAGATAAAATCCTCCTCAAGTGGAGGGTCATATTTTATTTGCAGCTAGTTGAATATGAGAACACTATTTTCCACTATATGAAATTTCAAGAACTTATTCATCCTCATAACGTCTTCCATTTTTTTGAAGGGCCCTATCCCCACCTGAAAGCTAAGAAAAAGAGTCATGGATGGGAAGAACCAAAAGATACAAAGGATCTAGGAATTATTTGGGTCACAAGTAGGACACCATGCAACAACAAAAGACTCATACCTCCACATCAACTCCTTAAGATGCAACTCAATCACATGTAGAGCCAACTTGTCCCTTAACTAAGGGTGTCCACCCCTCAACTGAAAATGAAAGAGTATCAACTAAATTTTAGCTTTGTCAATGAGTGGGAACAAACAAATCCATGAATCAGATCACTCAGATAGTGATAAGGAAACAAGAAATATTAAAAAACCCTTGGTAATGGAGTTGTCCCAAAGAAATGTGATTATTGTCTGCTCTAAATCTATTTCTAAGAACTCTTAAGAATGGATTGATGTTTGTGAGAAAAAAAGAAGAAAAATATATGATCAATTCTGGGGTATGAGACCAGGATCATAGTAAATGTAATGTATTGTCTTGTATTGTGATTATCTAGGATGGATGAAATGATGCAATTTCCTATTTGGAGGTAATACAAATTAACTTACAAAAAAACTAATATTGATAAAAATGTTTATTTTCAAATAAATCTTTCAAAATTTTAATTTAAGTTACACAAATAAGTTGAAATCAACCTTTTCATGAGGGTACTTTTTTGGTTAATTTTATCCGAAATTGAGTACAGATTTTTAAGAATCATTAATTATTTTTTTATCTCATACTTTTGTGATCCATATTGATTCTTTGAAATTGAATTTTTTATTAATAACATGATCATTTTTTTTTGGTTGATGTTTAAAACCCTCTAATGTGGTTCAATGATGATGTGATTAATTAGAAAGCCAATTTCAAAGAACGATTATTTAAGTTGTTTAATCAGTGAAATTGGAGTGTCTCAGGGGTTGGTTTTTAAGGGTGCTAAATTTATTTATGGATTCAAAATGCATTTTAAAGAACAAAAAATCACAATATTGCTCAAAATTGTATGGTTGAACTCTAACCAAAAAAGGCATTGTGTTTATTAATTAAACTACCCCTAAATTAAATGGATCCTAAAAACTGAAACATATCAAAACACTTAGTTCATAATACATCTCACATTGCTAATATTTAAAAAATAAATAAAATTTATCTAAATTATAATTTTATTTTAAATTATTATTACTATTAATTATAAAAAAAATAATATATGAGTTAACCATATATACATTTAAGAAAACATATCACAAGATTTTTAACCATGGAAATTCACCCCATTTTACACAAGATCCTTAACTAGTAAATAGGGTTTGTTACAGTATTAACGACCAATGTTATGACTTACTAAGATACATGTCTTCAAAACCACAACTCATGGTCATATGTTTTTTTTTAATTAATCCACTTAATTAAAGGTACAAAGAGGATAACTACTTTTGAGATAAATCTCAAGTTTTGATTTTCTTCTATTACTAAGTAATAATGATTAAGTATATGGTAATGATTTAGCTACCCTTAAATATTTTTAATAATAGTAATAAACAAGTTAAAGTTTATCTATTTTTACTTTTGAATATGTTTTCATATATTAATTATTTTTATAATTAATAATAATAATCTAAAATTAATTTTTATGACATTTTAATATTAATTTTACGATTTTCTAATATTAATAATATAAAATATATAAAATAAATTTGTAAGAAATTTTGTTTTTGGAACAAATTTGAAGCTTAATTAAATTATGTAGGTCAAACCACTCAAACATAATGCCCCATACAAGTTAGTCCAAAAAAAACTCAACAACTAATCACATACTATTAAGAATTTTTCAATATTTTTTATTAAAATGAACATTTCAGTGTCAATTCCATTTCATTATCTTTGATATACATGAACTCCATATACAATAGAATAAATACAACTAAAAAATAAAAAAGAAAGAAATAAAAAAGTTAAATCTCTGGAAAATGACTACCAAGTTATCCTTCATATACATGAACTCCATGTAAATGCAATATGATAAACTTAAAAATTAAACATAAACCCCCTTACAAATCTAAACATCCATAAACACCCTAAAAATCTAAGCATCCATAGAGTTTTATTTCCTTATATAACATTTATTATTTCAAGCTTCTCCAACCTCTACTATTTTAACCACATGTACCTTAATGCTTCTCATATCATAGTCCTTCCATATAGTTTTATATCTCGTTACGTTTTGAATTTACATGAAGACTGAAATTATAATAAAAAAATACTAAAGTAAAATGACATCATGTGTACTTTATAGATGTGTCATCAATTTCAGAAAAAGTTAATTTTTTTTAAATAAGTTAAAAAAATTAAGATATTATATTATGTTGCAGTGGCAAGTGTGAGGCCATACTAGTTTGTTGGGGTTTGGATGCTTAAGTTACGAGTTTAACTTTTGGATAGCTTAACAGCCGTTATGATGGGTATGGTGGTTCCTCTTAAATATATAGAGATAGAAAAAGAAATTCAACCCCGTATTAAGTAAGTATGATACTATTATAGTTGCCAATTCTCCTTAAAAATATATATATATACTAAGATCTTTAGAAAGTCAATATACGATTTAATTATACTAAAAATAAATTATACACTGTGTTAAAAAAAAATTATATACCATATTCAAAAATATGTTTGATCACATTGTATGGTAGTGATAAAGTAAAAATGTTTGTTCACATTTTAAATTAGAAAAAAATATTTAACATCTAACTCATAACATCATCCTATGCACCACTCCACTCCACTCGATTGAAATAATCCTTTTCAAAACCAAACCATTAAATGTTACAAGGCTTTTGTGAATATTGTTTGATGGTAAATATAGCGTTTAATGAGTGGTCATTGGTTTATTTTTTTCCTTTCTTTGTTTTTTTTTTGGTTTTCTTATTTTTGTTAGTTGGTTTGGCATTATATCGTTAACTGACAGAGGGTCTTTTTGAATATTATAAACTCAATTTTCAGTGAGTGGTCATTTTCAATTTGGTTTATTTCTTTTTCCTTATCTGATTTGTTTTCCATTATTTGGTTTGGCATTATACCCTTAAATGCTTGAAAGCTAAGTGAATATTGTTTGATTGTAAACACAACTTGTGTGGTCGTTGTCAATTTTGGTTTATCTCCTTTTTTTTTTTTTAATCAGCTTTGTTTTTTCTTATTTGGTTTTGCATTATAATAAGTTATTTTTTACTTGTCTAAATTTTAATAATATTATTTTTAGTGTAATTGTAGTAATTTAAATTATGATTTTAAATGTAGAATTAAATTCAGTAATATAGTATAATTTTTATTTTATTTTATTTTATTTGGTATTATAATAGGTTATTTTTGGCTGAATAATATGCTTTTTTGGGTATAATTGTGATAGTCTAAATTATATTTTTAAATATAAAATCGGATTCAGTGATATCATGGAAATTTTGAGATTATTAAAATTTTTGTTTTATTTAACTATATAAGTTTTACAGTTTTTTACTAAAATATAATAAAATAATTTTGAATATAATTATATTTTTTTGTTATTCACAATTTATTTTTAAATATATAAATAGATTGAACATTTAAAAAAATTTAAATATTTATAATTCTAAGTGTGACGGATTTCCACACATCATTTTTATTAAATAAATATAATTCTAATAAAACTCTTATCAAATTTTGACTAAACTGTTTAATAATACGAATTAGAATCTTTCCAGATTTGATGGAAACTAAAGTGAGAGGCAAGAGGAACATCGGTACTGATAAAAGTTTCCATGTAGAGATAACGTTGGTCCACTGAATGAGAAGCAGTGGGCATTTAGTGAACGTGGAGAGGTTCGCAGTTTGCACGCACAGAACAATGAGATGTAATAGACGTTGAGATATAAAAATACAAATTTTTTTTAATTGTAGAATAGTGCAGTGAATACCCTCGAAATTTTCGCTGAATATGGTAATAGCATATTCTCTTAAGTACTAGAGGAGGCAAGAGGAACATCGGTACTGATAAAAGTTTCCATGTAGACATAACGTTGGTCGACTCAATCAGAAGCAGCGGGCACTCACTGAACGTGGAGAGATTCTTTGTTTGAGCAATGAGATGTAATAGACGTGGGAAGATATAAAAATATATCTTTTTCTTTATTTTTATTTTTATTGGAGAGCTCTTGAAAATTTTGCTGAATTACGTAATAGTATGGTACTTTGAGATGTAATTGACTGTTTTAACACTTATGAAGTGGTTGGAATTAGATTCTCTAACATTCCCTCTTAATTACAACCACATAAAAATTTAATTAATATGTTTGATGGTCTATGTCTCAGCTAGGCTTACAATTCAAAAAAATTGACTACAGCTATATTCAATTTTCTTCTCTTTTTCTTCTAGATCGTGTAGTCTCTAAATTGTTTCAGCTTTTTCTTTTTTTTGTATCTTTCAAACCTCAGTTTCTTCATTTGTTGGTGTAGATCTTCCATTTTTCTAAGTTGTCTAAACATGTCTAAGACTTCTTCAAAAATCGACTTTTATGTGAGTTGTTGCCACATATTATTTTCTTCCCTGCGCTTCTCATCATCAATTTGTTGCAACATCAGATGATAATAAAATTTTATCTCTTAAAAACTCCAATACCTGAAAATTTCATTGATGTGTCCATCATGCATGATGTCTTCAAGATTCATATCTATAAATTCTGTGTAGACCTCATCTATACATTGTGTTGCAAGCCATGCTTGAAGAAAATTTAACTATTTTTCATAATCATCATGTGTGTCTGCACACTGGAAATCAATGTTCGAATTAAAAATATTTGCAAAACAACTTTGGTTTTGGCCCTTCTGCTCTGCAATGAGAGCTTTCTCTTGTTGTGCTTCCTTCTCTGTCTTTGTTTTCTCTTTCTGGGCTTCCTTCTTTGCATCTTCCTTTATTTATGTTTCTATGTCTCTTTAACTTTGTCTCTTCTTCACTAACCTGTGTTTTTGCAAACAAGTTGTTTTCCACAATCTCAAGTGGGCTTTTATCATTGAATAATAGTATGTCTGTATGATGTTTATGTTGCATCACGTGCAACCATTCATCTTTAGGAAATAGTTCTTTATTACAATTTACATCAACAATATTAATTGTTGGATTCGCCATAGCATTAATTGCTCCAATAACAGATTCACTCTCATCAGCAAGCTCTGTTGCTAGAATGACCAAATCATCATGAATAAGTTCTATTGTTGGATTCACCAAATTTTTATCAATAAGATTTATTGTTCGATTCATGAAATTTTCATTAACAAGTTATGTTTCTAGATTCATAAAAATTTCATTAGCAAGCTTTGTTGATGGATTCATCAAAATTTCATCAACAAGCTTTGTTTCTGGATTTACCAAATTTTCATCCACTTGTGTTTGTGCACAGTGGGGTTCACGAGCATCTTCGCAATCCTTCTCTGTTTCTTTTGTAAATTCCTCACAATCATCATCCACTTGTGGCTGATCAAAATGGGATTCATGAAACCTTCCATCTCGATATAGATACTATAAATACACCTTCATCTTCAACTTCAATACTCCCCCTTACATCAAAACACCTCTCAAGGGTATTCTAGGCCTCCTTGGATGTATAGGCATTTGAAATCAGGGAAAGAATGATATCATCTACATATTATTATGTGATTTTCAATGCAAAGGCATCATTTTTCCTATTCCCTTCCAAATATTTCAAATAGATTTCGAACAGCTCCTGTTGTCGCTTCAAATTTCTTAGCCTCTTGGCTTTTCCCATTTTTTGAGCTCTGATTTACTACAATTGAACAAGAAAATCAAATTGAAAACATAGAGTCTTCTCTATAGTCAACCCTTGCTCTCTCAACAATGAAACTTCTCTTATGGATCATTGTTCTCCAAACAATATACTCCTCTATATTCCACTCAAAAAAAAAAAAAAAATTCATCTAAGAAAAACCTCTTAAATTTTTTTTTCAACAATACCCCATTTTGGATTTTTTAAATAAACCTTAAAAAAATTCCATTCCCCATTAATAATACCATCACATTTCAAATATTATATAATCCCCTTTCTCAAACAATATAAATGGTCCCATTTTGTTATCTTTTTAAAAAAGAAAACTTTACTTATATTCCAAATACTTATCCCAAATTTCCTCACTTATAAAAAGAACTTTCCACGGAGCTTCATAACTTAAGAGTCATATTTTTTTTTTAAATATGGAGAGTCATCCCTTCGTAATTTTTTATAATTTTATCATTTTAATGAAACCTTTACTGCTACGGATCGACATGTGGTTGAAATCGTCGTAAGTGTTGTCAACTAAAAAAACTCATTGCAATGTACTCTAGTGTTAGTAACATTTTATACTAATGCCGATCCATATTTCTTGGCCCGTGGTATAATTCACCTCCTAAGCTTGTGGGGTGCCTTAATAACATTCTGCTTTTATTTCTTGGAATGTGTTATCCTTGCTACATTGTAAATTTTTTTTTTAAATCTTGGTCTTCTTCTAGAACTGGTTTTCTCTTCGGTGCTTCTACGCATGAGGTTTCTTCAAAATTCCATCGCTCTTTCAAAGATTCTTATTTAGACTCACCTCTTCTCTCTACTGCTCCAACTTAGCTCTCGTTGTTGCTCTCTTAGGGAGTATTATGAAAACTAGATCTGATACCATGTTAAAAATTTAAAACTTAAATATGTGGAGAAGAGGATTGCTCTTCTGAGTTTTACGAATTAATTAAATAAGATTACATTGGAAATATCTGTAATAAATGACTAGAGTAAAACTCGACTAAACTGGACCAACTGAAACTTAAGTGGGACACTTCTATGGATGGTTTTGACACATAGCAAGTGATTGGAATTAAATTATCCAACATGGAACAATGTAGTAAATATTTTTGAAATTTTCTCTAGGGTATTTTTTTTCAATTGAGTAGTTTTTAAGTGTACATAGTTATGTTTAGGATTACAATACCTGTGGAGACCAAACCTCCCCACCTAACCATTAGACCACAAATACATACTATAGTAATAACATATTACTTTATATATTGGGAAACATCATCTCTAAAATAATATAAATGTGATAGATCAATCCAAACAATTCGCAATTTAAAAAAATAGTTGGGATCCCATTCCAAAGCATTAATGTCATTTCATCACTAGTCATGATAAACCTCATAATTCTCAACTATATATATATATATACAATGGCCATTTTTAGGATTAGATATGGGCATAAACTATAAACATATTTATATTTATTACACAAACACTTTGTGGCTATGTGCTTACCATTTCAAGTCAGAGTAGGATATTGTTATGAAACCATCTCCCAAAATAGAAGAAAAGAGTTATAAAGTCCTTAGAAATCAACCATTTCGAGGGGGAAACCTCCTTTAAATTACATAAATAAAAAATTCTTGGATGATACAAATGATAAAACCTCCTTTCTATATATAAGAATCCATGGGGTCACAATATAATCCTAGCCGACCTAACAATAATAATGTAAGGGTGAAAATATAACAATAATGGCTTTTATGGGGCACAATAACAACAATATGGGGGCTAAAGGGGTACAACAATAATAATAAGGGGGCTACACTAGAAACAACAAGGGACTACGCTGGTAATATAGGACCTAACATGTCTGTCTCCTTCAAAAAAGTGTTCTCATCAACGCTTGTTTAGCTCTAGATGCTTCTGTATAAAATTCTCATACTCCCATGTGGAATCTTCAGTGGGTAAGTTCTTCCACTTGATTAGATATTATGAAATTAATCAATTTCATGCCTGTCAAGTTCTTGTTTCCATGACTGCTTCAGGTTCCAATATGATTTTTCTTTCCTCATCAAGTTCTGGCAATACTTTTTGAATTAGAAGTTTGTCATGTATAACCTTCTTTAAGCATGAAACATGGAAAACTAGGTGCACTCGAGAAGAAGCAGGAAGCTTCAATTTGTATGCCATAGTACCAATATTTTGCAACACCTTGTAAGGACCATATTACTTTGGCGATAATTTATTATTAATCTTAGCTTCTGTTAGCATGAATTATAATCGCAAGCGTACGAAAAAAAACTTACTTTAGTTGTGCATAGCAAACAACCCTAACATCAAAGATGGTTGTCAATTTCCTTAGATCTACAGTTACAGATCAGAATAAGTGCTATAGAAATCCATACCTATGTAGTTAAAGACATTAAACAACAAATAATAGTCAAGAGTTGCTCCATGCATCCAATGAAGAAGACAATAATATTTAAAGAATTTTTTGTATTGTGAAACATGGGAAGGGAACATAGAAAGATGTTACTAGTCCCCCTCAATGGGATGGATTCTTTTATGTCCCAGTGATTCAAATCTAATATCTCTCTCTCTCTTGATAGTATAGAAAACTCAGAAAAAAATGGAACTCAAGGGGAGTTCACAAGAAAAATGTATAAAAATATGAAAATGATGGAGGATCAAAGTCAGACCAAAAGTATAGATCCAGAGTGACCTTTAGGCAAAAAAAGGTAGTGAATGAATGGAAAAACCCTTCTATTTATATAAAAATATTGAGTTTGTCTGGATATTGGTGCATAATTAAAATATTATTAACCAAATCTAGATCCAAATTTTATGGAATATTTTGTTATTTTTGTTGGAGGGAAAAAGAATTTGAATTTGGTTAAATCCATTTATTTGTAAATAATAAATAAATAAATGATTTATTTATTATTTTAAAAGCGTGGTTGAGTAATAATTAAATAATTAGTGATTTATTCAATTATTTATAAATTATTTAGTCAAATTTAACAAGGAATATAATTTAAATAATGTTTTAAATACTTAATCCTAGAAAATAATAAGATAAATAGTGATTTATCTAATTAATTTTTTGTTTTGGGTTAAATATGACCAGGAATATTAATTAAACATTGGTTTAATTAATTATCCCTTGAGTAAAATCAAACAAATAAGAATTTATTCAATTATTCCTCATGGGGTTTCCTTTTTAGACCATAAACAACTTAATAAATTATATATTACTAAGTTATTTTTCATACTAAAAGAAATTTTACTATTGTAAAATTGGTCTTACATGGTGTCCTTTTAGTCCATCTAATAGTTACATGTTAGACGAGAAAAAATTGGTGTAACACATTTCCCCCCAGCGTGCAAGCATTAGGAGCTAATCGTATGACCGAAGTACGTTGTAAGAACGCAATCACCAGACACTGAAGGGAGAGTCAAAGAGAGAGAAATATAAGGTAGACTAAAGCACGAGAGGACAAGACCCTGAGGAGGCGAGACTTACAGGTGTGACAAGTCTCTTTTATGAGTGAGTACATGTTTTCCATGAGGCAGGGGAGGCATACTTATGCGTCCCGAGATAGCAAAGTACAAAGAATAATGATGCATCTGGCGAACAAAGGGATAAACTATATAGTACATGTTGGCATAAGAATGGGAAAGATAAAAACTTGATAATGGATCCCATATACATATTGTGCATGGGACAACAACCAGGACTTATACAATAATATCTGAGTACATGACATATAAGTACAACCAAAGAGGACCTCTAAAACATGAAAGGGCTCTGAAAATTTGAATGAAACATGCAAACTAAAATGCGTTGAAAACAGAGGAGGTTGGAACCATCAAATCTATAGAGCTGCATCAAAGGCTGTAGTAGAGAAGTCATCTGGGCATGTGAGGGGCTACCTGAAGGGCTACCCCCTCATGAGGTCTGAAACATCACACACACACCCGAGAATCACTTGTAGAATCTGCTGCATCACTAAACCATCAAGTATACAGATCTCGATCATGCCATAAGGAGTTGGAGCTAAGAATCAATCAAGTCAAAGGGAAATAAAGAGTCCCTTTGCCTGATCGAAGGCACTGAACAAGAGTGGAAGCTGGAACCAAGATACACTACCCTCTAGACATGTCTTCTAGAATGAGTAAGTTGATGTCGACATAAGGATGTCTGCCATAAGGGATCCTCAACTAAGGCATGAGGGATAATAGTAGAGTGACTAATAGATTGACACCATGGATGATGGTGGAATGGGGAGGTACTGAGTAACGAGCTGATGACTTCCCTTGTTGGAGCATAAAGGGCATGGATAACCTGGCAGCTACTGACTCGACACCCTAGGGATAGGGGAAAATATGACTGAAGGCTAAAATGTGCAACACGAGAGAGGAACAAATCAATGAAGGATGGAGGACTATGGTGGGATACAAAGGGACTTGGGACAGATTCCATGGATGTGATGATGACTCAACTCGGATGCTCTAAGCAAGGGAGACTCGATGATGCTTCCACATAGAACAGGTCTGGTGGGGACCATAAAAGCATGAGTAAAATATGGTTATCACGACAAAAATCGACACAAGCATGGAATAGTAAGAAGGAAAAATGGTTCCCCAAGTACAAGTGTTGCAAGTGAAGAAATTTGATTTTGAGGAGCGGTGAATGACCCTTCTTGGAAAAAATGTGTCTGGATGAAGTATCAAATTACCAAAAACAAAATGATACCCATTTGAGAGCTTGGTGAGATTTTTCCAATGGTGCTGATGGTTTTTCAAACCGAGCTATATTTTGGTCGCAGTTGACGAAAGAAAAATATGGGGTGTTTCTTTTAATAAGGCATTTTCCCTCCAATTTGATTCATTTGCATGTGTAGCTGTGGTGAATGTAGAGAGGAGAAAAGGCCCTAAATTTTGTGACAATCGTAGTGGACAATCCAACCATTGGAATTGATATATGTCAGTTACAGGTAAGAGGCCTAACGATATTCTTTCAATTCAGTGGATTAAAATTTCAGTTTAGGCACTAAGAGCTCAGGAATATAATAGGTTGCACTTTTTGGGATCTGTTCTGTTACCTACATAGCAGGTACTGGGCAGAAAAATTCTACCTATCCTAGGAAATAACCTAAAAAGTACGACGTGTCTGAGAAAGGGGATTTTAGTGCTATTTCTGGGCTGAGAACTGGGATTTTTATGGTTGAGGGGCATAGGTGCCCCCCAAGCATGTTACGGTTATGCCAAATGTATTTGGAAAAGTGGAATCTAAACACATTTTTGTGATGTGGTTCACCATTTGTCTATGTTATGGTTATCTTCTAAGGGAAGAATGGATAGATGCAGTTCAAGAAACGGAATGGAGGATTACCCATCTCTTTTGGTACTGCATATATGAAGCAAATGGACTAAATTTATGGGTTCACATACATGGTGTCACTATTGAAAAGAGTGGATTTGGATATAATGAACTGGTGCTCACCTATAAAACACACAGGTTGGTCAACAACAATGTCTAAGGGACTGGGTTGTTGATGTAAGATGAAGGAATGATGATGGGGATCATCCCTAAAGTGATCTGAAATGATATGGGACTCTAGAGGTTCTTCTAAATGGGTAAGAATAATGGTACTACAGTCGACATGACTAGATGTACTAGGAGTTTTGTGGAGAATTGATTCTCCTGGACTCTCAAATATGGGTGCCCCCTGTTATCACTCCACAAGATTCCCAAGGTTGTGGAAGGAATTCCAACAGAGGTAACCACAAACCAAGCTTTTGAATTGGTATCTAGCCCTACCAAGTCAGATATGTCTCTCCCCACAAAAGTCACAGCCAAGAGGGCTGGATGAAAAAGGTTTTAAGCTAGCTAATGAGTGCAAGGGGTTTGATTTTTTCTGATTGGGGATGGGCTCACTGAATGAGTGTAAGGTCAAGGGGACTAGGTTAGGAAAAATGAGATGGAGTTGCAATCCATTTGATGGGGCAAGGTAGCTAGAAGGCTCAACACTTAAAGGTGATTTGGCGAGATGGTTTAGGACTGATGAGGAGCTAGGAAGAGCATAGGAGATGAGTTCTTCATAAACTCTACAAAATGGATAGATTATGAAAAATTTCCCAAAAAAGAGCATGAAAAACATGTATTCTACCTTTCAAATTGAAATTTATCATATAATAGACATGAAACTTTTATGAGCTTACAAAACATTCATACAAATGACACAAAGAAAAAACTATGCCAAACATTCATACCACATGAATCCCAAGGAAATAGTTACAATTTTTCATTAATATCTAGGCCAAAACTATTTCTTGATCAATACATAAGCATCCAAAATGATTCCAACCTTTGAATCCTCTAAATACCTGAGCTAAATAGACCTGAAAACCACATCCACTCATCCATAGGGGTAGAATCCTTGAAGTTAGGGATATATTACGCAAAACGTTGATCTGATAGCTAGAGTATAGGATGAGAAAAGTGACTCAATCCTATCTTTAATGAACTTATTCATTACACCTCAACTGATTAACTTACCTAATGTATTTACCCTAGATAAAAGTAAAAACATGATATTTACATTCATATTGACCATTTTCATAATTAAATTCCTCATTTTCTAAAGTAAAAGTCAAATTGGAGTGAAACTTCAAAAATTTCTGAAGACTGTGTAAAAATGCAGTTTGACCTATGTTCAAGACTGGTTTTGAGTGCCTTCCTGATGTCCAAATCAGCTCCATGATAGCTCATTGGAAATCCCTTTGAGTCTATTTTCCAAATTAACTCTATTTTTCAAAATGGTGTTCATTTTCCTTTTCAAACACCTATTCTCCCAAGGCTGGTAAATGCACAACGACCAGGCAGATTTAGAGGCAGAAACATGAAATTTTGATGGTTGTTTGAGCTTTTGATGGACCAATTCTTCTCCAAAAACTCTGAAACCTTCTAGGGTTGATGCAGTCATCAATATAAACCTGCTTGTCATGGCCATTTGTCATTTGGAGGTCCCAAAAAAGAGTGTAGCCTCCAGGTTGCTGCGCCTTTGGAAAAATTTCTGTGTGCAAAAATACTCAAAACATAGAAATGAACAAAAATGCAAAGTGTGCCAATATTTTGTCAAATTTGTGAGGCTACTTTCTCATCAACTATTTGAGGCATGTATTGACACCTCAGCAAGTATGTCTAACTTCTCTTTCTCTCCTTTCTTGGTCAAATCTTCAATTTTAGCATTGGCTCTTTTGAGTTTGGCCAACACAATTCTCTCTTTCCATGCATGAAGTTTGACTCTTGTCCTGAACAAGTCATTTTCCTTGTTTTCCTTCTCTAGCAACTTCTCCAAGTTTAGATTGGCTCTGTCAAGCCATGGTTCCGTGTTCTCATTGATTTATAGGGTAAGTTGTTCATTTAAGGTAAGTTGGTCTTCTAGCTCAGCTTCCCTTTGTCTCTCTAGAGCTAGAGCTCTTTTTAGACCTCTAGTCCTTGGTCTCTATCTTGGAGGCTGATCCTCCTCATCATTAGATTCACCAAACCTTTCCAATGCTTCCTCAAGCAAGGCTTTAGCCTTTTTTTTCTCTCTTTGTGCTTTGATGCACTTCACCTCATTCATGGCCTGCTTGGCCTTCAATTGCTGATTTTCTTGCTCAAGGAAGTCAATCACATACTTAACTCTCTCAATATTAATATGAAGTTCATTAATCTTTGCCTCTTTTCCTTTAATTTTTGCATTGGTGATTTTTTCTTCATCTCCTTCACTTAAGTCAATCAACTGAAATTCATGAACTCTCTCATGATTTCCCTCTTCATCATAAATTTTTGGCTCTATTACCTTTATCTACCTACTGTGTTGATGAAGAAGGCATGGCCCCTTTCACTCCAAGTGAAGCAAACACATGCCTATAGCCTCTCTTGTAAGTTTTGGGAAATGGATCAACCTCAATCAAACTAGCCCATGTTGCCTCAATATCTTCTTCACTGCTTGATGACTCTGAATCATGATGTGATGATGATGTAGGATTATAGAAAGGTGAAGAAGAAGGTTCAATATGAGGTGAACGAGACTGACCTGGTAATGATGTATGAACAACAGACTGAGATGGAGAGATAGATGCAGGAGGATGAGATGACGAAGGGGAATTTTGGTCATGCTGATTGGGTGGGGTAGTAAAAGTATCATTGGATATGAAGGTGTCCAATGGAATGTTCAATTGATTATGCTGATATATGACTATCATTTTGATGAGGGAATGGTGGAAAAGACTCTGCATCTGATGACCATAATCTCTCTTTTGGGAAATAAATGCCATTTTTTCAATGCTACGAGAGAGATAATAGGATATGTGAAGCATTCTGACTCTACTGAAGTGCATGAGGAGCCGGATATGATAGGAATAGTGTCTAGAAATCCGTCCCTCACAAGTGAAGTATTTCATGATGATTTTCATCATGGGGACATATCTGTCAACGAGAAGAGAGAAAAGAAAAGTTTTCTTTTTTTCATCCTTGTATCTTGGTTTAAGATATGGCTCATAGTAGCAATGATTGAGGTTTCCTTGTTTAAACCATTTTTCTCCTACATTTGGGATACTTGTAGTACCTGCAATGATATTAGTGGACATAGTGAAATTAACCCCGGCAAGGGTGACCTGTCTATCATGAAGATTGGAAATGAACAATCTTGTCAACATAGGATGATACTGGATCTTTTGCACTTTCTCACAAAATTCAAAACAACGTTCATGCTTGAAACATGACACAATAATGGGAGATGCCATAAGCTCTCTAGTGGTTGTTGGGTCATGTCTAATGACTTTCCCTACCTTTTTATATGACTTTTTCTTCAGCCTCTATTCTTCACTAGTATTTTTGTCCTCCTTTTCAACTATAATTTAAGTAGAAACCCTAGGGTGATGGAATGAAATGGAGGAAATGTAAAGTGAAAGGAAGTGGTTTTGGAAATGGAGGGAATGGGAATGTGAATGGGATCCTAGGTTAGTGAAAACCCTAGGATTTATAGGTATTAGGAATAGTATTTATTTAGGGAATGGGGATATAGAAAAATATATATGAGAAAGGGAAGGGAAATATATAATATTTTAGGGATTATTTTTGAAATGAGAACTAGGATTTCTTCCTTAGAAAATGCTTCAAATGATTATAAAGGACAAAATGTAACAATGAGATAATATCTATGGCTTACTCACTGATCAATGAACCTTCGAAGAAAACCTGTGCAGAGATCTGGCATTTTCTGATGGAGTGGGAGGTTGTAAGAAAATTTTTTGACTTTCTGACCAAATGCACATCATCCGTAGCAAACGCATCGCGTCCCTCTCAAACGTGCATCGACCCCTCTCAAATGTGTACCGACCGGGTAAAATGATATGAGAAATTCGGGAAAATGCACAACAATGCTTCTGAAACGCGCAACGATTCCCTCAAACATGTAGCGACTGTCTCAAACGCATAGCGACCCTAGAAATTTTCATGTTTGCTCATTGAAAATGTGAATTTTCTCCTTTGTTTGAGGATTGCTGAAGGATGAATGAAACAAATAGACTTTTCTTTAAGGTTTTGAACGTATTTATAATCTAGTGGATTAGATTTATAATATGAATTACCCACTTTCCTTATGTTCACTTTTTCTTCTCAAACTTTGACACTTATACAATTTGACAATTCCTCTCATAGGTGAAGTATTTCATGATTATTTTCATCATGGGGACATATCTATCAAGGAGATGAGATAAAGGAAAATTTGTCTATTTGTCATCCTTATATCTTGGTTTAAGATATGGGTCATAGTAGAAATGAATGAGGTTTCCTTCTTTAAACCATTTTTCTCCTACATTTGGGATCCCTAGTGCAGCTGCAATGATATTAGTGGACATAGTGACATTAACCCCAACAAGAGTGACCTGTCTATCATGAAGATTGGAAATGAACAATCTTGTCAACATAGGATGATATTGGATCTTTTACACTTTCTCATAAAATTAAAAACAACCTACATGCTTGAAACATGAAACAGTAAGGGGAGATGCCATAAGCTCTCTAGTGGTTGTTGGTTCATTTCTAATGACTTTCCCTCCCTTTATATATGGATTTTTCTTCGGTCTTTGTTCTTTACTAGTATTTTTTTCCTCCTTTTCAGCCATAATTGAAGTAGAAACCCTAAGGTAATGGAATGAAATGGAGGAAATGTGAAGTGAAAGGAAGTGTTTTGGGAAATGGAGGGAATGGGAATGTGAATGGGAACCCAAGCTAGTGAAAACCCTACGATTTAGAGGTATTAGGAATATTATTGTTTTAGGGATTGGGGATATGGAAAAATATATATGCGAATGGGAAGGGAAATATATAATAGTTTAGAGATCATTAGGTTTGAAATGAGAACTATGGTTTCTTCCTTAGAAAATGCTTCAAATTATTATAAAGCACAAAATGTCAATGAGATAATATCTAGGGCTTACTCACTGATCAATGAAGCTTTGAAGAAAACCTATGAAGAGATATGGCATTTGCTAATGGAGTGGGAGGTTGTAAGACAATTTTTTGACTTTCTGAGAAAATACGTAGCATCTGGAGAGAACACGCAACGATCATTGCAAACCCACAGTGACCCCTCTCAAACGTGAAAATACTAGGTAAAATGGTATGAGAAATTCAGGAAAATGCGCAATGACCCTTCTCAAACATGCAGCGACTCCCTCAAATACATAGTGACTATCTCAAATGCGTAGAGACCTTCGAAATTTTCTTGTTTTCTCACTGAAAATGAAATTTTTTTCCTTTGTTTGAGGATTGTTGAAGGATGAACGAAACAAATAGACTTTGCTTTGAGGTTTTGAATGGCTTTATAATCTAGTGGATTAGATTTATAATTTGAATTACCCACTTTCCTTATGTTCACTCTTTCTTCTCAAAATTTGACACTGATACTCTTTGACCTTTTTGACTTTTTTGCATTGCAGGTTGATTTAGCTAATGGAGCTTGAATTTATTTGCTTCAGTTTGGAAATAATGATTGAATTGGTAGCTAGGGAATAATTTATTAGATATAAAAACATAAAATTACATTTGAAAAAATGAAAAATAAATTACATATCTGATTTTATATCAAAATATCATTTTGAAATAAAAATCATTGAAATAATTGCAACTTGAAAAATATAAAAATTACAAAGTGATGATATTCTGTAGAGGAAGACAAAATTTCTTTTGCATCACTCTCATATCCTTTGCTGACTTTATTTGGATGGAGTAATGAATTTTGGAGCTTGAAAAACAAAACCTTAATGACCTAATGAGACTTTAAGACCTAATCTCCATGATTGACTTTATCTAAGGCAAGGCATGGTGAAATGAGCATTTTCATAGGTATTATTATATTCAATGAGACATGGTAATGAGTTAGAAAATATGGTTCTCTGAAAGGAGAGTGAATTTTTATTGAGGAAAGCTACCATCAGTGAAATAATTTTTAGCATGACCTAATGGAATGATATAAAAATTTCAGAATGAGACACCTAACATGAGAAATGAAGCAATGAAATCGATCACTAATAGCAGAATGGATATTGTTACTCTAAAATTGGCTTTATTGGGGATGGAAGCTCTGACAAAGGTGTCAAAAACCGTATATGTCTGAGTTTATCAGATCAATGCTTTATTCCATTGGGCCAAATACGGTCAAAAATAATTGAAGCTGAAAGGTAGGACTGATTTTTTGAGATTTCAATGACACAAACTAAATGAAACTGACTCAAATTGAATAAACTGAAACAAATAATCAAAAATTGAACTTACTCGAATGCAAACTTAACTTTAAAAATTAGAAACTTCAATGAAGCTCCATGGCCTTCACTTCGGGCTCCGAACTCCAATGCTTGTTCCACTTCACACTTGCAGAAATATTAAACTGATATATACAATGAGGATGAAAATTTTCTCATAATTTTTAGATTAGAAGAGATAGTGCTTTAGGATCCTACCATTTACTGGCCCTCCTAAGAAACTTTTCTCGTCCATTTCTTCCAAAAGATATGCATTATGTCCATGAGAAGCTGCAAATCTGAAAGGACCTTTCAATAGATTATCAAATCTCCCGTGCTTACCTTTGCCTTAATTTCTGGCATCCCAGCAAAGTACCACACCATCAATATTGAAATCATCTTGTTTAGTTTTCATGTCATAAATCTATTTGATCTTATCATGAAGTTTAGAAGTGTTGTGGAACACTTCCTCCCTTGTTTGCTGAAAGTGGATCATTTGATTTATTCTTCTTTGAATATCATTTTCTTCACTTCCGGCCTCTTGCAGATGTTTCATGACTAGGACAACTAATGAAGTAGGAAAAACTATATCTACCCCGTAAACTACTTGAAATAGTGGAGACATACCGATGGATCTTTTTCTACTTACTCTATTTGCCCACAGTGCATTTATCAACTTCTTGTGCTAATTCTTTTTGTTATTTTCCAACATCTTTTTGATGATATTGATTAGAGACTTGTTGGAAGACTCTGCCAATCCATTTCCCTATGGATAATATGTTGTAGAATGACCCAATTTGATGTTGTATTTATCCTAGAATTATGTCATTTTCTTTTATTTGAAAGCAGCATCGTTGTCGTTGATTATATTTCTGGGACAACCAAACCGGGACAAAATGATAGCTTCAAGAAACTGAATAATGACTGTGTTAGTAGCTTTCCTAGTGGGGATCAATTTGATCCATTTTGTGAAATAATCTATAGCGGTAAGTATCCATTTATGCTGAGCAGATGAAGGTGGGTGTATCTCACCGATAAAATCTAAGACCCACTACTAGAAGGGAGCTTCAACTAAAATGGGCTATAATGGTAAAGGTAATATCTTACGTTTACCTTGGAAAAGTTGGCACTCATGATAGCTCATGACCGTCTTGTATAGATCTGCAAACAAAGTAGGCCAATAGTAACCCGCTCTCAGTACTTTATTGGACGTAGTATTCCAGTACAAATGACCTCTACAATCTCCCTTGTGAAAATATTTCATCACTTCTCTGGATTCATCTTCCACCAAAAAATTGAGAAATACTCCTCCCAGATCCTTCCAGTAGAGTGCACTACCAAGAATGCAGTATTTCAAAAACTTAAGTTTTAACGACCTTTCCTTACTCTTTTTCATGCCTAGAGGAGGATTCAAATGTTTTAAAAAATAAATTATATCAACATACTAAGGGGACAATGAAAAAATTGATATCTGAACAAACTTACATTTTCTTCATCATTAGACAGTGTTGATATGAGATTGATATCAAGTGCATGCAAATTATACTTAGCCATGAGCTTGGCTAAGCCTTTTCCTTTGATCGGCTTAGTTAGCTTGATCTCAAGGTCATATTCTAAAAGTGCTTTTATCCACCTACCTCTTCTTCCCTCTAGATCTGTTTGTATAAGTACTTCTTTAACTGCTACATTTGGAACATATGCTAGAATATGAGAGTGTAGAATTTAAACATGAAAATTTTTTAGTGCTTTGACTAAGGCCGATGCCTGTTTCTGAATTATGTTATATTGGAGAGCTGCATCTCTTATGGTGCGACCGAGAAAAAGCTATAGGCAGCTCTGTCCCATCCTTTTTTTTCATAAGCACTGCTGCCAAGGTATGCTCAGAAGAAAAAGAAAATATGATGAAATTTAAAGAATAATCAGGACTTTTCAACACTGGAGTAGTAGTTAAAGCAAGATTTATTGAGCTGAATTATTTACAGGCATTCTCCAACCATCTAACCTCATTTTCTTTCTTGAGAATATTGGTCAATTCTCTGAGATGTTCTTCTAGGTTGGGAATAAACCTATGCAGGAAATTCATCCTACCATTGAAGGCTTGAATTTCCATTTTGTTTCTAGGGAAATATATTTTCTAAATTTCTTCAACTCTAGTGGGATTTATTCAGATTCCATCTTTTGAGATGATGTGTCCCAACAATTTACCCTTTTCCATAGCAAATAGGCGCTTTTTAGGATTTAAGGATATCCCAAACATTCTACACCGTTGGAATACAACTCTCAAATGATGTAAGTGCTCTTCATCTAAATTTGAATAAACAGTAAGATCATCTAAATAAATTACCAGGAAGACATCCTTTTCATTACCAAAAGCTATGTCCATCCCGCTAGAAAGTGGGTCTGATGTTCTTCAACCTCAATTGCATTTTGGCATATTTAAAGGTTCCCCATGGTGTAGTGAATGTTGCCTTATCCTAATCATATTGATGTACCAGGATCAAATTGTAACCTGAATATCCATCCAAAAATGACATCCTGTTGGCTCCTACAACTCGCTGAAGAATGTGATCTATCTTGGGAAGTGGGTAATTGTCTTTCAACGAGACTTTGTTCAGATTTCTAAAATCTATAAAAATTTGAATCTCACCAGTATTCTTCCACACCAGCACCAAATTAGAGATCCAATATGAAAATATGACTGGAAAAACGATGTCTGCCTTATAAAGCTTATTTACCTCCTTCTCAATGGTTGGCAACAATTTTGGATTAATTCTCCTAAGCTTATGTATAAAGGGTTTCTGATTTGGCTTGATCAGGATTATGTGATGAATGATATCTTGATTATACACCTTTAGGTCTAAATAATCCCAAGAGAATATATTAGAAAAATCAGTAAAAAAATCAATATACCTTTGATGGCAAGGACTTTGAGAGTTTGATGAAATTTCGCTGATCAATTGTTCCTATATTCACATCTTCTACTCCTTTCTGTATGGGAACCAAAATTGGTTTTGTCGCCATATCATCATGATAAAATAACTCTTCCAAAGGTATGAGACCTTTCAGAATTTTATTGTCTTTGAGTTGAAGAATATCAATCTGATCTACTTCAATAACATGGTCATATTTATCATATACCTCAACCATGAACAGTTTTCAAATTCTCCCTCACTCTACAGGAATTTGTTCACTTGTTTATCATCCCATAAAACTTGCTAGAATTTCAAGTTATCCGGAATAGCGGGCCTATAATTTATATGGATCTCAAAATTTTTATTAGAAAAAATTGTAGATCTAAAATTACTCGCAGTAGTAGCTAGTGAATCAACCATCAAGTTTTGCAATCTAGGCACTACCTTAAGGGCGTATTTAGGAAACATTTTTAAATTGCCAAGTGGTACATTCCTATAATGTGTAATTCTTGGGTGATTAGCTTGGTTTTCTCCTTTAATTTGTTTGATCGCTAGCTCTGAATCTCCATAGACTGCAATTCTCTTCGCTCCCAATTTCTTCAGAATTTTCAAACCAGTAATGAGCACTTCATATTCAACCTCATTATTTGTAAAATCAAACGTTACTTTTTAGGAACACAACCTTACATTATTTGAGACCTTTTTTTTGTTCTGTTGCCATGGGATGCAGATCCAAAAACCTATACTGCTTCGTCTTTTCCAACAAAACCATCAAAGTCCATGCTCCAAAGACCATCTTCTTCTTCTTCTAGGTGTTGAAATACTTGATTCTGATTTG
The DNA here is from genome assembly GCA_034641835.2 of Pinus albicaulis. Taxonomy (NCBI): domain Eukaryota; kingdom Viridiplantae; phylum Streptophyta; class Pinopsida; order Pinales; family Pinaceae; genus Pinus; species Pinus albicaulis. Next base: position 36,095 of record JAXQQM020073358.1, read on the forward strand.
ACACTATTTGGCGGTCTGATTATTTATGCTTCTATGATTTTTTATCTACTTTCTTTGATGGTTGTTGGGTTACAGTAGGAAGATTCTCTTTCTCTTCCTCTAGCACTATTCTAATACAATCATAAACTACAGGAAAATCCTCTAATTCTACTATTTGACAATCTATATCATTTCAACCGGAATCATTGCACAATATAAAAGACTCTAAATTGGTATGTACAACATTGGTTGGATGATTGTTAGGCCTTTCCTTATTACTGATCATGTACTTCATTTTGGTCTCATGGTAAAGCTTTCTCATTTGACCAAAGATAGGGATAGTGGCACAGGAAAATTTTAACTTCAATTTACCTCTTAGTTTGGCCCCCCCGGGATCTTGACAACAACATACCGAAACGTGGTGGGATATCAACAACTACCACATCCATAAGGAAATTTTTGGCTGGGATTTGTTCTAAGGAGACCACCAGATCTTTGATCAGACCTAAACAATAGAAACATCCAGAATCAAAAGAGTATAAATCATGATACGGGAAGGTAATATCAAGGCCAATATTCTCCATGATGGCTTTGGGCATGAGGTTATCAGAAGCCCTGAAGTCTAGCATACTATTATGAAGAGTGCATTGATGAATTTTAAGATTAAGATAGAATGGTGGGACTTCACTGTCTTCGGATTGGCCATCAATGGAGGGACCAAATATTAACTCAGGCTGGTCATCCTCTACATTAACCATATCGGATAAAGGGTCAACTTTTCAGGTTTTGGCGACATGGTTTTTGAACTTACCAATTTTTACCAACTCGGTAAGAGGAATAGACACTTTTAATTTAGAAATTTCAGACTTGAAATTAAAAGGTGTAGTTTTGTCTACCTCTTTCGTGATAACATCCCATTTTTCATTATGAGATATAGGTGCAACTTCCCTTATCTATATGTATTTGTCTTTGTCTGATGCACTTGTAGTAGGCTGATTATTTCTGTTCTGACTCGGTGCTACAATTTCTTTACCCTTATTCTAAACTTGTTTCGGTGGTGCTTCTTTCTCCTGAACTTTTTTCTTCGGAAGTGGAGTTATTGGATCATCCTGACCTCTCAAGGTATACTTCCTTTGCTGGGAACTCAATTCATTTAGGTACCCTCTATGATATTCATCAGATTCTACCTCTAATTCATGGTCATTTTCCATTACGAAATTTTTTTCATTAGGTGAACTTATATTCTCCACATATTCTTCATCCCTGGTGAGAAAAATGGGCTAACCATCGGCTGTGAAAAGAAGATTCACTTCTACCATCGGTTCTTCTTCTTTATCACTTTAGGCATAGTTTTGCTGAAGTGGTGTTCTGATTTTTTGTTGTTGTGCTTCAAGTGGTCTTTGTTCTTGCTTCTTTATTCGAAACAAAGGTTGTTGCTGGCCTCATAAATTTGGATTTATGATTTGAGGCATAGTCAGTCTATCTAAAATAGACATATTATCAACCATTCTCTCCATGGTTTTCAGAAAGGCATCAAATTTGGTATCAGATGAAGTGGAAGGTTCCTCTTTGATAGTAGCTTTGTGTTCACCTTTAAGTTTAGCCTTCTTAATTAAAAGATTTTCTTCAAAACTCACTAAATTATTTATCATATCTTCAAGGGTGGCGAGGTTTCTTTCTCTCAATGAATAGGCCATATCTTGATCAAAGGCATCAGGATAACACAGAAGGGCTAAACCAGGCGGTGGTTTCATTTCATTAGGAGTGGAATTATAAATTCTGAGATATCGAGCATTGTAATCAGGAATTCATTCATTGGGATTACTTCTCAAGGAATCATATTCAGTAAGGATCTATAAAGGGTTTTTCTTTTCATCCCACCTGGCTAAGAAAGCATCAGTCAATTTAGCGGCAGTCCTAATTGAATTTGCTACTAAGGCACAGAACCAGACCTTAAATTCACCTTAAAAACATTGTGCAATGATCCGCATCTTGGCATCATCTACATCTAAATCCTCCAAATCTAAAAAGGTTTTGATTTTGGTTATGTGTTGACATGCAGTTATTTCAGAGTTCTCATAAAAAAAGGGGAATCGTTTGACCACACCCTTGAGGCAGATCAACAAGATTACCAGGGAGCACTAATGGTCCAAAACGAGCCATAATTCCAGATGGATGGTGTATTGGGTTAACAACTGGAGGGATGGGCTGAATGGGTAAAGGTGTTGAAACTGTTGGTGCTGAAGTAGCTAGTATGTATGTTGAAGTCTAAGGTGTAGATGAATATACTAAGATTCACAGAGTTTGAGGTTCAGATGTAGCATAAACCTCTTCGGGAGTATAAAATTTGATCCACTCTTTAATGTCTAGGTCAGATTCAGGTTTGATTTCTTCGTAAAACCAATCTCTCAAAGAAGTTAAACCTAATTGTGAAAAATATTTTACTTCGGATAATCTCAAAGGATCAAAAAATATATCAGACAAGGAAGTTTCAGATTTGGACTTGAATAAAGATAATTCAAACTTTATGTCATAGGGTATATCTTCTAGAGAACACAATTTTGCAAGTAAAGATATTGATCTTATCAATGGAGCTGGTCCTGATTTAATTTGTAGAGTTTTATGTCGGTGTCTTTGAAAGAATTGCTCCAGATCATTAATAGGATCAACTAGATCAGGGTCTGTATTTGATTTGGTGTATCTTGTAGAAGCCAGATCTGCTACGAGGCACTGCACTTATGAAATCAGCCTTTCAAAACTCGATCCTATCATCCAATGGATTTGTTTCCAATTGATCTTTTTCGTACACCCAGGGAAAATTTTGTCTCTTCGTTCCCCGGAAACGGTACTAGTATGTTATCAGTCCACTAGATTCCCAAGGCTAAGGAAGGAATCCCAACAGAGGTAACCAAAAACCAAGCTTTTGACTTGGTATCTAGCCCTACCAAGTCGGAGAGGGCTCTCTTCACAAAAATCATAGCCAAGAGGGCTAGATGAAGAAGGCTTTAGGCTAGCTAATGAGTGCAAGGGGTTTGATTTGTTTTGATTGGGGTTGGTCTCACTGAATGAGGATTAGGTCAAGGGGACTAGGTTATAGAAAATGAGATGGAATTGCAGTCCATTCGATGGGGCAAGGTAGGTAGAAGGATCAACACTTAAAGGTGATTTGTTGATATGGTTTAATACTGATGAGGAGCTAGGAAGAGAATAGGAGATGAGTTCTTCCTAAACTAAATAAAATGGATAGGTTATGAAAAATTTCCCAAAACACAGCATGAGAAACATGTATTCTACCTTTCAACTTGAAATTTATCATATAATAGACATGAAAAGTTTATAAGCTTACAAAATAATCATACAAATGATCACAAAGAAAAAAATATGCCAAACATTCATACCACATGAATCCCAAGGAAATAACTGCAATTTTTCATTAATATCCAGGCCAAAAAAAATTCTTAATCAATACATAAGCATCCAAAATGATTCCAACCTTTGAATCCTATAAAGGATTGAGGTAAATAGACCTCAAAACCACCTCCACTCATCCATAGGGGTCTAATCCATGAGGTGAGGGATAAATTACACAAAAATTTGAACTAATAGCTAGATTATATGATGAGAAGAGTGACTCAGTCCTATCTCTAATGAAGTGATTCATTACACCTCAACTGATTGAATTACTTAATGTATTTATCCTAGATAAAAGTAAAAACATGATATTTACATAAATCTTGACCATTTACATAAGTAAATTCCTCATTTTCTAAATTAAAAGTAAAACTGGAGTGAAACTTTAAAAATTTCTAAAGATTGTGTAAAAGTGAAATTTCCTTGTCAAACCACAACGTCCAAGCAGACAAATTGACCTATGTTCAAGGCTGGTTTTGAGTGCCTTCCCGGTGTCCAAATCAGCTTCATGATAGCTCATTGGAAATCCCTTTGAGTACGTTTTCCAACACTACCTCCATTTGTGAAAATGGTGCTCATTTTCCCTGTCAAAAACTTGTTCTTTCAAGACTGGTAAATGCGCAGTGACTAGGTAGATTTAGAGGCAGAAACATGAAATTTTGATGGTTTTTCGAGCTTTTGATGGACCAGTTCTTCTCCAAAAAATCTGAAACTTTCTAGGGCTGATTTCCTCATCAATATAAACCTACTGGTGTTGGCCATTTGTCACTTGGAGTTCCCAAAAAAGAAATATCATAGCGTCGAGGTCGCTATGCCTTTGGAAAATTTTGTGTATGCAAAAATACTCAAAAACACATAAATGAACAAAAATGCAAAGTGTGCCAAAAAATTTTCAAATTTGTGAGGGTACTTGCTCATCAAGTGTTTGAGGCATGGATTGACACCTCAGAAAGTATTTCTAACTTCTCTTTCTCTCCTTGTGTAATATTCCCAAATTTTCACATGATATTTGGAATATTAGAGTTCTTAATAAACCTACTTAATTAAGTAAATAAGAGGGTGGAGGGACCCATAATCCTCAAATATGAATAAAATCCACTTTTATGTGTGTATGTGGATATTCTAGATCTATATCTACATAATGGAGTAGTATAGCAACCAATTAATGTGAAAGGACTGGAGATCATGTCTCGTTAATGAGATAGATCATGGAGGTTGATATAGTCAACTAATATCTTGGAAGGGATCAAACATAAGATCATAGAGAATTTATGATGATATGATGGAGGAGTGGTGCATTTAATGCACAACATGATGGAGAGGGTGATCATTGCATCCACACATGATGGAGATCATGAAATGACAACGCAGTCAACATGGAGACCTATTTCCACATGTGCATCACAGTTATGAGGAGATTCATAATCTATATAAAGAAGATGAAGGCACAATATAAGGCATGTTGAAGATTATTTTTGATGTATGATCTGTTTAGATCTGGAATTGTCATGTGGCACTCCATGCTTTCTTTGGCTGTTTAGCTAAGATTTCAAGTGTTGTTTAGCACTGGGTGTTCCTGGTTGGGAATCCCACCTCTTTCTTTTAGTAGCTCTAGAAAGAGTATTGTAATTCATTCATCATCAATCAGTGGTGCCATATTTTTCCTACTTTTTGCAAAAAATCCATATTCAAAAGTTATACATTTCTGAAGATCAGTTTGAAAGGAGGAGGTTGTCCTTCAATATTTCAGTTGAGGAACTGGTGAAGGATTCATTCTATCACCTTGAGCTTCAAGATCAGCCTTCCAGTTCTTTAGATCTATATCAAGCATCATGACATCTATTATTCATCTCCCAATAGTAGAAATCCCTTCAGGAATTGCGCAGTCCATTCTTGTATATCCAAGGGAGAAGGGAAGTTGCTAGCATTTCAGCTAGTAATCCAGTGGAGGACCATTCCTTCACATTGTATACATTATTTCCATCATTTCTGAGCTATTTTTAGTATCTTAGCAGTAGGCTAGAGAGCCTCCTTCCTTTACAATGCATTTTTCATGAGTAGTTGTGTAGTAGCAGCTGCAACCTTCTTTGGAGGATTGGGGAGCTAGATCTTGAGCTTCTAGCTTGTGGATCTAGAGAATGGATCAACCCTTCAAGCTTAGATCTGATCTTGTGACATATTTCAGCCATATATTTGTCAGATCTAGCTTCATATCTACATAACCCAGTAGTCAAAGGATCAAACTCTAGGAGGCTAATTTTCCAAAGTTGTATATCTGGAAAATCCTTTGTAGGTTATCTTGGGTATCCATCATAGAGCCCATATCTTGAATCTTGGCATCATCAGAGCTCCAGATTTCTGTAGATATTCATTTTCCTTTTCAGCCTGCAATCATACATTCATATTTTTTTGAAGGGATAGCACAGTATTTTCTTCTAGCAGCTCTCTAGTTACGTAGTGCCTACTTTGGCATGTTTTCAGGGTGATTCTAGGCCATATCTTTGGCTAGATCTACTCATATTTTGTACATTGTGTAACTAAGTATTATCCTATATAATAAAATGGATCAGCTATTATGTCTATTTCTGTGTTGATCATAACTTACATGTTCATTTTCTGTGTTACAAATATTGTGTTTGTGTATCAATGCATTATTCCATTTCGGTATATTACAGTGGGATCATAGCATGATCTTTGGCTCAGCTTGTGGACATTTTGACAACATAAGAAAAGAAGATAGTAGAGATATACTATGGAGGGATTAAGTTTTGCCTCATATTCCTTTAGATCTATGAAGGATCTCTCTAAGGAGATCAATGAAGCAAGAAGAGAAAGGAAAAAAGAAACCTCAAGAAGGTTTCAATATGAAGAAGGTCCCAACACTTATTTTCAGCAAAAAATAAGACCAGAGAAGCAAAGAGCTTCACATTATTCCACTAGATACACTTTCTTTGAGAAAGAGGATTGGTCTGAATATTATGAAGGCTTGGGGCATGAGACCCTAAGTGAATATATGTCTGAATACAAGTCACTGCCTAGAGTATTGAAAGAGAATCTCTCTCTCCAATAGTTTCTACAACTCAAAGAAGAGAGTAGATCCAAAAGCAACAATAGAAGAAAGAGGCATAGATTCTTCTTGCGTACATTTGATGAATCTTCCACAAGCACCTTGAGGGATTGGAGGGAAGAATTATTTACATTCTTTCTGAAATATCTTATATCAGAAAGAGAGGCTGTGGAGTTTGCAGTTCTGCACCTTGAAGGTGAAGCAAGAAAATGGTGGTTCAGTCACTTGTCACATATGAAAGTGTTTGCTTATGTAGATTTTATTCAAAGACTAAAGGAAATATATGGCATAAAGAAACCAGAGACATCTCACATAATGACATCTCCCATCACTAGTACATTTGGGGGAAATTCTGACACTTGGTTCCGACACTTTTGACCAAATGTTGGAAATTTCCCCAAATTTTTTCAATCCCGCCCGAAACTGTCGCTATACCGACGATTAGAGAAAAGTATCGCAATACCGACACTTAGACAAAGTGTCGCAATTGCGACGTTTGGAGGAAGACGTTGCAATTGCGACACTATGCCCCAAAGCGTCGCTATTGCGACGACTTCCTCCAAATGTCGCAAGTGCGACACAATGTCTAAGTGTCGCAATTGCAACGTTTGGAGGCATCCATCGCAATAGCGATGCTTTGTCCATCGTCGGTATAACGACACTTATATGCGCGCTACATAAAAATGATTTTATTAAAAACTACATGCGCACTACATAAAAATGATTTTATTAAAAACTACATTAATCTCTGATATCACGCGCGCATTCGCCCTCCGCTCTTGCAGAACAGCATTCGCCCTCGGTCGCCCTCGACTCTTGCGGAGCAACGTGCCCGCCAACGTTACTTCTCATCTCTTCACGGAATAGCATTCGCCCACCATCTCTTGCGAACGGCATTCGCCCTGACGTGGCCCTCGGCTCTTGCGCCCTGTATTCACCCTCGACGTTCGCCCTCGGCATTCGCCCTCGGCTCTTGCGGCAGCTTTCGCCCTCCATCATTCACCCTTAGCTCTTCTAACGAATAGCATTCGCCCTCGGCATTCGCCCTCGGCTCTTGCGAGAACAGCATTTCCTGCATTTCCCTGTCTTGTAGAACAAAATTTTCCCCTCGACATTTGCCGTCGGCTCTTATGAGAACAGCATTCACCCTCAGCTCTTACAAAATGGTAAGTTCTTACTGCAGGCCCTTCCTCCTATAGTAGGGTTGACTCTATTTGGGTTTTTCTGGTCAATTCCATTGTATTGTGTTAGGATATAGGGTTCTCTCTAGATGTCTTCCAATGTTATTTCGAATGAGTTTCAAAGAGGATGTGTAATATGTGTTTGTGCTTGCATGAATTTGACTCCACCAGTTTCATGAAGTTTAAGCTATGGATTTTAGTTCGACAAACTCATCCATATCAACACCCGGTAACGAATTTCCCTTGGTCTGATCTATATTTAAGGTGAAGTGCAAAGTGGTAGAGAATGGGAGATCGAAAGTCATCAATTTTATCACAAGGGTAGTACTTCAGATCAAAAGTGATGAGCTTTAGTTCTCCAGATTTGGGGATTTTCTGATGACATACCAAAGGTCACATCCATACAACCATATCAAGGTCAATGTTGAGATCATTCTCATATAGATATAGGTCACTGATATATAAGGTTAATATCATCATCACTATCCATGGAAACCGAATGGTTACAAAATCTGTGATTGTGGTTGGCTCATTTATAATTATTACCCATTTACAGTAGAGCACATAAACACTAAATATGGCCCGAGCAGAGCCTTTACAATAGGCAATGGAATTGCAGCTGCTTCATCAACAACCAATAGCTCCACTTGAGAAAAAATTTCATAATCTTGGGGCTGGATATACTGCAGAGCAAACAATTGTAGTTATCATTCGTGCTCCAATATATTAATATACTTTTTACATTGAACTGAAGAAACGGAAACAAGCAAATGCTAGCCATCATACAATGCTTTGACATAAGAGTTTTGAGTGACATACTTGAAAAAAGAACTCATCGACTGATATTTATAATCATTTGAGTTATTCAAGTTAAACACAATGTCAAGAATCAAGATTCAACACCCTCTATTATCTTCATCACCCAGTACAAGATTTAAATTTTTCCCAAAGAAACGCTTATTAAATTGGTAGCCATTATTTCTCCCTGCTTTAAAAACCCTACATTTAAATGAAAACAAGCATTGCATTTCAACTACAAAAATATGTTAGTGTTCAAGTGTACATGTGTGCATCACTTGTGTAGGGTATTCCTTTTTCACTTTCACATTATCCAAGAATCTGTGCAGTATAATTCATATTTTTTGTGATTTAGATTATCTTGAAAAAGGAAAGGTAAATTATTTCCCATGGAAAAATAAGGTTTTCCCTTTTTACTACTGGAAATGATACAAAAAAGTTCCATTTATACCCGAAACTCCTATGAAACAGGAACCAAATAAAGGCCATGTCCTCAATGGACATCATTTGGCTTTGAAAATGGCCATTGCATAGTGTTGTTTCTTATATTACATCACGATAGTTTCTTAGGTCATTTCTTGTTTCTTGAGATGAAAAACAACCAAAGAAATTGTGAAGATCCTTTCAAGAAATAAATGACCATTTCTCAGTCATATCTCAACTATTTTTTATTTTATTCAGTGGTTGCTTACTTTGAGAGAAATTTGACACTTTTATAAGGAATATAACATAAAAACACAAAATAGGAAGGAATTGATGAGGTAGATGACCTTTAGTTGTTGTCAATTAAGAATTGATAATACACGATGCATGTTTTGTACTACAAACTAGATTCCTTCTTGGAGTTAGGACACAAAGTATTGAATCAAAGTTGTAGTTTCTAACTTCTTGTATTGGTTCATCAATCTTGAAATTCAGACATTGCATGTCTTCATTGCTTCATGTTTGAATAATTTGCATCATATCGTACAATAGGAAATTAGGAATTATTATTATTATTACTTTATGGATCTGTTAAGTTAATTTTAAGTTTGCATGGTTTAGTGTGAAATTATTCTAGTGTGCCCCTAGGCCCAGGTGAAGGAATGCCAAGGACTGAGAACCCTAGTTTTTAAATGGTATTGTTTCTTATACCCAAAAACCCCTCAACATCACTTCTTATTAGTTCTTAACAATAGTGTTGTAAAAAATTTGAGAATTGATATAGCAAAATCTCACACTTCTCAAGTTAAAGTCCTAAAGCTAAAGTGTGATACCATGTGTAATTCAATAGCCCCATTGTCACCTCACCAACCTCTTTTCACTTCGGGCTAGCTCTCCTCCAACTCAAGGGGGGTTCTCCCTAGTAGATGTTAGGGATCTAATGGCCCAACAAAACCAATTCAAGAGCCCCCTAACTCTCTATGTTTACTACTATCAATCAAAATATTGAACAATAGGGTCAGACATGCATCCTGAAGATAAAATTTCCAGGGTATTTTTGGGTAATTTCAAAGGGAAAGTCCCCAAACACATATAATGAAGGAATTATAACGTGATTTCAAACATTAAATATCAACAAAATCGTTTAAAGGATATTGAAAGGAAAAAGGTGATGGAAGATAGAAAGTGCCTTACTTAAATGCTTTAAGGATTTTTCAATAGTTGCTCCAAAAGCTTCACTTCAAGGCCCTTCAAGATCGTCTCCAACAATGCTATACCATTAGCTTCAACAATGTTGCTCCAAAAATATCCTCAAGGTCTTCAAAACAAGTTTACTAGAAGTTGCTCCAACAATATATTCAATAAGGTCTTCATTGTCAACTCGTCTCTTGTTTGGGTGCCTTAATGTGCAATGACATGTTTCCAAGACTGAATTCAATGCAAGGCATATTTGAAACTCTAACTCTGTCTTTCGGTGTCTTATTAGAAATTATTTCAGTTTTCATTTTGTGTTTTCAAGTTATATATTGTTTTCAAGTTTTTACATTTATAATTTTATTGCAATGTGGCAGACTGATCAGGGTAGTACAGGAACAACCCCGAGACGGGATGATCGCGGAAAGAGGCCAGCGGAAGAACATGTAAAGTGCCAGCATTGCTCTATCTTCAGGTATTTTAGTTATTTACATAATTGAAATAATATTAATTTTGTTCAAATATGTAGACACCTAGCCATGGTACACCTAATGATTCCCTCTTTGAGGAAGAGCTTTCTTCATCCTTATCTCCAACGCTCTTCATGGAAAATTTTAGGGGCTAATATTCGCGGGTGGGCTAATTTTTCATGCTTTTTCCAAAAAAAAAAATCGCCAATTTCCATTTTTTTTTAAATTGATTCACCCAAATTTTATAGTATGAAATTATCTTACCCTAAAAATCACCAAAAATTTATATATACTAATATAAAATTATTAGAAAACTAAATATTTTTACAAAAATAACATAAAATTTTTACAATTTACATATTGGGGTATACTAAGATTTTCCAAGTTTATAAACTTTAAGATAAACATCCATCCTTAAGAAAAATTTTCCACAGCGCTCTTGTTGCGAAAAAAGGCACGAGATGCAAGGTCATAATTTAATACTTTGATAGACGCACCTCAAACACTTGAAACAGAAGAGAGGATAAAAAAACTTATGAGCCAGCTAGAAACATATTAGGTAATAATAAAAATTCAAAAGGATATTTTTTTGTTCTGCATGAGATGAATTGTGATAGTTTGATTTTTAATTTTTACATTGACTAAACTAACAAAAAGTTCTTTTGTATGTAGCGTTTTCTGGCATTTTCTGAACTCGGTGTTGGTGGTAGTGGGACACAAGGGCAAGAGATTGCCCAACAACCCTCTCGTACACCTTCTACTCCTTTAGGTGCCAACCAAGAAACACACCCTGCCCAAGCAGACACCCAGCCAACCGCTGAACATGTTGGCAATGATGAGGTTGATATGGCCAACTACATTATTGCGTTTCCTGGAGCTACACGTGTCAGCTCCACAGGGACCATTAATGGCACGTTGTTGGTGAACGATGAAGATGTCCCTATAAAGCATGTACAACTCCCAGGTAAATTTTAATATTTTAACTATTTCATGTACTTTATCTAAAACATATTTATCATGATTTTTATTTTTAAATTAATGATAATATATTTTTTTCTGTGTAGGAAACAATGAGTTCTACAGGTTTTTGGAGAGCCATGCGTTGGTAATTTTTGGCCCAACCATACACACAAGGTGGAATTCCCAGAATTCCAACCTGAAAAAAGAACTTCTAGATTATCTAGAAGCCCTTTTTGGGGTCGGCACATTTGACAGAACAACGGTGGCTCGGGTAGCCGGAAAATATTTGAAATATACCAGGGACACCTATAGGACGCAATTGAAATTTAACCCTAGATATGAGCGTCCTCTCACAGTTCCAGAGAGTGAGTGGAGAGAACTCATCCATGACGGAAAAGAGAAAAGGGCAAAGAAAGAAGGAAAAATGCCAATTGGACCCGCAAGGTAAATTACAACTTTAATTCAATAGCTTTAATTTTCTCTATGTCTAAAATAAAAGTGTGCTACGTCATATATGACTTCAATATTTTGATGCTAGGTTTCCTGACACCTCAAAGGCAACCAAAGCTAGGATTGAAAAAAAGGGCCATCACAAGCTAGGCCAGGGCGGCTACTTGAAATTAGCTGCAAGAATTGTAACTAAGTAGCTAAACATCTTATAATTAATTGTATCGCCTTCCAACGTTTTTGTAATCCTATCAAATATGATTAAAAATACACAATCATATGTAATGTAGGGTGATGACTTCGGAACAGAAACTACAGAGGAAGATAAAAATATCGCTTTTCATTTCGGCTATCAAGCCGTAGTTGAACGTCGCATAAGCTTGGGGCAGGTCCCAAGATCCAGAATGCCTGATAAGGTAAAACATTAACCTTTCAATATGTTTGTTTTCATCCATAAATTTAATGTCTAACAAATTTGTTTAAATCAGGGGAGAAGCACTACCGATGAGGCAAATAACCCAGTTTTAGAGCCAGATGTAGATGATCCTCACGTGCAACCTGATCATTGTAGTGGGGACCAGGCCGAAAATGCTACTATCAGTGAGGGCCGTGACAGTAATTAATTTCCACTTATAATTTTTTCTAATTATACCTTGATGGTTGTCCTTATAATTTTTTTTTTTTAAATGACAGAGAATGTTTCCCTTGAGGATCTTACCACCAGAGAGGAAGACAGGGCAACAGTCTCAACGGTGACAACTAGTGCACCAGGTAAATAATCTCATTGCAATTTTTTTTATTAATATTACCGAACTAGTTCAATGATATTTAAAAACTGACAATTAAAATTTAATATTATCTTTTTTTGTAGGCGATGCCCCGTCACTGGATGAGACCAGACATCGTGACTATGCAACTAGGTCAGCAGTGCGGGTCGAAAGGCATGAAACAGGAGCAGAGCATGATGATATTGATGATGTAATTAGGAGCTTTAAAAATAGGAAGAAGAAAAAGAAAATTCGATAATGTAAAATATTGTATTATAAGACAAACGTTACCATACTTGGAACGTTTTTTGCGTTATATAAAAAACTCATTTATCATACTATTTTTATGTCAAGCATTAATTGCAATGTTTCCTTGCGTACTTTTTGTTGAATTGTTTTTTTATTAGTTATTGAATTTTTTTTTTAATGCTCATGAAAGTAAAAAAATGAAATATAGATTGGATATTGGGGAATTGAGAGTGATGTGAAGGGGGGGGGGGGGAGAGGGGCCATAAGAGCTTCCACCTTCATGTGGTTGGCCTTGTTTAGTAGAGAATAATTTATTGGAGCGATTTAATCTTGGAGCAAACCTCCCTCGATCCAGTGTAGCAACAAAAAAGTCACTGTTGACTTAGTTGCTACTCTTTCGGATCGTGGGAGGCTTGTTCCAAGTTCATGCGACTCCAATAAATTGTTCTTGAAATGAAGAGGAGCTTATTCAGGTATGTTTTGACATTTTCAACATATGTTCTAACATTATCATAATAATGCATCTTAGAGTAAAAAATACTACATCAATTACTTGTATTTATTGTATAGATAATGATGGATTTTGATTGACTTGGCAGTGCAGGTAAAAATCCTCTTGCATCATGAGCAATACAACTTGTCAACTAGGGTCATGTCCAGGATATTTTTGCTTGTGCGCTTGACCAGGTTCGTAATGTCACATTTTTTAAGTTCCTTTACAGTTCAGAATTCAATATTAAGCTTGTTCATGATTATTATCTAGGTTTTTTGTATGTGTTTTTTCATCTATTTGATTGTAAGAAACTCTGCATGTTTCCTGTTGTTCACTATGATTTCTCCCATTACCACTCCCGGGATGAATCCAACTTTATTGTTACATAGGTTACTTTATTGTTACTATGATTTCTCCATTTACGATTTCATAGGTTACATCATGTAAAGTTGTCAATCTCGGGTTGGTGATGAGCTTTAGTTCTCCAGATTTGGGGCTTTTCTGATATTTTCTCCCTCATGTCATTCCTGCATCACCTCGTTGTTTAAGCATGTCGATTGTCTACCACTTGTACCAATTGGCACATGTCAATCTCTGAGTGGTGCCACATTTCACCTATTTTCGGCCCACTTGACCACCTGAAAAAATCAAATCCACACACCATGTGTCTTTATCATGGAGTGCCACATGTCCTAGATATTTAGGCTGATAGGCCTTCTGTTATGAAAGAGATCAATTTTTTTTCGTCAACACTTCTTATCTAGGCACGACACCTGTTACTTGTTTAATCTGACGGTCACAGTCTCTCGGGTTACCTTCTAGGTTTGACATACCACTGGTTTTTGGTATATTTCCATGGAATCGGTCTAAAAATACCAGCAACAATTCACACACCTGCAACCGTCGACAAACTTGCCGTTTTAGTAGCTGCATTTCCACAACTGCCAATACACCTGCCGTTTTAGTTGTTGCATTTCGGCAACTTCCAATACACCTGTCGTTTCATTCTCCTGGACTCTGTGTATGCATATTTTTCATATAATTTTATCACGAAGTTGGCTGCAGTGCTTTGACATGCCTTTGAATATTTTTGTAGGTTAGAAGACATTTCAGGCCAGAGCTATTGAATAGACTTGATGAGATAGTTGTATTTGATCCTCTTTCTTGTGATGAGCTCAGAAAATTTTCTAGACTACATATGAAAGATGTAGCGATTTGTCTTGCAGAGAGAGGTGTTGCTTTAGGGGTTACAGATGCTGCTCTGGATCTTGTTCTTCAGGAAGCCTATGATCCTGTAAGTAATCACTTTGTTTTGATTTATTTCTTATTCAGAGTCTATCTTGCCAGGGGATGTGCCCGTTATGGTTTGTTATGAGACCGTTGTCAATTTCATCACCATCCCTCATAATATGTTTGATTGTGTTTATAAATAATAAACAATTATTACACCAAACAATAAACAATTAACTGTAATATGAGTAATATGATATCTTATTCTCATTATAATTTCATAACCTCTGCTCTCACTTGGTGGTGTCTATATCACTAAGTGTTTCTTCTCTAAAATTATAGTTACAGCAGACAATGAACAATCAACTACATTGTGAGTGATATCTTGTAATAATTCTTATTATAATTTCCTAACCTCTACTCTCACTAGGTGTCTATATCACTAGGTGTATCTATTTTAAAATTATAGTTTCAATGGTAGATAAATTGTTATCTTAAAATTATAGCTTTGATGGTGATACCTTGTGATTGATAATGTAGTTTGAAGCAACTTTGGCTTTGACTAATATAGTCTCAGGAACCTCTGAGAATACAAAGGTTGTGATTGATTACGGGGCACTGCCTATATTTGTGGAACTTCTTACCTCTGGGAATGATAATGTTCGAGAACAAGTAGCACGTTTATTTTAGAGGCATAAAATTATTCTTCCCAACTATCTTTATATGTCTGTAATTTTGGAATTTGATTTAAAAAACTAGTACCCAACTTTGAGTTCAACTGGTGTTCGTGTAAGGCTGTTTGGGCTTTGGGAAATATTGCTGGAGACTCTGCAACATTTAGGGATCTTGCCCTCGGTCATGGAGCTCTGAGGCAGGTGCTTGCCCAGTTGAATGATACTGCCAGAATTTCAATGATAAGAAATGCTACATGGGCTCTGTCAAATTTTTTCCGTGGTAAACCCCAACCACTATTCGAACAGGTAAGCAGAATACATTTTCTACCTCTTCTTCTTAGTTCGCAGATACTATGGATTTTTTTTATAGATCTTGGTGCTTGGTATATTTGGACGTAATATGGACCTAGGCGCTTGTTCATTACAATGACTCTGTCATCAGGTTTTAGAAAATGCTCAGAAATTTGGGTTTCACAAGGGGATTACCCTTTCTTGCAATTATCGATTATCAATCACATTCAAAAAAAGTCTTTCGTAGCATTGTTGAGCTCTTTGTAGGTGAATTTCCGAGGCAATTTCACAATATCTGAACTAAATTTGTCTGTCCTTTTCAATACTCTGCGCTTGTAACAGAACCAGAAAAACAATCTAGTGGCCAATGCAACAACAACAACACCTCCTGTTGCAATTCCTGCAATTCACCCTCTCTGCACGCATGAATGACTATGGCACCCTCTTTTGTGAACAGGTACTGGAGCTGAAGGTACTGGTTTCCATTAGGATCGTGGAATTCAACATCCAAAATAGTATCAAATTCCACTACAATAGTATTCCCCGGCGAGGGAAAAAGTTCATTGAGACCTATTGGAATCATCACCCCCAAATAGCCTCCAGGGCTACCCAGAGTGTGATCATCTTTGTTGCTGAGTATATTTTTATTTTTTCAGTGAGAGTTTAGGGTTTCTCTAACATAGCTTCAGAAATCCGATTCAGTGCCTACTTGAATATCGCCACATAATACTCATGGTTTGGATTGATGAGCATGCTCTGAATGGTTGGTTGATTCATAAGAACCACCCATATAGTCATCTTGAGATATTTCAAAAGTTTTCTTGGGTTTCCTTTTTCACCGTTTCTAGTGGGTGGGATGGTGTGGGGTGATCCATCAATACTGGTGCTCTTGTAGTAGGGAATTTGTTTTTGGGGATATGAAGGAGCATTTGATGTAGATATCCCATTGGATGCATTCATAGATGGGCACGAGAGGTCAAGAATTTAAATTAAAAATATGCAACCTCTAGCATGGCAACTTGAAGGCCGCGAGAGACACTGGTTAAAGATTGTTTTGTGTTGGCCTTAATATAGTCGTGATTTATTTCTATTATCTTAATGCAAATATATAGTCTGGTCTCATTAAAATGAGGATTGTGGTTGTATTTCTCTTTGTTTTTTTCTCTCTTAATGCTCCAGAAGTTGCCAAAAGTTGCGATAGTTGTTTAGTTTTCCTGTTACAACTTAAAAGTGGTTTTTAGTAATGGGAGTCATGTTTTTTAAGGTTCATACTAATATGAAGATCTTGTAATTCTATATTCAGCATAAGAGAAGATGGCCTCTGCTTTGGGCATTATGACAACAATTGCCACATCTACCTCATTGGGTAACAATGGAAAGGGGAAGAAGTTGGGTGCAATGTTTGATAATTATGGCAGACAATTGTCTTCTCTTTCAGTTTTTTCACCCATTTCCTTTAATCGCTCAAGCAGAAGAGGGACTCTGAGATTACGTGACAGAGAGAAGGTAGTTAATACGAGAGCTATGGAAAAGGAGTTGTACTTCAACAAGGATGGCTCAGTGACAAAAAAATTGCAGGTCAGAGAAAAAATTATGTTTAAAGGAAGGTCACCTGCACGTGAAACTTCACTGCGGTGGATCTTTCCTTGTCCATTTATATTCGATTTTAATGTGTTATTTTAATTTTTCATGGAGGGTTTTTTTGGCATATGGTTTGGCATTCAATTGCACACTTACTGAAAGCATTGTCAATTTGTCTTGCAGGCAGTGTGAACAAACTTGTTGATCTTGTTGGAGTCACCCTTAGGGTGAAGGGAAAAATGTTGTCTTGGAGAGCAAGCATGGTTCTCTGAAAATAGTTAATGATGGTGTGACAGTAGCTAAGGAGGTAATTTGTAGATGTGTGCTCTAGTTTTATTTTTAACGTTGTATTAGTTCCCCCTCTTAAATGTCTTAGATTTGGTAGGAATAATTTGAAAACTCAAAGGTGAAAGGAAACATATTTGTTACCCAGTGGTCTACTTGGCCTATGGACTAGCCACATTAGAGTAATGCATAAAGCTTTTCACAACAACAAAAGGAAAGGGTTATGGCTGAGTCAAATTTTATTGTTATTGACAGTGTAATGAAATGTATCTCAATGCTATGGTTTTGGCCTTTTTATTGGTTGAATTAGAGGACCCAGTTGAAAATATTGAGGCCAAGTTGGTAAGGCAAGCTGCGGCAAAGACAAATGATTTAGCTGGGGATGGAACCACAACATCTGTTGTTCTTGCACAAGGTTTAATAAGTGAGGGTGTAAAGGTAACTTTTTGTCGATAGTACTGGATTAAGATCATCTATTCATTTTTGTAGGGTCTTATGGTGTTTGGTTTTTTGGTTTTGGGTTGGGCTTATTGAGTCTAAGATAGTTTTTGAGTGAAAAAATTGCTATCAGGTATTAAAAAAATTTGGTTCTTTTGTCAAAATTTATGAGCTTGTTAGGAAATACAAAACTGACAATGGTTGTATCTTAAATTTGTGAAAAATAATTTGAAATGAAACCTTTTTGTTTAGGTTGTTGCAGCAGGTGCAAACCCCATTCAAATTACTAGGGGCATTGACAAGACAATAAAGGCCCTTGTTTCAAAACTCAAAATTTTGTCAAAGGAGGTAAACGCTTGCCTTTTGAGTAGGCTGGTTTTCCTTTTTGCTGATGGTTTGGTGTATCTAATTGAATTAGTTGCCTAAGGTATTTTTTGGTTGCAAACTCCTTTTCATTTTTCATACAGTATTGGCCTTGTGGAATACATTTGATTGTGTGGTCTTGTTAGATCTACAACATTTGTAGTTGTTTAGTCTTATGGCAGAGGTGCACTTTTATTATGGAAATAGTTGATGCAATATTGTCATTTAATCCTTACTGCAGGGTAGCATGTTGAGAAGTTTCTTGTGAAACATTTGGTATTCAAAATGACACTTGATCCTATACAGCATCATGCACTTGACTTCAAAATTGATATTCAAAGTGTGCCAGACAATTCTTGCAAAATTTCAAATATTTATGTTGTTTTAAACCATTATCTTTTTCATGTATTGGATGCTGAAAATGTGAAAAAGACTTTGGTATGAAACCAACTGGTCAATAATTTCCAGCAAAACAACCACTTCCAAGACATGATTTAGAAGTAGAACATATGTACTTATTAAGCATAGAAATATATCCTTGATGCATTGTCAATGTTTGGCTAGGGTTATTTTTGGAGAAAATAACTCCTTATTCCTAGAATAGTGATCTTCAATACAAGTAAATGCCAGAGAAGAGAGATCATCGTGTGACATAAACCTATTAACAAAAGTGAACAGGGAATGATTATTAATTATGGCATACTAAGTTGTCATTGATTTTGACTATTTGTCTTTAACATGTAAAAATGTTAAATTCCAAACTTACATCATCATGGTTTGGCATCATGAGCTTGACTAATTGTCCACCATGCTCATAATTTCATTGTTGTATTCATATCTATAAACAACATTTCAAATAATAATAATAAAAGTTGTATAAGAAAAATCCAGACCTCCATGCTGCTGCTCCTTGTGAGACAAAGTCAAAATTGCATTACACAATCTGACACATAAGAATCTCCTATATCCCAGTGGTATGTATCCAAATTATTATAATAGTGTCTTCAAGACTTATGTTGACATTGCCAATGAGATATTTAAGCAATGAAAGATGGAGCCTTCTTCATTGTTGTATATGTAACAGTCTTTTATTAATATAAAGATTAATGGTTTTGTCTTTCTGAAAATGAAATGTAAAAATAATTTATTGTGGTCAATTGAAAAGTTTTTTTTTTAAAGCTTTTCATTATGGAAGGGTGACATAGATATATGCCCTTCTAATTGAAATTCGGACCTGCCCTTCAAATTTGATCACTGTGTGGGACCTTAACAAACAATAAAACTATTCTGTCGCGCATTATATAAAACATGTAACAAAACCTTTGTCAAAACTTCTAATGAACCCTTTAGCCATGGACCCTGCCGGACTTCAAACGGTGATAAACCTTAATTCAAACCAAATTCGTGTTCCAAAATTGCCTGCTAATGTTGGCCAATTTTGTGACGCGAAAACCAAATGAATTTTGCCCTAATCTTTTTCGGGTCCGAATTTGCGCTGACGTACGGAGAGAGAGTTGTGACGCAAATTTATTATCAAATTCGCCCTAATCTTTTTCGGGTCTGGGTTTCCATTGCACGAGCGGCCCAAACAAAGATCTGCTCCAATCAATTTCTGCCATGTGTCCTCAATCAAAAGTTGCCCTGTTCTCGGATGTGGGTGCATTCAATGGTGTTTAAGGCGATGGGACATGGATGTGGCGATTTCATATCAATCGCATTAAGTTTTAACGCTGTTCAATCAGCCGATATTTAAGTTCCAAGGTTTTCACATCAAATCGCATTAAGTTTTAACATTGTTCAAGATCGGACCTCCACTCCTGTTAGCGATTCCGCATGCTCCAATATGATCCGGACTTCGGCTCTCATCAATGAGAGATTAATTATGATGGGCGTTCTTCGATGCCATTGCAGTCGGGTCGATAAAATGGCGTTTCACTATGGTTTTTCAGACGAGCCACAACCTTTGAATTGTAGATGCTCTCCAGTTGCTGGGTTACACTACCTGCTCACTGTGACAAGAAGGAGAAGTGGCCAGCTGAACTGCTACTTAGACTTTGGTGCAAATATGCATTTCTCTCGGTCTGGTCTATGTCTGTCTTCCTCGGTTTCTTGGAATCCTGCTTCTCCGTCTCGTCTTGTGCTCACTGCTGAGACTGCACCCATGCCTCGCCTGCGTCAAAGGATGTGTTTCCGTAGGGGGAGCACTAGAGGTCAACCCCTGTGCGCTCCCTCCATCCCCTCAACTGAGTCGTCTTCCAAGTCCAGTGATTATTACGCAGGTCGCTATCCAAACACTAGAAGTGGGCGGGGTTGGGTTCTAGGATTTGGCCACCGTATGGGCTCCCCTGCTCCTCATTTCCCCACCGCTTCACCTTCTCCCATGATGCGCACTGTGATTTTTTCCTTTAATTTTTCACTGAACCGCCCACGAATCACAGCTTCAATCACCATGGTTTTCCATGAGGAGGCCCAAGTGGAGGAACAATGCACCCGTCCGGCGAGTCTGAGCTCAGAAAAAGCTGCCCAACATTCGAGCCTTCAAGAGGGGAGCCGTGGCGTGAATGTGGAGATAGCACCTGGCGATCCTGGACCTTCCGAAGGATGGTGCCGAATCGTCGAGGAACCACCGAAGGAGTAGTTTGGTTAATTTGGTTTTCTTGCTTCGCGGCCCACTTAATTGGGCATGTTTTAGATTATATTACTGTGCTGGACCTTTGTAATATTTTTGAATTCTGTAAACATTCAAGACTTGTTTCCCTGTATGAGGGTAGTATTATTTTTTGATTTTTTGATGAAAAATTTTCCATAAGTCTGGGCAATGTTTTTGACTTCGGTCATGCTGTAATTTTATTCCCACTGTTAATAGATTAACTTTACTTAGAAAAAAAAAATGTTGCCCTGTTTCTATTTTAAACCTGTTTTTTGAAATACAGAGCCATTTTTATATGATTGTTTATAGTCGAAGCGCTGCGGGGTGGTTTATTATATTAATATTTCACGGTCGAATTATGTTCATAACAATTGGAAAAAAAAAATGTTGCCCTGTTTCTATTTTAAACCTGTTTTTTGAAATACAGAGCCATGTTTATATGATTGTTTATAGTCGAAGCGCTACGGGGTGGTTTATTATATTAATATTTCACGGTCGAATTATGTTCATAACAATTGGGAAAAAAAAATGTTGCCCTGTTTCTATTTTAAACCTGTTTTTTGAAATACAGAGCCATGTTTATATGGTCTACGTATTATACTCTTTCTCTGTATATCTACAGGAACCTTTTTGCTATGAACAGGGTGGATGTTGTAGCAGGCTACTAATGGAAACAAGCGAGCCTAAACCTTACATCTCGGATGCAACAGATGGTTACCAATTTTGGAATCAAGCGAGCCTGGGTTTCTGCAGATGGTTTTTATTTCCGGGAACAAGCGAGCCAGAACATACAATCGACCCTGGGTTTATACATATTTTTTCTCTATCATGGATGCTTTTTGTGTGAGGTGTATATCAACAGTACATGTCTCTACACATTTCTTGTATCCGCTTTATGATACTATTTTATGTGTTGACAGGTTATCACTCTACCTTCAAAACTAGCGATGTTGGTTTATTGATATGGTCTGATGGTCTTTTTATATTTTGGACATATCACACTCCTCACATGATTAGCGTTTTTCTCTGTTCAAGGATTTTGGGTACTTTAATTTGTATTTGGAATAATGGACGTCGGTACTCTATATGTTGCTTTACTATTCTACATACTGCTATTTCACTTTCTTATAGATGCCTCAGGCATATTTGGATGCTTTCTCAGATTGTCGATAATCTCCATGTGGACCATTACTGGGTTTTATATCATGTCCCTATATGTGACATGGGGTATTTTTCTATCATTGTCTGGGGTGGGACTTCCACTTTTATGGATGGATATTTGGGTTCCAATCTTCAGATGTGAAAATGTAATGACTTCATGGACTGTTTTACTTCATATAATATATTCAAAACAACGTTTTTTCTCTTGTGAAAAAAAAATGATTGTTTATAGTTGAAGCGTTGCAGGGTGGTTTATTATATTAATATTTCACGGTCGAATTATGTTCATAACAATTGGAAAAAAAAATGTTGCCCTGTTTCTATTTTAAACCTGTTTTTTGAAATATAGAGCCATGTTTATATGATTGTTTATAGTCGAAGCACTGCGGGGTGGTTTATTATTTTAATATTTCATGGTCATTGGAATGCCCACAATTCATAAAAAATATTGGAGATTTACTGTCCTGTTTTAAAGTTTCATTTTTTTTTTTTAAATTGAACCCTCCGTCGGTATACCAATGTCGGTCTTCCGACGTCTTGAACGATTTCCGTCGGTCTTGTGACGTCCGTCGATATTGCGACAATTCTTCCTAGGGTCCGTATTGCGACGCTTTTGGAATGCGTCGGTATTGCGACTCTTCTGGGACGCGTCGGTCTTGCGACACTTTTGCAATGCATCGGTCTTGCGACACTTTTGCAATGTGTCAGTCTTGCGACACTTATGTACGGCGTCGAAATTGCGACAACTTAAAAACGTCGGAAGAGTGACAATATAAAAACGTCGGAAGAGCGACGTTCAAAACGTCGGACCACATTTCGTCGGAATTGTGACAGTTTACAAACGTCGGAAGAGCGACGTTCAAAACGTCGGACCACATTTCGTCGAAATTGCGACAGTTTACAAATGTCGGAAGAGTGACGTTCAAAACGTCAAACCACATTTCATCGGAATTGCGACAGTTTACAAACGTCGGAAGCGCGACGGCTTGGGAATCATCGGAAGAGCGACGCTTGTTTGGAAGCGACGGAAAAAGTGTCGGTAGTGCGACACTTTGTCAGTGCGTCGGAATTGCGACGTAATGATAAACCATGTTTTGCCCGTCCTCAAAGTGTCGCTCTTGCGATGACTATGTGTCGGAATAGCGACGAAGTGGCCGTCGGAAATTGGGCCAAATTTTCTAGTGCATCATCAAGGAGATAGTGCATGAAGATTTAAAAGAGGATGATCTCATTATCACTCAAGAGGAGGAGCCTCTACCACCACCAGCTGTAGACGTGCTTACAACAAGAGGGGGATCACTTGCATCTTTGCAAGATGGTCTTGCGTTCTTGAAATTTGGAGCCACATGCATGATTGATGAGATGCATGAGGAGGAAGAGACAAATACCAGCACTGGTACACTTGTAGAAGTGCAACCATCACTCTTACCAGCAGTTGGAAAGACCTTTGCACTGGAAGAGGAAACTCTTGTAGCATTGCAAGATGTTTCTGAGTATCAATTGATCCAAGGTATGCATACAATTTAATCTTATATTGTTTCAGTACATGTTATTGAAACTTATGGGTATATGCCATCAGGGCTATTGCATGACCAAGGGTTAGCACATCATGCTGATTTGGAGCAACATTATGTCACTGCACAAAGAATCCTTGATGTAATCAAAGAAGAGATGAAAAACTATCCTATTTTGTCACGGATGAACTACATTCAACCTCTTGAGTTGAAATGTGGAGTTTCAAAAAATGGGATGAGTGTGATACTATGTATAATGGCTGGCTATGTGTTCAGCATTGCGCCTTGCTTTGAGACAACACATTGATCACCTTGCAGATCTACAACGTTGTTAATGAGCAACAATGAGGAGAAGAGGACCCATTCCTCATGGAAACAATCATATGGTAGCTTCATTAATGAAGCAATGGAGGAAAATATGATAGATGGTAGACATCTTGAGATGAGAAATATTTTCTCCTTTCTAGGTGACACTTTCTCGATGAGCATCTCACAGCTCAAAGAGAGACTTCTACCTACAGTAGATCCATAACCTTATTTGTTTTGTAGGGCCATTGATGAGAAGAAGGTCTCATGGAGAGATCTCATTGGAGGTGCACTTCAACATATCATGGAGTGCAAAGTTCTTCATCAGTTTGAGGAGGTTGGTGTCCCACAATGGAAGGATACCAATTATCTATAGAATAAGATCCATCATCCACATTGGGATGAATGGTTGATAGTATGGAGCAAGTGGTTTCCAAACCACTTGTACATCTATGATACAACCCAGCAAGAAGCATGGCTACTCTGGTTGCTCTTGGGTGAGTATGGTTACCACTTAGTGAGTCATATTTTTCTGATTCATGCCTTACACATCACTGGAAGAATGCAGAAGAAGAAGGCATGATTACTTTGGTTGTTGATGAGAGAGTTTGGACATCACATGTTATATCTTATGTCCTTGTATTTACTCTTGTTTGAGATATGTCTCATGTATTTACATGTATTTCTGTTTCAGATATATCTCATGTCCAAGTATGTACTTGGGTTTGGGAGAAAGTATAACTCTCACATGATGTGGCATAAGGGAGCTTGTATGTATTATATTGATGAGACATTTTACATGTACACTAATATATTGTTGCTCCGTGACTTGAACCATGATAATGCAAGAAGGCAGCAAGAATAATTGTTGCTATGGTTACTATTGGGAGAGTATGGACTGAATTCTTCCCATATATTGCATGACATTTTTGGAGGATGGCAACAGGAGGCCTTACAGAATTGGCTTCTGTTGGGGGATTATGGTCATTGTACATGGTATGATGATGATGTGATGGGGCAACAAAATTCCTTATTGAGGTGGCTTCTCTTGAGGGAATATGGCCACTACAATTGGTACAATGATGATGTGGTATGACAACAAAAGGAATTCTGAGATGGCTTCTTTTGAGAGACTATGGCTCTCTTACTTTTTTTCATGATGATAAGGCTTTGGTGCGTTGGTTGTTACTAGGAGAATATGGTCTAACATTGCTTAAGTTTTCCCATATGTCTCTACTTCTTGTTTTTCACTATGATGATGTGATTTTTGATTCCTACATGGTCAACATGGCTAACGATGAGAACATTGATATATGTAATCTAGTCTATGTATCATGGGTTGGAGAGATAGTTCATGATTTGGGAATTTCCACTTCGGGAATGAACCACTTCATCTTACATATCTCATGTGTAGAGAAGAATTTTGGTCATCATTTGGTTGCCACTTGGAGATTCATTGATGAGGATGGGTATCTAACTTGTCAGTTAGAGACCATTCTAGACATTATAGAGAGGCAACTTTGGAGCTATAAATGCATGAAATATTCTGACAAATGGGAAGGCCTTCCAGATGAGGATTCCATTTGGAGGGAGGATGTTTGTTATAGCATCCACTTTTGTAGTTGCTTGAGGACAAGCAACATTTTGCTGGGGAGGACTATAATATTCCCAAATTTTCACATGATATCTCGAATATTAGAATTTTTAATAAGCCTACTTAATTAAGTAAATAAAAGGATGGAGGGACCAATAATCCTTAAATATGAATAAATTCCACTTTGATATGTGTATGTGGATATCTAAGATCTAGATCTACATAATGGAGTACTAGAGCAACCACTTAATGTGAAACGAGTGGAGATCATGTCTCATTAATGCGATAGATCATGGAGGTTGATACAGTCAAATAAGATCTTGGAAGGGATAAAACATAAGATCATAGTTCATTTATGATTAGATGATGGAGGAGTGCTGCATTTAATGCACAACATGATGGAGAGGGTGATCCTTGCATCCACACATGATGGAGATCATGAAATGACAACGCAGTCAACATGGAGACCTATGTCCACATGTAAAGTGCAGTTATGAGGAGGGCCAGGGCATGAGGAGGCTCATAATATATATAAATAATATGAAGGCACAATAGAAGGCATGTTGAAGATTATTTTTGATGTATGATTTGCTTAGATCTGGAATTGTCATGCGACATTCCATGCTTTATTTGGTTGTTTAACTAAAATTGCAAGTGTTGTTTAGCATTGGGTGTTCCTGGTCGGGAATCACACCTCTTTATTTGAGTAGCTCTAGAAAGAGTATTTTACTTCACTCATCATCAGGCATTGGTGCCATATTGTTCCTACTTTCTGCAGAACATCCATATTCAGAAGTTATACATTTCTGAAGATCAGTTTGATAGAAGGAGTTTGTCCTTCAATATTTCAGTTGAGGAACCAATGAAGGATTCATTATATCACCTTGAGCTTCAAGATCAGCCTTCCAATGTTTTAGATCTATATCATGCATCAGGCCATCTATTATTCATCTCCCAGCAGCAACAATCCCTTCAATAATTTCACAGTCCATTCTTGTATATCCAAGGGAGAAGGGAAGTTGCTAGCATTTCAGCTAGTAATCCTGTGGAGGACCATTCCTTCACATTGTATACATTATTTACATCATTTATAAGATATTTTTCATATCTTAGCAGTAGGCTAGAGAGCCTCCATCCTTTACAATGCATTTTTTATGAGCGGTTGTGTAGCATCAACTGCAACCTTCTTTGGAGGATTGAGGAGCTAGATCTTGAGCTTCTAGCTTGTGGATCTAGAGAAGAGATCATCCATTCAAGCTTAGATTTGATCTTGTGACATATTCCACCCATCTATTTGTTATATCTAGTTCAGATCTGCATAACCCAGTAGTCAAAGGATCAAAATCTAGGAGGGTGATTTTCCAAAGTTGTAGATCTGGAAAAACCTTTCTGGGTTATCTTGGGTATCCATCATAGAGCCCAGATCTTGAATCTTGGCATCATTAGAACTCCATATTTATATAGATCTGCATTTTCCTTTTCAGCCTGTAGTCATATATTCATATTCTACTGAAGGGACAACATAGTATTTGCATCTAGCAACTCTCCAATTATGTAGTGCCTACTTTGGCATGTTTTCAGGGTGATTCTAGGCCATCTCTTTGGCTAGATATACTCATACTTTGTATCTTGTGTAATTAAATCTTCTCATATATAATAAAATGGCTCAACTATTCTGTCTATATCTATGTTGATCATAAACTTACATGTACATTTTCTATGTTACAAATATTGTGTTTGTGTATCAATGCATTATTCCATTTTGGGATATTACACCTTGCTTGGAAAAATCTTCAATTTTAGCATTAGCTCTTTTTAGCTTGGCCAATGAAATTCTCTCTTTCCGTGCATGAAGTTTGAATCTTGTCCTCAAAAAGTCATTGTCCTTGTTGGCCTTCTCTAGAAACTTCTCCAAATTTAGATTGGCTTTGTCAAGCCATGGTTCCCTGTTCTTGCTGATTTCTAGGGCAAGCTATTCATATAAGTAAGTTGATATTCTAGCTCAGCTTCCCTTTGTCTCTCTAGGACTAGATATATTTTCAGCCCTCTAGTCCTTGGTCTTTGCCTTGGAGGCTGATCCTCCTCATCGTTATATTCACCAAACCTTTCCAATGTTTCCTCGAGAAAGGCTTTAGCCTTTTCTACCTCTCTTTGTGATTTGATACACTTCACCTCATTGATGGCTTGCTTGGTCTTCAACTTTTGATTTTCTTGCTCAAGGAATTCAATCACATACTTAGCCCTCTAAAGGTTAATATGAAGTTCATTAATCTTTGACTCTTTTCCTTTAATTGGTTCATTGGTGATTTTTTCTTCATCTCCTTCACTTAATTCAATCAATTTAAATTCATTCTCTATCTCATGATTGCCCTCCTCCTCATCAATGTTTGGCTCTATTACATTTTCCTTACCTTTATCTACCTGTTTTGTTGATGAATAAGGCATGGCCCCTTTCACTCCAAGTGAAGCAAACACATTCCTATAGCCTCTCTGGTAAGTTTTAGGAAATGGCTGAACCTCATCCAAACTAGCCCATGCTGCCTCAATATCTTCTTCACTGTTTGATGACTCTGAATCATGATGTGATGATGATGTAGGGTTATAGAAAGGTGAAGAAGAAGGTTCAATATGAGGTGAATGAGACTGAACTGGTAATGATGTATGAACAACAGGCTAAGATGGAGGGATAGATGCAGGAGGATGAGATGATGAAGGGGCATTATTGTCATGCTGACTAGGTGGGGTGGTAAAAATCACATTGGATATGAAGGTGTCCCATAGAATGTTCAATTGATCAAGCTGATACATGAATATCATTTTGATGAGGGAGTGGTGGAATATACTCTCCATATAATGACCATAATCTCCTTTTTGGGCAATATATGCCATTTTGTCATTGCTAAGGGAGAGATAATAGGATATTTGAAGCATTTTGAATCTAGTGAAGTGCATGAGGAGCCGGATATGATAGGAATAAAGTCTAGAAAAACTTCCATCACAAGTGAAGTATTTCATGATGATTTTATCATGGGGACATATCTATCAAGGAGATGAGAGAAATGAAAATTTGTCGTTTTGTCATCCTTGTATCTTGGTTTAAGATATGGATCATAGTAGAAATGATTGAGGTTTCCTTATTTAAACAATTTTTCTCCTACATTTTGGATCCCTGGAGCAACTGCGATGATATTAGTGGACATAGTGAAATTAACCTTGGCAAGAGTGACCTATCTATCATGAATATTGGAAATGAACAATCTTGTCAACATAGGATGATATTGGATATTTTGCACTTTCTCATAAAATTAAAAACAATATACATGCTTGAAACATGGCACAGTAAGGAGAGATGCCATAAGCTCTATAGTGGTTGTTGGTTCATGTCTAATGACTTTCCCTCCCTTTTTATATGGATTTTTATTTGGTCTCTATTCTTCAATAGTATTTTTTTCCTCCTCTTTAGCCATAATTGAAGTAGAAACCCTAAGGTGATGGAATGAAATGGAGGAAATGTGAAGTCAAAGGAAGTGTTTTGGGAAATGGAGGGAATGGGAATGTGAATGGGAACCTAGGTTAGTGAAAACCCTAGGATTTAGAGGTATTAGGAATAGTATTGTTTTAGGGAATGGGGATATGGAAAAATATATATGGGAATGGGAAGGGAAATATATAATAGTTTAGGGGTCATTAGGTTTGAGATAAGAACTATTGTTTCTTCCTTAGAAAATGTTTCAAATGATTATAAAGCACAAAATGTATCAATGAGATAATATCTAGGGCTTATGCACTTATCAATGAAGCTTTGAAGAAAACCTATGAAGAGATATGGAATTTTCTGATGGAGTGGGAGGTTGTAAGACAATTTTTTTGACTTTCTAAGCAAACACGCAGCATCTGGATAATACGCGCAGCGAACCTTGCAAACCCGCAATGACCTCTCTCAAACGTGCAAATACTGGGTAAAATGGTATGAGAAATTTGGGCAAATGTGTAATGACCCTTCTCAAACGTGCAACAACTCCCTCAAATGCGTAGCAACTGTCTCAAATGCATAGCGACCTTGGAAATTTGCTTGTTTTCTCATTGAAAATGCGAATTTTTTCCTTTGTTTGAGGATTTCTGAAGAATGAATGAAACAAATAGACTTTTCTTTGAGGTTTTTAATGGCTTTATAATCTAGTGGATTAGATTTATAATTTGAATTACCCACTTTCCTTATGTTCACTTTTTCTTCTCCAAATTTGACACTGATACTCTTTGACCTTTCTGACTTTTTTGCTTTGCAGGTTGACTTAGCTAATGGAGCTTGACTTTCTTTGCTTCAGTTTGGCAAGAATGATTGAATTGGAAGCTAGGGAATAATTTATTACATATAAAAACATAAAATTACATTTTAAAAAATGAAAAATAAATTACATATTTTATTTTATTTCAAAATATCATTTTGATATAAAAATCATTGAAATAATTACAACTTGAAAAATAGAAAAATTACAAAGTGATGATATTATGTAGAGGAAGATAAAATGTATTTTGAGTCACTCTCATATGCTTTACTGACTTTATTTGGATGGAGTAATGCATTTTTGACCTTGAAAAATGAAACCCTAATTACCTAATGAGACTTTAAGACCTGATCTCTATGACTGACTTTAAATGAGGCAAGACATGGTGAAATTAGAATTTTCATAGGTATTATTATGCTCAAGGAGACATGGGAATGAGTTAGCAAATGTGGTTCTCTGAAGGAGAGTGATGTTTTATTGAGGAAAGCTACCATCAGTGAAATAATTTTTAGCATGACCTAATGGAATGATATAAAAATTTCAGAATGAGACATCTAACATGAGAAATGATGCAATGAAATTGATCACTGATGGAAAAATGCATATTATGACTCTAACACCCCCTTACCCAAACATTGGGTGTCAATGTAATGGCCACAAGGTGTATGTGGTTCGAATGCATGGGTTCAATGTAAGGGGGGGATAGATAAAGTCAGGGGTGGTGATTGCTTCCACAATTTCATCATCGCAATAGAATATGGGCTGAATGGTGGAAGATAGACCACGTGGTGCGGCGAAGCTACCTAACTCATCGTCATGAGAAAAGAGGTTCACATGCGCATCGTCATGGAGGGTGACTAAAAAAAAAGTAGATGAAGGATCCACTAATGTTGAGCCCAGGGCGATCATTGAAGGGAGGTCAGGGGAAATAGAAGGGGAAGCCCGAGAGGGGTCTTCCACCATGGATCTCATAGATGATGACAAGTAGAGGATAATGGAAAAATAATATGTCATCTCAAGATCGAGAGGGGGAATTTCATTAGGAACAGATGTGTCCTCTGATTTTGTCGAAGAAAACTCGTAAATAATGGATAGGTGGACTCGTTGTGCTTGGCTTCGAATCGACGGAACACTACCAAATAGGTGAGGTAGTATTCAAGGCGGGGACAGAGGTGAATATAGTGGCCATGGAAATCACACAAAGCACAAGGATGTTTTGTGTGCAAAGACTTGAGTTTCGGAGCTAAATCGGGTAGAGTGACATGGACCTCTGGGATATTAGACTCAGGAAATGCTTCGTTGAGCGTGGGCTTGAGAGGATGCAATTTAGGACAAGTATGGGGGCATGACCGACAACGTCACACAAATCACACATAGTGGTACGCTTTGGAGGCTTAGGAGGAGCAGAGGTTTTCTAGGTAGCCTTGTCCTTAGGTGCCTTATTGTGGGCTTTCCTCCCCTTACCTAAGGATTTCTCAATGGGAGTAGGTTCATGTTGAGGTGGCTGGGTCAAAAAAGCAAAGGGAGGGGTCATGGTGACTGGTTGGCCAGGGGTCAAAGCTATATAAGGTTTGGGCTAACCAGATGGGATAGTGGCTAAGGTACAATGTACCAGACTAGGATCCCCAGGGTCATGTTAGGAAGAGACAAGGTAGCCATAACAGGTACTGAAAATACTCCAGGAGGGGGAGCAAGAAATGGTATGTGACCGGAGGGGTAGTGGCTAGGTGGGACAGCTATGAGATGGTTAAGGCCAGGGGGCATTGTTCCAGGAGGGTAGATAGGATCATGGACACCAGCTATAGATGAGGGGCCTTGAGGAGAGGGTCATGAAGGCTAAGTCGAGGTTCTAGGAGCAAGTTGCGGAGGGTGGGGCTAATAATTAGTTGAATCGGTCCATTTGAGGTTGGACCGAGATGATTGCATCATGAAAACATTCAAAGAGCTAGGTTCAGAGATGGGAAGAGGGAGACCAGGAAATGAGCCAAGAAAATAGGAATATTTAAATACTCCAGGTGAAACACTGGTCGAAGGTTTGACTATTTGTTTATTGGCCACCGAAGAGATGGTGGACTCAGGGGAGGTCTGAGACTTTGGTTCGTAATATGTCAACTGATTGATGGTGATGATATTTACATTATGAGGAAAGAACATCTTACAGTGAATGACATATGGGACAGAAAACATTGCATAAGTGTAGCTATAACCCATTAAAATGTTGTAGTCTAAGCGGGCATCAATTACTTCTACGTCAACACAAACAGCCTTGCCCGCAAGAGTAATAGGACAATTGCAGAACATGCCAAGGGGTTGGGAAGAGTGGCCATCCCACGCACGGAGGGTGATAGTGGAAGGGGATAACTCAGGAGATCCGAGTTGCTTTCAAATCGAGGTGGGCATCACATAAGTGGATGCCCCCTCGTCAATGATACAATGGGAAACGTTGGTAATCCAGATCTTGATAGGGATTTGGAAGGTGACGGAAGTAGGAAGGGGGAGATGTTCTGAATTTTCAATGTCAAAGACAATCAAATGATCATCTGAAGGATCCACAACACCCATGGTAGTTAGTATAGCTTTTCGTTGTGAAGGGCATGACTGGAGGACTTCCAGCGTTGACTGGCGGCAGGGGATTGTGCTAGGTCATCTACTATACTGTAGGAGTGGGCAACATTACGAGAAGCAACATTTCAGTGTAATGGTCCCCTCGGGATATTGGTATGAACCTTTGACTTAGGCTACATTAGGCCTCCTAAGGAAATTATAAAATAATAATGGAAATAATAAAATAAGATTTAATTACATCATCAAATTTTAGAGGGAAAAAAGAAAAAACTATTTTTGATCTTGTATTTTCAACTTATCTTCCAAATATTTTACTCAAATTTCAAGCGGGAGTACTCGTTGGATGCAAAATTTAATTCTTCATCTAAGGAGTACCCATGTTTCATACTTTCGATTGGTCCTTCTACATGAAAAATGAGAAATACATGAAAAACGTGATTGTAATAACGTTTTTTTTAAATGTATTTCTCATATTTCGTGTAGCAAGGTCCATTGAAAGTATGCAACATGGGTACTCCTTGGATGAGAATTCAATTTTTTACATCCAAGGAGTACTCTTGCTTGAAATTTGAGTAAAAAATTTGGGAGATAAGTTGAAAATATGAGTTGAAAATGTAGTTTTATTATTTTAGTATTTTTTAATATTTTTACCCTTTTACTCAAAAAATGGTGAATCATCCCCCATGGTTGACATCATCACCTTGAATTCTATTGGCTCTTATAAAGTTTATTTTTGTTGTGCATTTTTATTAGGAGGCCCATTTTAGACCTCAAAATTCCCCTAATGGAGGGATTTGTAAAGGACCATTGGGTGTCAAAAGAGGCTCTATGGGACCTAAAGAAGGGGGCTTAGTGACAGACATAGTAGGGGGGTTGTTGTACTAATGGGACCGAGTCTGAAGGTTGAGCTCAATGGTATTGGGTTGGTCAGAGTTCATCATGAGGATCTAGTAATCAAAGGTACCAGATGGAGGAGGTTGAGTGGCCGCTTGACTTTCAGGGGGTTGGGTAGCCACATATCCTTACTAGGAGAAAGGATTGGTAAACACAGTCGGTTGGATAGGGGTAGTATTGGGAGGAATCGAAGGGGAGGCTTTTTGTCCTCAAGATGCTACTTGAGCTTCCCACATCTGACACATCTGAGGTAAAAGAGGACAATCATGGGTGTAGTGACCATAGACACCACAACAAGAAAAAGGTTTCTTTGTGTGAATGGGCATGTACTGCTTGGGTTGAGTGCCTTGTTGTTGGGTTGCAGTGTTAGGTGCATTACCTTGGGGATTTTTTCCTAGATTACTAGGAGAAGTTTGGTTTTGGTTTCCTTTCCTCTTCTTTTTGGAAGTAGGAGGATTAGTCACACTCTGTTGTACATACACCTAACCTTGAGGGGGTGCTGGCTTCTGTTGCAGAGGTTGAGAAGGAAAGGGAGGCTAAGGTGCTAATGATAGAGGAGCTAGAGCACTAGGTTACTGATACGGGTAATAAGGAGGTTAGGAAACATTGGGGTAAACAGGTTGGGCAAAAGGAGGAGGCATGTCGTATCCTGGATACATGTTGTCGAGAGGGGGGGAAGTGCTGGAGGAGCTGGTCCCTCCTTGAGGGAAGACATAACCCATGGGATGATGCATGTACGGATGGGAAAGGGATCCAACGATATCGTTGGTGGCATGGGATGCCCCTGGTGCATTGGCACCACCGAGTCTAGGGAGATCTGGTAGGACGGTATAAAAATAACCAGATTACACGTAGATCAGGCCATATTTCAATACAATATGTAGCGAAGTTTCCTTGGTATGAGGGAAGTGAGATGTGACATCTTTGATAATAGCATGAAAAAGTTATTTGAGAAACCAGTCCATGTAGACATGGTCTTCGAAGGTAGGGGCTTGACATATGCTCTTTCTTCTCCACCATTCTTGAACATGGAAAGATAGGCGTGTAGTACAATATTGATGGAAAGAGGTCAATATTCTGGTACTGGTGACATAGCAAAGGGGATGTTGGAAGTAAGACAGAAAATCCCTGGCAAGGGTCACAAAAGTAGTATGAGAGGAGGAGGTCTGGTCGACATACCACTTGGAGGCTTCTCGAGTAAGCGTATGCTGGAATAACCGAAGACAGACAGAGTCATCAGGGATGGAGTTAGACAAACACCACATGTGGAAAGAATGAACATGGCTGGTAGGATCCTCTCCAACAATTCCTTCAAACTTGGGAATGTTTGAAGGGAACTTGGTTGGCGTAGCAGGCCAACTAGGATCATGGTGTATGGGGTCATTAATCAACTAGCTAAAATCAGGAAGGCTTAGGCCTACCATATAAGGGAGCAAGGGAGCAGCCAAAATAGTTCATGGTGTGGCACCGCTAGTAGCATTCCCAACATTAGGGCCAGGCCTGCCAGCATTGTTAGGTCCTGAACTAGACATGGTGAAGGAGAGACATGGATAGAAATAGAAGGGGAACCCAATGAACCAGAATCAGAGTTAGAATGGGGACTTGATGGAGGATGAACTCAAACCCTATGCAGAGGAGTAAGTATTCCTAAGAGAAACTATGGATGGAGGCCTAGGAGTATTTAGGATAAGCATCTTGGGGGAACAATGATGGAAAAAAGACACGGAACCCAAAAAGGAAGAGAGGTAAATAAGGGCAGGGAGGTGCAGGATCAATTGATTACAATGTTGAAACAAGTTCAGGGAGGTGCATGATCAATTGATTAAAATTTTCAAGTCTTGGTTTGGTGGTGTAAACCAGGTGCTCTTCACTTAGGGTGTGCATGTATGTGATAAGTGTGTTAATTTTAATTAAGCCTAGATGTGTGTAGAGAAAAAAGGAAAAATATGTTGTATAACTGTAAATAAATTTGAAAATTATAGTAAAGGAAACTAAATACGATAGAAAATAAATAGCTAAAGATGCATCAATTTAAACCCAAGGAGGAGGCATTCCCAACAACTAGTCTATGGGTGGGTGAAATATAGTCGAAACACACAAAATGGCCAATGGATTTAAGGTCAGGAGGGATAGGGATCTAAAGGTCAGATCTACTAGAAATAGGTGCAGAAAATAGCAAAAAACCAAACGGAAAAATGCTACAAAAAAGGTGGCGAAAGGCTACAACCTAAAGGGAAATGGAGGGGACCCTAAAGGAGGACCAAAAAAAACTAAAAAGAGGTGTTTTGGATGGATGAATAACCGATATAAAAAGGATTTGAAAGTGCAGGTTTAGATCTGAAAAATGGTTGAACACACTGAAATCTCAGAAGACTTGCTTCAGCTAAACTCCTCCTAAAAAGGTGGAAGCATACTAAAGCCCTAGGGGGATTGGTTCCTACTTCGACGAGTAAAAATAAGAAAGTAAAGGTCTAAGACAGGTGGAGAGGGAGGTCATACAACCCTGAATAGTAGCCTAGATAAACCCAAAAAAATCACAGAAAAATTCCCGCAGAAAGTACAGGTCACAGTTTCTAACTTGTTTTTTGATGAGGTCGCAGGTTTCAGGCTATTTTCCGCTTCATGAAGGTTGAGATCACAGGTCTTGGCCCAAAAAGTGTGACCTGCACTTCAGGCTGTTTTAGGAGCATATTTTAGAAAAATTTGGCGTCTCTGCAGTGGGTGATACCTGTTACCTGCGCAATAGGCCCAAAAACACATGGAAGTAAGCCTTTTTACTGTTTTAGGGTTTTAAAGATTAAAAATAACATCAAGAAATGAAAAATAAGAAGCTGAAGAAAACCCTAGGGGTTGAAGCAGATGGTCATGCAAGGATCTGAAAAACGACAGTGGTCGTAATTATAAACCCTTATGGAGTCACGACTTGTTAGTGTGAATTATAATCACAAGCGTACGAAAAAATATCACTTTAGCTGTGCATAAAAAACAACCCTAAAATCAAACATGGCTATCAATTTCCTTAGATCTGCAGTTAGTGACCATAATAAGTGCTACATAAATCTATATCTATGCAGTTAAAGACATTAAACAACAAATAAGAAGCAAGAGTTTCTCCATGCATCCAATGAACAAGACAAGAATTTTTAAAGATTTTTTTGTATTATGACACCTCAGAAGGGAACATAGAAAGATGTTACCAGTCCCCCTCAATGGGATGGGTTCTTATATGTCCTCAATGCTTCAGATCTAAGATCTCTCTCTCTTGATGGTGCAGAAAACTCAGACAAAAATGGAACTCAAGGGGAGTTCACAAGCAAAAAGTAGAAAAATATGACAATGATGGAGAATCAAATTCAGACCAAAAGTACAGATCCAGAGTGATCTTTAGGCAACAAAAGGTAGTGAATGAATGGAAAAACCCTTCTATTTATAACAAAAATTTTAGTCTAGATATTGGTGCATAATTAAAATATTATTAACCAAATCTAGATCCAACTTTTATGGAATATTTTATTTTATTTTTGTAGGGAAAAATAATTTGAATTTGGTCAAATCCTTTTATTTGTAAATAATAAATAAGTAAATGATTTATTTATTATTTTAAGAATGTGGTTGAGTAATAATTAAATAAATATTGATTTATTTAATTATTTATAAATAATCTTGTCAAATTTAACAAGGAATATCATTTAAATAATGTTTTAAATTGTTATTCCTAGAAAATAATAAGATAAATAGTGATTTATCTAATTAATTTTCTTGTTTTGGGCTAAATATGACCAAGAATATTAATTAAAAATTGGTTTAATTAATTATCCATTGAGGAAAATCAAACAAATAAGGATTTATTCAATTATTCCTCATGGGGTTTCCTGTTTAGACCAGAAACAACTTAATAAATTATCAATTACT
Organism: Pinus albicaulis; assembly: GCA_034641835.2. NCBI lineage: Eukaryota > Viridiplantae > Streptophyta > Pinopsida > Pinales > Pinaceae > Pinus > Pinus albicaulis. The sequence goes on from JAXQQM020073358.1 coordinate 73,278, forward strand.
AAGTTATTTTTCATAGTGAAAGAAATTTTACTATGGTAAAATTGGTCTTACATGGTGTACTTTAGTCCATATAATAGTATCAGGTTAGATGACCAAACTTGGTGTAACAACTTCCTTGAGGGACATTTGTTTGTATGGTTGTAGCCATAAAAAAACCCCGACTCCTACATCAAAAATTCTCTCGCTGCGATGTTGATCTGCCTGTTGTTTCATTCGATTTTGTGTCAAATTTAGGTTATCCTTTAAGAGTTGGAGAACTTGTTGTTAATGCTCCATCTGATCTTCTACTTCTTCAACCTTAGAATTTTCTCTTAAGGATGATGTGATGGATGGTGGATGATACCCATAAAGTGCCATAAATGGGGTCATTTTTGTTGCAGTATGGAAGGAAGTGTTATACCACCATTGAGCCAAAGGTAATCACTTTACCCATTATGTTTGTTTATAAGATACAAAACAACGAAGATATCCTTCCAAACATTTGTTCACTATCTCAGTTTTCCCATTGGATTAAGGATGATAAGATGAGCTATGAGCTAGTTGAGTACCAAAACAAGAAAATAATTCCATCCAAAAATTTCCAGTAAAAGGGGATCTCTGTCACTTACAATAATATTTGGGTTTCCATGTATCTTTTGAATTGTTTCCATAAATGCAGTAGCAACTGTACTTGCTTTAAATGGATGAGATAATGCACAAAAGTGTGCATACTTGGTAAGTCTATCAAATACCACCATAATGACACTCTTTCCTTCGGACTTAAGTAAACCTATGATAAAATCCTTTAAAACCTCCTCCCAATGTTGACTTGGAATGGATAAAGGCTCTAGAATACTCGGGGTCTTAATTGTCTCAACTTTATTTTTCTAGAAAACCAAACATTCTAGCACAAAATTTTGAATATCAATCTTAAGGCAATCCCAAATAATTTTTTCTTCACCTTGTGGTAATTTTTTAAAAATATTCAGTGCCCTCCTAAGGGAGAGGTGTTCCATTCCAAAAGAATCTTTTCTTTTAGTTGGGAATTCTTAAAAAGATATAAGAAATATTTGTACCATAAAGAATCATTTTTCCAACTAAATGTATCATATGTACTAGGATCTTGCTGCAACTTTTGAATGAGTGTCCATACTTCTTTGTCATTCTTCCATTCATCCCTTGCTTTGGTTATCCAATCTAGTTGGATAATAGAAATGGAACAAATCAATGCTTCAACCTCTTCATCCTTTCTTGAGAGTGCATCTGCAACAACATTTAGATTCCCTTCTTTGTAGATGATTTTTAAGTCATAACCCAACATCTTTGTGACCCATTTTTGCTGCTCTTCTGAAGATAGACTTTGTTTCAAAACGTATTTAAGACTATCAAGATCAATTTTTACCTTGAAATTTCTTCCCATTAGGTAAGGTCATCATTTGTTTAGTGCATGTAGTATTCCTAACATTTCCTTCTCATAAATAGCTTTTTGAAAATACTTTCCTTTTATTTCACGGATTTCAAAAGCAACGGGTCTTCATTCTTGCATTAAAACAACACCAATTCCATTTTCTGAGGCATCACATTCCATAATAAAGGTTTTTTTGAAGTCTGGCATAGCTAAGACCAGTGTTAGGCGCATTTCCTCTTTAATATTTTAAAAGGCCTTAGTTGCGTCAGGATTCCATGAAAATGCATCTTTCTTCAATAAATTTGTTAGAGGTTCTACTATTATCCCATAATTCATAAAAAACTTGTGCTAATACCCTGTTAACCCGATAAATCCTTGCAAATGCTTTATGTTTGGGGGGAATTTCCGTTCCTTAATGGATTTAATTTTGTTAGGGTCTACCTTAACACCCTCATGAGATATAATATGACCGAGATATTCCACCTCTTGTACTCCAAAGAAAAATTTGGATGTGTTTTCATATAATTATTTCTCCTCCAATAGTTTGAGCACCCTTTTAACATGTTAAACATGATCCTTCCAAAACCTGTTGAAGATTAGTATATCATCAAAAAATACTAACACAAATTTTCTAAGGAAGGGTTTGGAAATGTAATTCATCAACCCTTAAAATGTAAAAGGTGTGTTTATAAGGCCAAAAGTCATGAAAAAAAATTCATAATGCCCCTCATCAGATTGAAATGTTGTTTTCAGAATATCTATAGTCTTAATTCTAATTTGATGATATCCTCATGAAGATCCAACTTGGTAAAATAAATTTCTCAATGTAATTTATCCAATAATTCATCAATCATAGGAATGGGAAATTTATATTTATTAGTGATCTTATTGATCTCCCTATAATCACGACACATGCACCATGATCCATCCTTCTTGTGCACCAATACTATTAGAGCAGAGAAATAACTTTGACTAGGTTGAATTATACCAATCTCTAACATTTTTGCAAACATACGTTCAATTTCTCTCTTTTGGACATAAGGATATCGATAAGGCCTGATGTTTGGAGGAACACTTCTAGGAATCAAATGAATATCATGATCATGATCACGGATAGGTGGGAGTCCTTTGCGAGTTCCAAACACCTTGGAATGATTGTCCAAGACTTTTTGGAGATATGGAAAAATAGATGATTTTGATGTTGGAACTTCTAGTGAGCATAATTGTGCAATTACGCCTCATTTTAATTTCTTCGAAATATTTGTTATGAAATTAGAGCTTATTATATTTTCAACTTCCTTGTGATACCCCGTAATTCAACTTCCTTTCCTTCCAAAAAAAATTCAAGAAAATTTCTTGAAAATTAAAAGCTACTGTCCCCAAATATTGTAACCATTGTACTCCTAGTACAACATAAACACCTCCCATTGGAATGGAAAGCATTGGACTATTCAATACATATTCCCCATGGTTAGCTTTATATTATGCCATTTTATAGAGAAATTTATAGTTCCTCCATTTGCAACCATTACTTGCCTCTTTGGTGTGCCGGGTATAGGAAGAAATTCAATTCCTTGGCTGCCTTACAATGAATAAATTATGGGTACTACCCGAATCAATCAACACTATTACCTTTTTCTTCTTGATATGTCCTTCTATCTTAAGAGTTTGAGGAATGGTAATACCTGCCAATGCATTACACGATATGGTTGGACTCATTTCTTCTTCTTCTAGGGTTGGTTCATAGTGTATATCCTCTTCTTTGGAAGTTTCTTGTTCATTTTCTTCCTCCTCTTCACAATCTATGTAAAATAATTTCTTCTCAGCACACTTATGACCTTTAGTGTGTTTTCTATCACAACTATAGCAAAGCCCTTTTGCTCTTTTCTATTCCAATTGTTTTGGTGTCAACCTTGTAGTTTGTGGAAGTCTAGGGGTTGCAACACTTCCATCTTTATAGATGTGAGTGGTAGGCTTCCTTGTCGCCATAATTTTACATTCAATTTTTCTTGCCAATATGAATGCCTTCTCCAATGAATCAGGTTCCCAAAGGTGAACCTCATGCTGGGTGTTATCCTTTAAAGTCCCTATGAAGACATCAATCACGTGTTCCTTTGGAATATCAGTTGCCCTTATATTCAATTTTTGTAAGTCCGCAATATGCTCCACTACTGAACCCTTTTGTTTAAGATTTATCAATTGGCTAAAGAAATTTTTTCTCTTTGTATCCTCATAATGTGTTATCATTTCCTCCGTACAAATTGACCAAGTGACATTTGTTTACGAGAGAAATGCCATTGATACCATACAAATGTATTTTGTTCTAAATATAAAGTTGCAATGCGTACCTTTTGTGTGTTTTTAACATTATTGAGATCAAAATATTGCTGCATCTGTAGTATCCATGTTATGGGATCCTTGCCATCAAAATTCCTCATATCGATCTTTGGAATATGGTAGGTATTCAATCCAACATTAGAGTTTATGAGATCATGATTAATTTTTTTTTCTCATCATGAGTTTCCTCTTCTATATTTTCACATTAGGAATCATTTCTTGTAACAAATTTGTCAAACCTTCCATGTCTTCTTTTAGATCATTCTTCATGTCTTCCATGTTGTATTTTATTTTTTCTTCAATGTCTTCCATTCCATTTTTAAAACCATCCATCTTAGATTCCACGGCTTTCTTCAAACCATGCATCTTGGCTTCCACGCTTGTCTTCAAAACTTCCATTTCATTTTTTGTTGCTCTTTGTGAGAGCAAAAGTTGTTGCACTTAATTATGTAATTTTGATATATCATTTTGCACTTCTTCCTCTTCATGAGTCATAGTAGAGCCTTATGAGGGCTTAATGGGTGTTGAATTATTTTTAGGGGGGATTTTAAAACCCAATACAGATATCTATGCTTAATATTCCCTTGGAATCACTTCAAACTAATTTTTGAAACAAGACTTATGAAATTTGAAAAAAAAAATACCAACCTTTTTCTTACTAAGGAGCTCGATATTGAAATAGATGTATCTCTGTAATTTTGGATCCTTGAGATTTTAAATTCAGTCCTTCGATATCCCTCTAAATATTATTTCCAATGGCATAGGTCTAACCTAATTTGGATTCTTCAAGGAAAATTTATGCCCAATATCCCACAATGACCTAATTATGTACTAGTTCAGTAGAGCGAACTTGTATGGCATGCCATGTGTCACTCTTTCAACCTTCAGCTCTAAAATTGATAAAAAGGAAACTAAAGTCCGTGAAATATTGGCCACTTTTTACAAAATTACAATCTGATGCTTAGAGAGAGTTATGACGATTTTCCCAAGGTCACCTCTTTGAGATGAAATTCGGGATCCTGCCAAAACCCTAACTTCCACAGATCATATCTTTGAATATATTGCAAACCAAGATCTGAAATTTTTACATGAAGTACCTCAGTTTTGCTTCAAATTTAGGTTTTTTTTTTAGCTTCTGGTCTTTCGTAGAAAAAAAGTTATAACGAAAATGCCACGATGACCTATTTGAAGTAGCGAAACCCTAGAATCCAAAGCTCTGATACCAAATGTTATGAAACCAACTACCAAAATGGAAGAAAAGAGAGACCAATGCCTTATAAATGAGACACTTTGAGGGGGAAACCTCCTTTACATTACATAACTAAATAATTCTTAGATGATACAAATGGAAAAGCCTCCTTTTTATATATAAGAGTCCATGGGGTCACAATATAATCGTAATTGATTTAAAAAAAATAATGCAGGGGCGCAAAAATAACAATAGTGGCTTTTATGGGGCACAATAATAACAATATGGGGGGATAGAGGGGTACAAAAATAATAATAAGAGGGCTACACTAACAACAATAAGGGATTACACTAGTAATATAGGGACCTAACAGATATGAATTTCAAATATGAAACGCTTGGTTCTACAATTTTAATGTTAATTCTACTTATTTTAAGAAATAATATTTTTGACTCTATTTAATGAGAAAATCACCTAATAATAAACCATTTTTCCATCAAATTTTATCCCTGGTCCAAAGTAATAGTTCGTGGACATGTGCTTATTTCCACCCAAATTATAGTTTCAGAGACTTCTGAAAACCAAAGGTTTTTTCTTCTTGTACATGCTTTATCAGAATTTCTCTTTTTGTATATGCTTGATCAACAAGGCAATGAATGCCTTAGTAATTTGTACTATTTTTATATGTTTAGTTACCCTGAAGTGATGTTTTTCTAATTATTTTACATCTACATGTTTCTATTATTCTTTGGCCTATTTTTATATAATTGATTACCATTGACTGTCATGTTTTTTTGAATTTTTCTAATATTTATCTGTTTCTATAGTCAACAACCATATTGGCCTTTGATTATTTGAAATATTCAAGCAGGACTAAAATCTAACCAAAAAGCTTAAAACTCTCCTTCTCTTGTTTATTGTATCAAACTTGACATTGGTTCAAATTTAAAATTTAAAACAATCTCTATTGCCTAGGTAAGGTTAAACTTGAAATATATTAGGTCTTCCTATGGCTTGGGGGGCTTTGATTTATTTTTTATAAATATGGATGCCATTAGGAGGAGGGTGGAAATTGACATCCAGGGAAAAAATTAAATTCAATACTTTTAGTGGGTATTGATAAAAGAACTTAAATGAGACACTTCCACTTAGCGATAGGCATATATTATTAGATGACTATCAATTCTACTGTGTGTGAAAATGTGAAGCAATTCAAAGACATAGTGGTTTGTTTCATCTATTCCTACTTGATTAGAAAGATAGTATACAAATATGGGTTTTAAGCATTGTATATGATTCAAAGATTGGTGTGTTACATTGCATATGGTAAAATTGTGTTTTGCACCTAGAATTAAAAATAATAGATGATCATTTTGAAAAATATGGTCATTCTATAATCACTATTTTAATTATAGGAATTTAAATTTATATGTTTCCTTTTACTTTAAGACTATTAAACGAGTATATATTTAGAAATGATAACTGTGATAAATATCTAGATGATAATGTTTTACCTTCTAGAAAGTTAAGATGTTTCATTATTTAAAATGACAAAAGTTAAAATATACTTTTGGTGTGTTACATTGCATATAATTCTAAAATCAGTGCTTTATTTGGATAACTAGGAATAATGATTATCATTTTGAAAATATGGTCACTCTTTAAGCACTATTCTCATTATTGTAATTTAAAATGATGTCTTCTTTAATTTAAGATTATTAAAAAATACTTATAAATATGATAGTAATTTATCTTCTAAAAAGTTAAATTGTTTCATAATTTTGAATATTAAAAGTTAACTGATAGAATTTTCGAGCAATAAATAAGTACCTTATTATAAAATATTAAATGCCTTATAATTTAAGTTGCACATTTATTTAATTAATTAAAATAAATTTAAAGTTCATATAGTGCAACTTATATTATTCTTATTTTTGATAGATTTTGTTGGCCTATGACCACACACAATGTGGAGAAGGAGAAAGGAAGGGAAATCCTACCTATCAAAGAGATTCAAAGGAATCAATCTACATCTCAGTTCAATAGAAAGGGGGAAAATGCAACTGATAAGGCTTAAATGGTGAGAAAATTTTATTTCCTCCATTCTCCATCTAATCCACCCTCTTTACCTTCATTTACCCTCTCTTACCCTTCACTTTCCCTTTTATAGATCCCTACATTTCATTTCTTCATTGGAAACACTGCCCCCTGTTTTTAACCATTGCCACTTAAGCCATAGCTGAAACATATTTTTCTATTAATGTGATTTGATGGGCCTCGTTCAACCTTACCGCATTGCCAAATTTGCATGCAAACCATTGTATTCAACACTAGCCTTACCTTTTATCGCTTTTCACTTACCCCGCTTCCTTAATTCCCCGATTGCAATTAAAGTAAGGGCCCTCATCGCATTTCGCAGATGTTATATGTTTTTATTGCAAAAAAACTTAAATTTTGCGATGGTCGATTTGTGATATCGCATCGCATATACTTTAACTTATGTTGTGAGTGCTCGCAATCTATTTTATTTAGCTTGCGATGCGATAGGTCGCACCCACCTCAGAAGTTCCGCCCCATTGCACAGCCATCACAATACATTGATATATCTGTAACACTTACTGCATAAACCTTCGCTGATTCATAAAGACTATGCCACATAGCCAGTGGGTCCCTCCTCCTGCACTGCAAAAATTTTAAAAGTTAAAACCCGCAACTTATAACTAAAAGTTAAAAGTTGCAATGTGCGATTTGCGGTCAGGTCCCACCTTCCTCCACTTCACCCTTTTCTCCCCGCCACTAATCACAGATCACATCTTATAACTTTTCACATCTCAACTAAGACTTAAAACTTGTGATTTATGATTTGCAATATATCGCATCACACAAGTTTTAACTTACCATTTAAAACACCTGCAAACTATTTTTTTAACTTGCGATGCGGGCGGGTTCCACCATTTGCGATGTCACTTTTTCCCCATCATATAGCACTCGAGAATATATTAGCCTCACCTTCATTGTGCACTCAAAACCTTCCAATTGTAATTTTGCATGAGAGCAAGTGCCCACCATTACCCTAACGCCATTCATTCATTTTCATACACGTCTCATCACCACTAACTCTCATCACCACTAAGTCCTCCTTATCCCTCCTCAGCCAATTCCGATTCCATCCCAATGCAACCATGATACTAATGATACTTCTAATCTCCCCTTCCTTTGAAATTATCATAAAGTGTGGGGCCCGGGCCAGGCGGCTTCACACACCCACTCATGCTGCCTTTCTCTCTTCATTTCGCACCCACCTTCCTAGATAATGCTTATCTCTTGAGACCCCCTCCGAAATCCGGTTCCCATTTTGGCAATTCAAAACACTACATGCGCTTTTGAAGCATAACATATAGTTGTGGCTTATGCGGTCTACATAAGAACCCTCCAATAAAGATTTAGGCGCATCTAGTACAACTAGCCACTTCACAACGAACTGAGTGGAAATCATAAGACTGAGGGAGTGGAGGCTTTCAAGTAACAGATGGAATCATATGATGACAACCAGCCTGCCCACCTATGACCGCTCCTCGCCATACCGTATGAAGGCTCCCATAATTGGCCTCCATGATCAACCACGTCTGTGTTGTTTACTATTTGATTTTGATGTTTTGATGGTGAAATATCAATTTCATGCATTCCTATTTTAATTCTCTCCATACATAAGTAATTTCTAGATGTACGCTCTGCAATTTAGGTAGGATACTTTTATTTCATAGGTATGGGTCAATCATAAATGATTATGATCGTAAAACCTAGAGGAGAACTCTATATGTAGTGAGTTATAAGATGAACAAAAGGTTTTGGAATTTTGGAAGAATTTTGTTGTAGTTTTGTATGACTATGCTCCTTGTGCTCTGAGATACATATTTGGGAGCGCTGTTTGAACTCAATATAATAAAGAGCTGATATTTGTATTCCAAATGGAGTAATGAGTGGTATATATATTTTTTCTTTTGTTATCAATAATATCCTATTCATGTGTAATAATCTTTCATGCTATTTTTCTTTTATGGTTCATGTAATTTATCTGTCGGTGATCTGCAATTTTATTCATGAATTCATATCTGTATAATGCTTAGGTGTTAATGCTCATGTATAAAGCTTGGTGCACTCCCTTAATTCATGCTAAACGAACCTATATTGTTTTCCATATCTCATTCATATTCATTTCCTCTGAGTTCATAGGGGACAGATTCTTAAATCTCTTAAGCTTGTCCCTCGTGGGTTCCTTCTCAGTTCTCTCTCAATGCCTCTGCTTATTTTAAAAGTTTCTACTCATTGTTTTATACTTGGCGCATTTAAAATCCATCAAGATTCATGGCCTCTTGAGATGTCTCACAGTATAGGGAATTCACAAGAATCGACTACATGGTATTCTCCATCCATGAACCACAAAAACAATTGTTCTCTCATTCCATATTTTGTCAGAGGCCTTTTATACAATTTTCCACATTCAACCTCTGATTTTTTAAGATGTCCTAGGAACTGGTCTTTTGCAACTCAAGGCTGTCTCTAGGATCTACAACATATTTTTTGCACCGTTGTCAAGGATACGAATGAATAAATCCTTTCCCTGGGATACGACATTATCTTCACCCTTCAATCAGGTGAGCACGAAGGGTTGCGAGTTGCATATTCCTCACCTTGGAAACTCCACTGTAAAATAGTGCTAATTAGAAGTAATCCTAGCTTTCATTAGGCCTCACCTTAGTTTCAGATCCACCATCCACCTCCACCTCTAAATCAGATGGAAGTGCTGAGTTTCCTTTTGAACAAGTATGCCCCCTTGGTCGTCCCTTAGGCTCTAAATTAAATGCCACAAGATTATTTAAAGCTCCTGCCTTGGTTCACTGGGGAAGATAGTAATTCTGCATAGAGACATATTGAAAACTTCTACGCCTTTGCCGAGATGTAAATGTAGAGCACTTAGATGTGGTGTTAAGGATTTTCATCGAATATTTGGATAGGGAAGCTTGGAAATGATTCAAATCTGTTGCTAATCACACGATCACCACTTGGGAAGAAATGGAGAATTCCTTCACACTAAAATGGGGAGAAAAGAGGGATCATGGATATGTCCTCACATAGTTGAATGCTCTCAAGAATAGACAGAAAGAGGATGTAACATAATTTATAAAGAGGTTTAATGAACTTTATAATAATATTCCTACTGAAATAAAGCCTCCCTAAGCAGCTGCTAAGGTGGTTTTCGCAGGATCTTTTCAACCAGAGTTTGGATTCACCTTAAGAGAAAGAAGATCCACATCTCTGGATCAGATTGAGACTGATGCGTTGGTGGTAGAAGCAAAATTTTCTTCTACTGGTAAGTTCAAGGGGAAGCCCAAACATGAAGATAGAAGAAATAAGGGAGAGGAGGCTTCTACCTCAAATCAGGAGAGGGAATCACAACAGTATAGACTTGAAGAAATGAACAAGCTAATTAAGGACCTCTCAAACAAGATGGTTAAGCTTGAATTGGAGGACAAGAGTTACCCTCCTCATTCCGACCAAATGATTCCTAAACGAGGGTTCAATCCTCAATATCGAAGGCCCAGTCTGTAGCTGTTGCAACAGGTTGAGGAAGCCTCATAGAGCCAAGAAGATCAATTCCTTGCCTACTCTAATGATGACGAAGGTGAACTTACCTCATAGGGGGAGAAAGAGAAGAGATAAGTCCCTCCAGACTTATCAAGACATCGATAGTTACTGCAGACAGTTCGTAGATTTCATGCAGGCTCAATTCCACAAGAAGTATGACCTCAGGTTCTTCAGAAAGAGAACCCAAGGGCTAGAGAAAAATGACGGGTTAATGTCAAAAGAAAAAACCCTTCCTAGTCTGGCTAGTGAAGGCAAGAATCCCTTAGAAGAGCCCGCCCCTCATAAGGGCACTGCATTCACTTTCACAAAGCAAGAAGTTGATCCTCTCAAGGAGAAGAAGCCCACATCTATACCCTTGAAATTGCTCGACCCTCCTAAAGAGCAGTTCGAAGAAGCCATTACAGAAAAAGGGCCCACACCCTTCAATCTCCAAGAAGAACAACCCATGGCAGTTTTTGGACTGAATGTAGAGAATTAGCTTCTAGCCTATGCTGAAGAAGAGGGAGGTGAGCTTTCCCTCTTTGAGGATAGAGAAGAGCCAGAGTATTTCCAAGAGGACAACACTAAAAATCAACAATAGTCTGGTGATCCAAAAATAGAGGCAATAAAATTAAATTGTCTAGATCCATAATAGCACCTTCAGCCAGTAGGGTTATATTCAGAGATTGAAAAACAATCAAATGTGCCCTATGAAAGCCAAGAAAGCTTTCCGAAAGAAACCAATAAGGTTTTTTGATCAAAGACCACTCAAATATTCTTTCTAAGTGTGAAGAATATCATAAAAGTGCTTTGCCATTAATTTCTTCTTGGAATGTTAAGGAGGAAACACAACATATTGTTATTAGTCAAGATCTTTTACCCAAGATGATCGAGAGTTTGTAGCTCCCCTCAAGGCCTCCGCATGACAAAGGAAAATATGAAGAGCACACAAAGAAGTTGATTATAATGGAAAAGGAGAAGAAACAAGGGTCATCCTTCTTGCTTGAAGATAATCAGTGGCAAGGCACAAGCAAAGCAACCGTTTGGAATGAGTTTTGTCTTCTTACGAAAAATCCTCCAAAAAAACTCGTGTTGCATGTTTATCATGATCCTTTGGATGTTATATTGCAGCCATCAGTGGAGGGGGACTTTTCCAGGTTCATCAATGAAGCTATGGAATTCAGTGGAAGAGATACGTTGCCACTTTTTAAACCCATTTATCTACCTGCATGAATGGGATGCCAATTTCAGTTAAGCACTCATTTTCTTAACTGGTTACATTGGAAGTCTGATTATTATTTTATGGGATGATTTTTTATCAGACTAGGTGTAGGTAGGAGTGCCAATAAGCTCAATACTATGAGAATATTTCCAGTTTAGTTTCATATTGCTTGGTAGTTTTCAGTTCAAGTGTGTTTCCATTTCCAGTTTCAGCATAGTTCATATTTCAGCATTCAAAATTTTCAAGGTGTGGCAGTGATTTCAGTTTTATATAGTTGGCAGTGCACAACTTCGTTGTAGTTTAACTTTCGGCTTATAATATGCATTTGCAACTCCATGAGCCCAATAAGGCACAAGCATTCAAGTCTGCAAGTTCTCAACGCAGTTAGAATAGCACGTTGTCCCAAGATGGAGCCAATGTTGGCCTGTGACCACACACAAAGTGGATAAGGAGGAAGGAAGGGAAATCCTAACTATCAAATAGCTTCAAAGGAATCAATCTGCATCTCATTTCAGTATAAAGGGGAAAAATTCAGTTGATAAGGCTTAAATGGTGAGAAAATTTCATTTCCGCCATCCTCCATCTCATCCACCCTCTTTACCTTCATTTACCCTCTCTTACCCTTCACTTTCCCTATTATAGATAACCAAAACTTATTTTTCCGCCGATGCAATTTGGTGGGCCCTGTCTAACCTTACTGAATTGCCAAATTTGCATGAAAACCCTTGTATTCCACATTACCCTTACCTTTTATCGCTTTACACTTACACCGCTTCCTAAATTCCCAGATTGCGATTAAAGTAAGGGCCATCATTGCATTTTGCAGATGTTACATTTTTGCATCACAACAAAACTTAAATTCTGCGATGGATGATTTGTGATATCGCATCGCATATACTTTAACTTACCTTGTGAGTGATCACAATCTATTTTATTTAGCTTGCGATGCAATAGGCTAGCCCTGCCTCGTCAGTTCCACCCCATTTCACAACTATCGCAATATGTTGATATATATGTAACACTTACTGCGTAAACCTTCGCCGATTCATAAAGATTCCGCCACATAGCTAGTGGGTCCCTCTTCTTGCACTGCACAAATTTTAAAATTTAAAACCCGAAACTTATAACTAAAAGATAAAAGTTGCAATGTGCGATTTGCGGTCGGGTCCAACCTTCATCCACATCACCCTTTTCTCCCTGCCACTCATCGTAAATCACATCTTATAACTTTTCACATATCAACTAAGACTTAAAACTTGCAATTTCCAATTTGAAATATATTGCATCGCACAAGTTTTAACTTACAATTTAAAACTCCCACAACCTATTTTTTTTTAACTTGTGATGTGGGTGAGTTCCACCATCTGCCATGTCACTTCTACCCCATCATATATCACTCCCCACAAATCTTAGCCCTTACCCTCCACTATGCACTGATAAAACCTTCCGATTGTGATTTCGATGAGAGTAGGGCCCCACCATTACTCCCTCCATTCCCATTCGTCTTCACACATCTCATCACTTCTAAGTCCTCTGCATCCCTCCATCACTTCCGCTCCACCCCAATGCATCTGATGATACTTAACACATTTCAAAACCCCCCCTCCTGGCCTTAAAACTTTAACTATGTGCGTGTGTGTGGGGGGGGGGGGGGGGGGGAATAGGTAGTTTCCAGTTGGAATAGGTGGTTTCCATTACCACCCACTCCTCCAGGCACCTTTATCTCATCATTTAATACCCCCCTTCCCCGATACCGCTTACCGCTTGAGACCCCCTCCAAAATCCAGTTCCAGTTTTGGCAATTAAAAACACCGCATGGGATTTTGAAGAAAAACTTACAATTGTGAATTATTTGTTTTGATCAGGAAACCTCCATGAAGATTCAGGTGCATGCAATAAAACTGGCCACTTCACAACAAACTGAGTGGAAATCATAACATTAAGGGAGTGGAGGCTTTGAAGTAGCAGATGGAATCATGCGATGACAACCAGCTTGCCCACCTATGATCGCTCCTCTCCATACCGTCTGAAGGCTCCCATAATTAGCCTCCATGATCAACCATGTATGTGTTGTTTACTATTTTATTTTGATGTTTTGATGGCGAAATATCAGTTTCACCCATTCCTATTTTAATTCTCTCCATACAGAAGTAATTGCTAGATGTATGATCTGCAAGTTAGGTAGGATATTTTGATTTCATAGGCATGGGTCGATCTTAAATTATTACGATTTTAAAACCTAGAGGAGAACTCTGTATGTAGTGGGTTCTAATATGAAGAAAAGGTTATGGAATTTTGGAATAATTTTGTTGTAGTCTTGTACGACTGTGCTCCCTATGCTCCGAGATTCATATTTGGGAGAGTTTTTTGAACTCAATATAATACAGAGTTAATATTTGGATTCTAGATGGAGTAATGAGCAGTATGTATTTTTTTATTTTTTTATCATTAATATCCTCTTCATGTGTAATAATATTTCATGCTATTCTGCTTTGATGGTTTGTGTAATGTATCTGTAGGTGATCTGCAATTTTATTCATGAATTCGTATCTATATAATTCTTAGGTGTTAATGCTCATGTATTAATCTTGTTGCACTCCCTTAATTCGTGCTCCACGAACCTTTATTGTTTTCCATATCTCATTCATATATATTTCCTGTGAGTTCATAGGGGATAGATTCTTAAATCTCTTAAGCCTGTTGCTCGTGGGTTCCTTCTCAGTTCTCTCTCAACGCCTCTTCATATTTTAAAAGTTTCTTCTCATTGTTTTATACTTCTCCCATTTAAAAACCATCAAGCCTCGTGGAATCTTGATCCCTCTCACAGTATAGGGAATTCACAGGAATTGACTCCAAGGTCTTTTCCATCCATGAACCACTAAAACCATTGTTCTTTCATTTCATATTTTTTGAGAGGCCTTTTATACAATTTTCCACATTCAACATCTGAATTTTTCAGATGTCCTAGGCACTGGTCTTTTGCAACTCAAGGTTGTCTCTAGGAACTACAACATATTTCATAAATTTTATTGTGATATTAGTTGTAAACAAATGTGCTAGATTTATAGATGGAAATAAATGTGCTAGATTTTTGTTACGAATAGAAAAATACCACAAGGTCCACAACCACTCTCAAATTGAAAATTTTCTATCTCCAATTATAATTTTTATGTTAAAAAAACAATACTAAAACAAAAACAACTAATATCAAAATAAAATTTCTTAAATCTATCAAAAAAAAAATTCTCCATAGAGATGGAAACAAATACTCGGTAATCTATAAATATCTAGAGTGTTAATTTTAGACATTTGTTTATTGTGATATATTTAGAGATGGAAACAAACACATGATTTTTTTAAAGGATTGTTTAGATATGTGGAAACCTTATTGGGTGCATACCTTTTGTCAAGGTTTATCGGGTAAACATAATCAAGGTTGAGCCATGTACCACTTAAATATGAATGCAGTAAATATATAGTATAGGTTGGTAAAATATTTGATGATATCCACCTTGGAGGCTCTTCAAAGGAATATGTGATAGTAAATGTGTATGGTCCCACCTATTTTACAATGTATGTGATCACCAAGGGTTTGAGGAGAAACTATAATTTATTTTTATCACGTATTGTGTGTGAAGTTAGGGTTCTAGGCATTTGGAGCCTTCCAAATGTGCATAATTCCACCAACCCTACTTGTCAGGAAAGGCTATTAGAAAAAACTCTCATGGTAATTACATTATCCTCCTTCGCTAGTCAAGACTTAATAGAGAACACTAATTAAATTATGTATGGTGCTTACACTATGCTATTTATCATGCCAAGGTTCCTATCACATGATTGTGCATCCTTGTCATGCCTAACACACTTGCGAAAAAATCATAAATTGTTTTATGTGTTATCACATCAATGTCTCATTATATTTCCCTACTCATCATGTCATGCACCATGTCAAATTAATGCCACATATACTTCCATTTTATTCATGCCAAGGTCCACATCACATTCATTACCTTGTGCTCCCTATCATATGAATATGACATGAAAAGGAGAAAAATATAATGTCATAAGAACCCATTTCCTACCATGTCAAGGTGTTGTCATGATTTCAATGCCTTGATTGTCACATTACTTTTCCTTCCCTATGACACCACCTTGTCACATTATGTTTTCTACTCCCTATGATGTCACCTTATCACATTACAATTCCATTCCTATCATGTTAAACTACACTCCTTATCACATCACACAATCACATTATGTTTCCCACTTGTGACATCACCTCAGCGTCACAAGGGGTGGCTCATTTCAATTTACATTCGAGTCCCTAACATGACATTTTGACATGAGAAACAAGGCAAGCTATTTTATGTGACATGCAAGGAAATATAATACAACAAGAACCCTAAAATGAAAGGCATGGACCATTGTGACATTGACATATAGGGGCAATAATATAATGTGGTAGGAATGGAACCATTCTAACATTGACACAACATGGACCTTTGATGTAAAAATTGGGGAAAAGAAACATGATAGAGACCTCGGTATGATATGTAAGGAACCGATTATAATGTTGACTTAACATGAACCTTGAACTGGCATGTAGGTTAGTGTCAGCATTGTGCAAATTTTCTTCTCATATAATTTCCATGAGATTTAAGGAAGGTTTAATGATTCACATTTGGGAGGTTCTAATTATAATATGGAAATTGGAACCTTGCATTATGCACTTTCTACCAAAAGCCTTACAATGGAACCATGCACTTTTCATGGAATATTTCAAAAGGAGACATGCACAACACATTCTATATTCAAAACCTTGCAAGTAGGTAAGGTTCCATCTATCATACACAAAAGAAAAATCTTGAAAATGTCATTAGTTAATCTTGATCTATATGCCACAACTATATAGTGCTTACAATAGGGCCCTAATGCTTATAACTAAGTTCCAAATAAAATCTGTGCTTCTACACCATATAAATATTTTTCCCTAGGCCATTACATGACAAGTATTATTCCCATAGAAATTTCATCTAGTTTATGAAGAAAAAATTATACATGATACTTATAATTTTCACAGTAGAATCTACGAAGAGAAGTACAATTTTGAGAAAAAATGTTCATCTAATTAGGAACATTTTTGAATCTTTCTCCATATCCAACATCCCTCCTACCTTTCATCTTTTGTTGAGAGGGAGGTAGAAACTTCTACAACATGCCACTAAGATTGTAAAGTGAAGCCCATTCAAAAATATGGGGGAAATTGAAAATATGTCTATGGATACCACTATCCTAGGACTAGCCTACAATGTAACTAACTATCCTAGGTCCTATTTTCAATTTTCTCTTAAGACTCAGAATTGTATTAATGGAACCATGATCCTTGTTGTTGTATCACAAACTTGTTGTAAACAATCTTATATTCGTTACAAAGAACACATTATTTATTATTTGGCTTGACCATAGGCACAATTATCAAATGTGAAAAAATATTTAGCATAAACAAATGATTAAGATTTGGAAATGGATCAAGTTCAAATATAGTAAAAAATAGAGATGGATAGATGATAAAAATTATGTAGAGGTAAGTCCATTTTTTTTTTATTATATAAAATTACAATGAAATGGAGTGGTGGAAGATGTCGGATTACAATACATATCCTAATGTTCGATCTATTAAGTACTAAAATAAATCCGGAAAACAAAATTGAGATGCAAATCCGTTATGCTTAAAAGATATTGAGTAAATATGGATCTACACTAGTGTGTGTGTGTGTGTGATCATTTCTTGTTTCTCTAATTGTTGATAATATTTGATCGTACATACATACATACATATATATTTAGGAATGGTTTTTATTTATTTCACATTTATTTTTATTTTTATTTTTAGTTTTGTATAAAACGTTATATTTAATGGATGTATGTTGACATTAGCATTGCAAATAAACAAATGGGATAGACATTAAAATATCTTCAAGATTTAGCTATAAAACTCACCTCACTTCTCTCACTGCACTAACATATGGTTGTTTATAAATATGGTTTCTTAGTGTAGGTAAGAATCATGTATTGTAACCAATGATGATGAAAATTCAAAAGTTTTTCTCATGCAACCTTGGAAAGAATTATATCATGAGTTCAAAGAAGAAAATGTTTATTTGTAAGCATGTTGTGGTACAAAATAGTAGAACAGAGCTATCGCATTGGCCCCTTATGAACAAATGAATAGCCTACTACACATCCATGAATATTACGTTACCAAGAAGTGGTGGGTGAGTACATGATAAGGGAAGGCCAAAAATGAAAATTTCTACAATGATTTAAATATGCTATCTCATCTTCACCATTCCAATAAAATTCATCTTCAATAGGTTTACATTGATCTTTGAAATATTTACTATCCTATTATTAAATAGCCATGCAATCATAGACGAAATGATTTTTAGTAAAATTAGTGAACCAAGCCATCAAGGCCATGTTATATCTTAGATCATGAGAAGAATGATTGAACTAGGATTAGCCAAATGTGTTATATTATCTTCTCCTATAATGTAAGGGAGTTCTTAGTGTAAAACATGATGCAAGAAAAATATTTCTAGATGAAATGTTCACTATCCAACTCTATAAATTTGAACTACAAAGACTTGTGGATTTCAGAAGGAAAAAATATGGATGAAATGGTAGCAATAGTTGGGTGAATAAAATATCATGAGAGAATGAGGAAGAACAAATATGTATAATTTTGGAGTCGTTATTAGATATTTTTAAAAGCATTAAATTCTTTGAAATTCCATATTCAAAGTATTATTATCTCCTTGAGAATATTCATTGTATGGGTACCAAGAATATCATGGAGTTTTTTTATACTAATGTACGATATCATTAGTGAAAAAAAGACTATAAATGTAATCAACCTCAAGCTCCATTATCTTATGATTGATCTATATCTAAGACCTAGTGTGGTCTAAGTAGTTCAAGTTATGGAGGTACTACTAGATACATTTTTAGTTATTTCAATTAACCAATACTGACAACTATTTTATGCGATGAATGTATGACCTTATTGAAGTGAAGTGAAATTTTTAGGTTGCAAAACGTTTCAAAATTTTTGCATGGTATTATAGCTTGTTATGAAAAAATTGCTTTTTTGTAAAAGAAGAAGTTGGATATTTTTGTGCAAGTGTGAAATTCTAGATTCATTATTTGAAGTTGGGTTATGCTAAGGAGAGGTACTTGTTCCCTTTAAGGTAATAAGGACTTCTTAGTTATACCTTAGTTTCTTGAGAAATTAGAGTTGTGATTGCATCTGGAATAGGTAACCAATCAACTTGATTTGTTTACTAATTTTTTATTTGAGGTGTGCTTCAAGTTTCCTAAGGACGAATAATATCGATCTCAGACTATGATAAACTAAAAGGTTAGAAAACAAAATTATAAAATAACATTATTATTACAATGAAATTCCAAAAAAATTGGAAAAGGATACAAAAAGGATGCAAAAGAAGGTCATATCTCCTTTTCCAATTATCCCAAGAAAATGTTGAAAACTTGGGGCTCAATCCCAATATTGCTGTGATGAACAATCTAGCTATGATTTGTATTGGAATCCATTAATGATAGATGTAATTGGTTTCCTGGATTTGAACACAAACACTTGACAAACTATACTGGTATTGCATAAGGTAATCTAGTGGATATACGTCTTTCCCTTTTGTAAGTGAAACTAGTGTAGTACTATGATATCCAAGAAGTACCCTGTTTTGAGTATTTTTTACCTCAAGTGTCAACCCCAGCCTATTCTAAACTTTGTTCTCTTTTCAAATTCCTCTTCAGTAGACTCATCTTGAAAATAGATAACCTTGGATGAATTTTCCCACATTATCACCACAATTGATATGCTCAACTTCATTCCATGAATAATGAACTGTAATTTATGTCTCAATTCATCCTTTGGTTAAATATACACTAATAACCTTAAAAATATCTCTTAAACATTCATAACAACCAAGAACTTATTAATAGTGCATGTAGACAATCCTCAATGTATTTCCCCTTTCTATCCCCACTCTTTTTAACATGCTCTACTTCATTCCATTAGGATTTAGGTATAATTTCTATGTCCCATATTTTTTCATTTGTTCCAAATCTCAATAAAGAAATCACACTACCAAGTTATTTACAGAAATTGTGTGAAACAACCACGAAATAACAAAGGATATGTTAATATTAGAAAAAATTTCATTTATGCCAATGGGTGGATAGGAAAAAATTTTGTTAATGATTTGCATTCACAAATAGGTTTCAAGGACCTCGTGGTTTGATAGCATCAGTCACACCATTTTGTTTGATAGGTGGCACACCTTGTGGGTCCTCTTGGTTGGATATATATTAATTTATGAAGTTTAATGCACTAAATGGATGGGATTTAAACCAAATTATTCCCCATTATATTTAGGGTTTTAATATTTTATGGTATCCTTTAGAAGAAGGTTAGAATTATAGTAAATGTTATCACAAAATTGCACCTGATAGGATGTTAATTATACAATCTCATGTAATTGTTTCAAACCAATCTTGTGACTGAAGCTTAGCCTCTTTAGTCTGAGAGGGCTCTCTCAAAGGGTTAATGATATTGAATAAACATTTATTTATATGGATAACTCTACTTGGAAAACAACTTTATTTTGATGAGTATAGGTTGAAAATAATATCAGTCTGCAAACATTGGGCTTATGGAGTCAACAATTTTAGTGATTCAGTAGTAAGTTCACTTGACATGGAAGCTGAGGCAGGTAAGAATTTTTAGCAGAAGTACACACACATGAAATAGGAAATCACACAGTCAATTCATCTATAAAGGAAGTCAGAGCATTACATGAATGAATTCTGAGTATTAAAGATGAAAACCACTAAAAATAGTACACATCAAAGATATAGATAAGATAAGCGCTAAAAACTCAATTAGAATCTCAGGTTGGTCAAGAAAAAAGTCTCTGTATTACTGAAAATGGTTAATTTACATAATGTTGCAGTATTGAAAAAAAATATCCAACCCTTCACAAATTCGACTTTCTGCCTTTTAATAGACTTGTTACATGATGAGATGATCTTCCTCGTGGCTAGACTCATCGAATTTTTTCCTAATGAAACCTTGCATAACCATAAAAAATCTATTTAATGAGAAAATGATAGCTATCCTACTCGATAGTCCTTTTCCTAATAGGACTCAAAATGTTCGTTATTACAATAACAACCTTATCTCCTAAAACAATTACATATTTGAAAAATATGACTTCACATGTTTGAATAGGGTGTGATGGGACTCATCAGTACAAGACATCTTAATTAACCTCCTGTAAAACTGGAAACAAACACTATTTTTTAGGCAAACTAGTCCTTATCTTCAACGAAGGGTTTGGATGATGAGCTGGCTTCACCACGTGGTATTTAAGCTTTGAATGATTGTTGGCAAGATCCCTTGAACCTTAGAAAGTGTCCAAATGTCCCAAAATGCACAAAAACCTGCTCATATAGCTTCAATATAGTATGCTACGAAAGTATGACTGTTTCGTAGCGTTACAAAGATGCCTTTTTCCATCAATATTTCTGGTTCTTTTCTCCTGCATGATGTTAATTACGCCTTAATGCATCTTCCATAACATTTTCATCTCTTGGGAGCTCCAAAAACCAGTTCAAAATGCAAAAAGGAAAGCTATAGTAGTTTCATAGCATTTTGTTGTTCTTCAAGCCCATGCACGCTACAAAACTACTAAAAACAGTCAAAATTCCAAAATTTTGTGTAGCTTCAAAAATATACCTTCTAAATGCAAAACCTTGTTTCTAACCTTCTATTAGCCTTCAAAATCATAAACCAACTCACATTATGTTTCTTGAGGGGTTTCTTCCTCATTGATGATGAGTTGAGAAATTGGCTCCTCAACTAATGTCATTTTAAGGCCCTTTTTCTCCAACTCTTCATGGATTAGTTCAAGCTATTCCTAGAGGTCCTTAACCTGATATTTCAACTTTCTTTTGGTGGCTTTCAAATGTGTGTTCATTTTCCAAACATGTTTGACCTCTTTCCTCAATGGAATGGTCCATTTGATAAGTTGTTGTGTATTATCTAGAGTCTTGGAAACACAATCAACCTGCTCTTCCCAAATTTTCTTCATATTTTCAAACTGAAGCTTCTCTACATTGTGATTCCTCGCTTCTTTATTCAAAAAAAAAAATTCATGGTTGGCCAACTTCAATTGTTCTTCAAGTAGTTGAAACTCTATTTTTTTTTAAAACATAGGGTTCAGAGTTGAGTTCTTATCTCCCTATCCTGGATAGATATTGCAAAATTGAATGAGGTTTTTGTAGGTCAGTATATCTTGAAGAAAAACCTCTCTTGATTTTTTTTGAAAACCATTTCGATTTGTCTAGAATCTGCATTCCAAATACATGTATAAAACAGGAAAATTCTGCATTCTGAAAATAGGGCTTAAAGACATCCCTGTATCTCCAAATCTATAGCACATTTTAGAAAAGTGAAAGAGGTTATTGTTATTTGTTTTGTGCTTGAAAATAACCTCGGAACTATTACCTCAAAATGAGAACTCTAGCACGCAAAAACTCAAAAAACTGAAAAAACAACCCAAAAACAAAAAGTGTGTCTTCGAGAAGAGTAATGTTTTTTTTTAGGGTCAAATTTCAACATTTAAAAAAAAAAAAAAAAAAAAAAAAAAAAAAAAAAAAAAAAAAAAAATGCTAAAAACCAAAAATTTTCTTGAAGAAAAGATTGAAAAAACACCCTCAAAACAAAAAGTGTTGATGGTGGAATAACATCACCAATTTTTTGTGTGCAAACAACAAATTGAAAACAAAAAGTGTTGATGCTGGAATAACGTCGCCAATTTTGTGTGTGCAAAAAGCAGCCTGAAAATGAAAAGTGTTGTTGCTGGAATAACGTCATCATTTTTTTGTGTGCAAAATGCACCTTGAAAACGAAAGTGTTAATGTTGGAATAACGTCTTTTTGTTTTCAGGGTAAATTGTCAACAATTTTTAATAATGGCATTAAAGATAAAAAATCATGACTCTAAAAAACCTTAAAATTTCAACGATAAACATGACATTAAAGATAAAAGATCAAAAGTCTTAAAATTGCAACAATTTTTATGCATGGCATTAAAGATAATATATTATCGTGTCTTTGAAAAGCCTTGAAAATCCAAGGATAATATTCAAGATAAAATATCACCTTTAAAAAATAAAATTCCAACAATTTTTAGGCATGATATTAAAGATAAAATATCATTTGTAAAAAATAAAAAAAAATTAAAAAAATTTAAAAAAAAAACCCAAAAAAAATTCGAAAGAAAATAAAAAAAACACACTCAATTTAATGGAAAAAATTAAAAATTAACCCAAAACAAAAACACAAAACAAATATTGTTTTTTATAAGTTATAAAAATAAAAATAAAAATAAAAACCACATAATTAAAAAAATGATAAAATAAAAAATATAAATTTATTTAAAATTAAAAAATAGTAATAATAAAATAAAGTATTAAAATAAAAAATAATTTAAATTAGAAAACAAATAAAAATAAAAATTTTAAAATAATAAAACTTTAACTTAAAAAGAAAATTAAAAATTAAAAATAATAATTTAAATATAAAAAAATACATATAGTTTTATGAAAAATACATTTTTAAATAAAAAAATTAACAAAATCCATTTTAAAAAAAAATTAAAATACAAAATAAATAAAGAATTTAAAAAAAAATATTGAAATTGAAAAAAAAAATTACTAAATATTAAAAAAAAAATTTAAAATATAAAATATAATAAAAAATAAAATAAAAATTAATTAAAAAAGAAAACAAAATTAAAGAAATTAAATTAAATAAAAATAAAAAATAAAAAATAAAATATAAAAAATATGTATATGAAAAACAACATAAAAATGTAAAAAAAAAACAAAATTACCTAGGAAAAAAAATAAAAAATAAAATAAATAGATAAATTCTATTCAAAAATAAATAAATAAAATGGAAAAGAATTTCAAAAAACCACATAATTTTAAAAAATAAAATAAAAATTTACTAAAAAAAATCTTTATTTATTTTTTTTTTTTTTTTTTAAATAACACATAATTAAAAAATTAAAGGCCCAAGTCCATTCCGAGAATCGACCTGGTAGCCCAGGGGCGAGCCTAGGCAGCCAAGTCGATTCTCAGAATCGACCTAGGTCACCTTGGCCATGGCTGCAGAGGCTGCGAAGCCTCAGGTACTACAACACTACGATTGATTCGATCGATTTATTCGATATTACAACGCAAGTCTTTCAGGTCAAATGACTCGTTGGAACTCTCTATTACGTCGCTCAATCCTTACATATGCAGGCTGGAAGGAAGTCTCGAGTCGACAATCCTAACATATTTCATAGTCCCAATTCCTCCTATTATCATCAATAATTATGCTAATATTTTTTTCAATTATTTGTTGAATTCCTATTGTGAAACAATAGGTTATATTGGCATCTTCTTTTTATTTGTGATCTAAGATCGATGGCATTTCCATTTTCAACAAAGTATTTTCTTGAGTTCAAAGCATGAAGCATTTAATTCTTAGTTTCATGTGACTCTTTTTCTTGAAAAGCATTTGGTATTCTTTGCCGGCCGTATTGACAAGATTGTTGCATATGTACACATGATTAGGAAATAACCATCAAACATACATTTGTTTTTGGAATGATTTTTTTACAAAACAAACACCAGAAAAATTGATCATGAACAGGACACGACAAAAGAAAGTATGTACCATTTATTTTTTAGTCCATTTTAAATGTTAAAGAACACAAAATTAACACATGCATGCCCAACTTTGTCTTTGGCAACACTTGTACTTGTTTTCTACAAAAGATATGTGCTTCATGATTTCCTAGTAGATTTAAATAGTCGCAAGTTTTAGAACCAATGTTGGGAGATTTAATTCCAAGAACGCGTTATTAATCAATTTTTTTTACTTTAGGTGGTTAACTCAATGGAAAAGTGTCCCTCCCAGTATTTTGCACAACCTTACCATCTGTGTGGATACAAATTTTCTTTGGATTATTTTATGAAACCGTAGATCTTAATTTCATTTTTATTAATTGATAGCATATTTCATTTAAACAATATATATATATTTAAAAATGTTATTTGTATTTTTCTATTTTTAAAAAAATGATCATAAATTTTTTAATAACATTACAATGTAATTTTTTAGTACATAAATAAGCCAATAATTCCAAAAATACTTAGGTGTAGATCACAGACTTGATGTCATTGTAAAAGAACAATTACTATGTCTCTTTATAACATGAAAAATGTTTATGAGCTATAGCTTGTATAAACAAAATTACCCATAGATGTTATAATGATATGATATTATTCCATATTTATTTTAAACAATTAAGCAAAGATTGATTCAAAGGTGCAAGAGACCATAGTAATAGGATGGGCATTTTTCTAACTTTGCACAAAAACAGATTATATTTTCATTGTTTTAGGTCAAAGTTTAAAAGAATTAATTTAAAAAAATTATTTTTCACTTTGACATTTTATTTTTAATAAAAGTTTTATATTCACTATTTTACTTGGCTTCTAATGAAATAGCTCCATATTATGAGATAATATCTTAAGATATCAAAGTTTTATATTCGCTATTTTATTTGGCTTCTAAGGAAATAGCTCCATATTATCAGATAATATCTTAAGATAAAAGCATATATTTAATTAAAAAATTTCCCAAGTGAAGTAATGATATAATTACTTCAATAACATTACTGTGAAGTAATGGATGTCCACAGTTGCAGAGCTGGCTAGCCATGGCCAATGCGACCTAGGTCGGTTCCAGGAATCGACTAGGGCAAAAAAAGAAAATTGAATTTTTTTTTTTTGTATTTGTTTATTTTTTAATTTTTTTTTATTTGATTTATTTTTTAACTATTTTTAAACTTTTTTTTTTTTTATCATTTTCTTTAATTATGTTGTTGTTTTTTTTTTATAAACTTAAAAAAATGTTTTTTTTTGTTATTTTTTAATTTGTCTTTAAATTATGAGTTTTTTTGAAATCTTTCCTTTTTCTTATTTATTTTTTGAATTTTTTGTTTATTTATTTACTTTTGTTTAATTTATTTATTTTAACAAGTTATTTTTGTTTTTGTTTACACTTTTATTGGATTTTTTTCTTTCTTTCTTTTTTATATTTTTTTAATATTTGATTTTTTTATTTTTTATTTTATTTTATTTATTTTTTTCATTTTTTAATTTTATTTTTAAGTCTTATTACCAAGATGAAAATCACCACTCTAAATAAAAAATATTGATGTTGCATCAACACTTTTCAAAATTAGCATGAAAATCATTAACATTTTAAAACAAATGTTCATACTTGATAAATAAAAAAAATTAAAGTGCTAAAAAAATGATCATTTTTCTAAATCAACATGATATTAAAAAAAAAAAAATCAAAGAAAATTTAAAGTTCAAAAAATATGCTAAAAAAAAATCAGGTTATTCTACATGACCACTTTTTGAAATTGACATGAAAATCATGACATTTAAAAAATAAATTTCATGAGAAAATTTAAAGTGACGAAACTATGCTCCAAAAAAACAAAAGGGTTATTCTACATCAACACTTTTCAAAATTGGGTGTTTTTTTTGCTACCTCAAAAAGGTAGGTACCAGTTCAGTTACCTATTTGATAGGTAACTAT
>JAXQQM020067246.1:0-73976 GCA_034641835.2 Pinus albicaulis
TCTTCATTGCTTGCATACGCCTCTTCATCATTTTTGTTTCTTCTTCATCCTCTTATCACTTTGCTTTCTTCTCTTTGCATTGTTCACTACCTTCTTCTTTGTTAGGTCCCTATATTACTAGTATAGTCCCTTATTGGTGTTAGTGTAACCCCCTTATTGTTATTATTGTACCTTGTAACCCCCATATTGTTATTATTGTGCCCTTAAATTATTATTGGGTAAAACAGTTCACATTGTGGCCCCATGGACTCCTATATATAGAAAGGAGGTTTTGTAATTTGTGAATCATCCCAAGAATTTTTCATTAATGTAATGTATTCAGGAGAGTTGCCCCCCTCGGGTAGTTTATTTACAGGCATTTATATGTCTTTTCTTCTCTTTTTGGAGATTGGTTTCACAACATTTGGTATCGAGCTTTGAGATTGAGGTTTCTTTGTCAAGCACAGTCGATGTGGAATTTTTGCTATAAATTTTTTCTATGAAGGTTCAGAATCTAAAATTTGAGGTGAAAAGCCAAAATCCACGAGGAACATCTTCAAAAAAATTTCAAAGCTTGGTTTACAGAAAATATTTTCGGAGATATGATCTGTGCAAGTTAGGTCATTTTGCAGGCTCCTGAATTTAACCTAAATAGGTCATCGTGGTAATTTCGTAATAACATTTTTTCTACGAAGGTTCAGAAGCTTACATTTTTAGAGTACACAGCCACAATCCTAAGGAACATCGTCAAAACAATTTAGATATTGGTTCGCAATATTTTTGGAGATATGATCTGTGGAAGTTAGGGCTTTTTGAGGCTTCTGAATTTCATCTCAAAGAGGTGATCGTGAGAAAAGATTCATAGCTCTCTCTCTGAGCATCGGATTGGGATGCTGTAAAAAGTGGTCACAAGTGCACGGACTGTAGTTTTCATTCTATCAATTTCAAAGCCATAGGAGGAAACAATGACACGTGGCAAGTCGTACAAGTTCACTCTACTGAACAAGTCCAAAATTGGGTCATTGTGGGAGATTGGACATAACTTTTCCTTGAAGAATCCAAATCAGATCAGACTTGTGGCATTTGAAAGAAGCTTCAGAGGGCTACTACAGGGCTAAATTTCATATATTTAGGATACGCAATTATAGAGATAATTAAATTTCAATATCGAGCTCCTCAAAAGCAAGTAAAAGGTGTGTATTTTTTTTTTCCGAATTGCATAAGTCTTGTTTGAAGAATCAAGTTGAATTGATTCCAAGGGCATATTGTAGAATAGATATCAGTATTGGATTCTAAAATGGCCCCTAAAAAGAATTCAACACCCATTAAGCCTTTATAAATCTCTACTATGACTCATGAAGACGAAGAATGGCAACATGACATATCAAAATTACAAGAGCAAGTGCAACAAATTTCGCTCTCGCAAAGAGCAACAAAAAATGACATGGAAGTTTTGAAGAAAGGCGTGGAAACTAAGATGGATGGTTTGAAGAAAGGCATGGAATCTGAGATGGATGGTTTGAAGAATGGCATGGAAGCTGGCATGGAATCTAATATGGATGACATGGAAGCTAAGATGGAAAACATGAAGAATGATCTAAAAGCAGACATGGAAGGTTTGACAAAGTTGATACAAGAAATGTTTCCTAATGGTGAAAAGATAATAGAGGAAACTCATGATGAGAACAAAATAAATGTTAATCGTGATTTCATAAACTCTACTGTTGGAGGGAAGAACCACCATATTCCAAAAATGGATATGAGGAAGTTTGATGGAAAGGATCCTGTAACATGGATACTACGGATGGAGCAATATTTTGATCTCCATAATGTGCAAAACACACAAAAGGTACGCATTGCAACTTTACATTTAGAACAAAATACATTTGTATGGTATCGATGGCTTTGCTCCCGTAAAAAAATTGTCACTTGGTCAATTTTTACGGAGGAAATGATAGCACATTATGAGGATACAAAGAGAAACACCTTCTTTAGCCAATTGTTAAATCTCAAACAAAAGGGTTTAGTGGGGCAGCACATTGAGGACTTCCAAAAATTGAATATAAGGGTAACTGATATTCCAGAGGAACACAGGATTGATCTCTTCATAGGCACTTTCAAGGATAACATCCAACATGAAGTTCGCGTTTTGGAACCTGATTCATTGGAGAAGGCATTCAGGTTGGCAAGAAAAATTGAATGTAAAATTATGGCGACAAGGAAGCCTACCACTCACTTCTATAAAGAAGGAAGTGTTTCTACGCCTAGATTTCCACAACCTACAAGGTTGACACCAAAAAAATTGGAAGAAAAAAGAGCAAAAGGGCTTTGCTACAGTTGTGATAGAAAATACACTAAAGGTCATAAGTGTTCTGAGAAGAAATTATTTTACATAGATTGTGAAGAGGAAGAAGAAAATGAACAAGAAGAGGATATACACCAGGAACCAGCCCTAGAAGAGGAAGAAATGAGTCAGACCATATCGTGTAATGCATTGGCAGGAATTACCACTCCTCAAACTCTCAAGATAGAAGGACATATCAAGAAGAAAAAGGTAATAGTGTTGATTGATTAGGTAGTACCCATAATTTTATTCATTGTAAGGTAGCCAAGGAATTGAATTGTTTCCTATACCCAGCACCAGAATGTCAAGTGATGGTTGCAAATGGAGGAACTATAAATTACTCTGGAAAATTCCATAATATCAAGCTAACCATGGGGGAATATGTATTGACTAGTCCAATGCTTTCCATTCCTATGGGAGGTGCTGATGTTGTACTAGGAGTACAATGGTTACAATCTTTGGGGACGGTAGCTTTTAATTTTCAAGAACTTTTCTTGAATTTTTTTTCAGAAGGAAAGGAAGTCGAATTACGGGTATTACGGAGAAGCCAGGAATGATAATAAGCTCTAATGTCATGACAAAGCTTCTAAAGAGAGAACAACGAGGTGTAATTGCACAATTATGCTCACTAGAAGTTCCAACATCAAAGTCATCTATTTCTGCAGATCTCCAACAAGTCTTGGACAATCATTCCAAGGTGTTTGAAACTCCCAAAAGACTCCCACCTATTCGTGATCATGATCATGCTATTCATTTGATTCCAAGAAGTGTTCCTCCAAACATCAGGCCTTATAGATATCCTTATGTCCAAAAGAGCGAAATTGAACGTATGATTGCAGAAATGTTAGAGGCGAGTATAATTCAACCTAGTCGAAGTTCTTTCTCTGCTCATGTAGTATTGGTACACAAGAAGGATGGAATTCTCTTTTGGAATTGCACACTTCTCCTTTAGGAGGAAACTCGGGAATTTTAAGAACTTACCACAGGGTGCAGAAAGAATTTTTTTGGGATGGCCTTAAATCTGATATTCAAAAGTTTGTGGCGAAATGTTTGGTTTTCCAGCAGAATAAAGTTGAGACAATTAAGACCCCGGGTCTTCTACAACCTTTATCCATTCCAAGTCAACGTTGGGAGGAGATTTCAATAGATTTTATCACAGGTTTACCTAAGTCCGAAGGAAAGAGTGTCATCATGGTGGTAGTTGATAGACTTACCAAGTATGCACACTTTTGTGGATTATCTCATCCATTTAAAGCAAGTACAGTTGCTACTACATTTATGGACACAATTCAAAAGCTACATGGAAACCCAAGGGTTATTGTGAGCGACAGAGATCCCATTTTTACTGGAAATTTTTGGACGGATTTATTTTCTTGTTTGGGTGCTCAATTAGCTCATAGCTCATCTTATCATCCTCAATCCGATGGTAAAACTGATATAGTAAATAAATGTTTGGAAGGATATCTTCGTTGTTTTGTATCTGATAAAAAAACACAATGGGTCAAGTGGTTACCTCTCGCTGAATGGTGGTATAACACTTCCTTCCATACTGCAGGAAAAATGACCCCATTTATGGCACTTTATGGATATCATCCACCATCCATCACATCATATTTAAGAGAAAATTCGAAGGTTCAAGCAGTGGAAGATCACATCGAGCATCAACAAGAAGTTCTCCAACTCTTAAAGGACAACTTGAATTTGGCACAAAATCGAATGAAACAACAGGTAGATCAACATCGCAGCGAGAGAAGTTTTGATGTAGGAGACTGGGTATTTTTACGGCTACAACCATACAAACAAATGTCCATTTAATTATTTATATGTGATTTAGTCAAATTTAACTAAGAATATGATTTAAATAGTGATTTAAATAACTTATTCTTAGGAAATAATCAAATAAATAATGATTTATTTAATTGATATCCTTGTTTTGGGTTAAATATGACCATGAAATATAAACAAATGTGGTGAAAGAAATTTTACTTAGGGTAAAATTGGTCTTACATGGTGTACTTGGGTTCATCTAATGATAATGGGTTAGATAACCAAAAAAATGGTGTAACAATGATGCACTTGATGGTCATGGAGGTTGAGGATAAAAAGTCAGGTCAACTCAGGGTGACTTTGGACTCTTTGTACTCTTTCACAGAAATAAAAACAACCCACCTCTTGGAAATATGCAACTGTTATAGGGGAGGCTATCAACTCGTTGGTGTTTAAAGGTTCAAACCTGTTTACTCTTCCATCCTTTCTTTGTTGTCCCCTAGGTCTTTGGCCTCCCTTGCCACTGTCACTACTGCCTTCTCTTGAAATTTTATCTTTTTTTGTTGCCTTGAAATCAAAACCCTGAAACTTCTTGTGAAATGATATGAAGAGGGTGAGTAGGATGGCGAGGAGACAATAATGTCAAGGCTTGGCAGTGTGGAGGCTAATTTTGTAGATGGAGATATTGTTTTGGCAAATGAGTAGCTTCTTAGCAAAACAATTTTAGTGTGCCTTCAGTATGTAGATAGATGGGTGCCCTTTAAACCACAGTGTTGGTATCAGGGAGATTAGGTTTTCTCTTCCTTTAGGGTTTTTCTTTTCTTTACATTTCTCTATAATTTTACCTTTTGGATAGTATGAAAGGGTGGAAGGTATCTAAATACCTCTTATAAAAATCTTCATGAGGCACCAAGTGGAGGATTTGAGGAGCTTTGAGGCATTTGGAGGCTTGCACAGGATTGAAGGGCTCCCTGGATAAACGCGTAGCACAGGAGCGTAGTAGTTGGGCGGTCTTCGTGCAGTGTTGAATGGACAGGTGTGTAGCACCGACAGAGTTGCACGAGCTGTTGGGCCCCTCTGAATGTCCCTGCACGTAGTAGTTTGGGCCTGTTGGGCCTCTGCATGCAGTGTTGAACGGACAGGTGTGTAGCACCGATAGAGCTACACAAGCTATCAGGCCACTCTGAACGTCCCTGCACGTAGCAGTTTGGGCCTGTCAGGCATCTGCACATGTTGTAAATGGGTAGCACAAGTGCGCAGCACCAGGTGGAGCAGTCGGGTTGGTTCTTCATGCTGTAAACGCGTAGCGTCCTCTCACAGGTGCACAACGCTGGGTTATATTTTCTGAAGAGCGCACACACAAGCGCGTAGCGAGGTTTTCCAGGAGAGTAGCACCAGGTTCTTCCTGCCCGAATTATGCCAGAAATCCCTAAATCTCCATTTGGAAACCTTTCACTCTCTTGTGAAAATGATAAATGAGCTTGAGTGACAAATGAGATGCTTTTATACCCTTGGAACAATAAATTAAAACTAGACACCCACTTTTGGTAATGTTTTGAGTTTCATCTTGTCACTTTATCACCGATATCCCTTTTTCTTTTGCAGGAGGTAACTTTAAAACAGAAAAGTGATCTCTTCTCATCTCAACCTTTCCTCTTTGTTGTTCTTAGGTTATCGATATGATGGATTTTATTTCCTTTGACCTGTGGATGCTTTAACACTCTGTTCTTACCCATTCTATCATATCAAAACCTAAAAATTTGCCCTCTCTAACATTTGAAAACTAACACATCTCTTTAAACTCATTTAGTAAGGGTGAGTTCTTTAAAACAATTTTTGAGGGACCTGCCTTTACCCTATCAGTATCAAAAATTTTCTTGCCTGCATTATGAAGTTTGGAACTCATGTCTTTACCCCTTTTGAGATCTCTGAGTGTGGGTTATCTTTAAAATATAATTTCTTCCCCTCTCACTGATTTTCCAGAGGTATAATAGATTTGTCTTGCACAGTCACCACAGTATTTACAATCATGCTTTGTCATTATCTTTATAATCATGCTTTTGGCCGGTGGATTCGACATTTCGACATCGGAAGGAGTAATAAATACGGATGAGTGGGTAGGTGAAAAAGCGGGGGAAGGTACTAAGGGGTCGGTTGCCGGGGAACGCGGTGATGAGGAAAGGTAGGAAATAGTGGCTGAATGTTTGGTCATTTCAGTATCAATATGAGAAATGGTAATAGGGGTAGACACATGGTCTTGGGTTAAAAAAGGATGACGGGCAAGTGCGGCTTCGAATTGGCGGTATGCGGATAAAGAAGTGCGATACTCGTCAAGGCGAGGGCAAAGGTGGGTATAATGCCCATGGAAATCACATAAAGAACAAGGGTGATTGGTGCGCAAGTTTTTAAGTTTCGGAAGGGAATCAGGGAGGGTGACATGGACCACGGGAATATTGGATTCTGGAAATGTTTCATTGACCACGGTTTTGAGGTGTGGTAATTTGGGACAGGTATGGGTGGCATGGCCGACAACATCGCACAAGGCACACTGGATGGGATGCTTTGAAAGGCGAGGAGGGGTAGAGTTTGTCGGGGCAACCTTGTCCTTTGGTGCCCCCCTGTGAGTTTTGCTATTGTTACCTGACACGGTCGTAACAGGAGGAGATGTCGGATGAGGTGACTGAGGTGCTGGAGCAGCGGTAGAGGTCATGGGTATTGGTTGAACCGGGGTCAAAGCAAGATACGGTTTGGGTTGACCAGGCAGGGTAGGGGTAGGGGGGCTAAGGTACCAGACGGATATACCCAGGGTCAAGTTGGGTAGGGAGAGGGTAGCCAAGATAAAGACGGAAGAAGCTTCGGGAGGGGGAGCAAGGAAAGGAATCTGACCAGCAGGAAAATGGCCAGGAGGAACGGGGCTGAGGGGGTTGAAATCGGGCGAAATTGAGCTAGTAGGGTAGAGGGGTGTGTGAAGATTATTTGGGGAAGGAGATTCTGAAGGAAGAAGGCTGGCTAGTGAGGGCGAAGGGCTAGGAGCTGGTGGGGGTGGGGGAGGTTGAGGTTGCTGACTAGCCAATGTGGGCTGGGTAAGGTCAGCCCAAGATGATTGCATCATGCAAACGTTCACCAGGCTAGATCAGAGATAGGAGGAGGGGGGGGACCGCGGAAGGTGCCAAGCAAAGAGGAGTCTTTGTAGACGCCAGGGGAGACACTGGTCAAAGACTCGACAGTTTTCTTATTGGTGATAGTAGAGATGGTTGACTCAAGTGGGGTTTGAGATTTTGGTTCATGATACGACAACTGGTCAATGGTGATGATCTTGCCATTATGAGGGAAAAACATCTTGCGGTGGACTGCGGAGGGGACGACAGACATGGCATAGGTGTAACTACGCCCCAAAAGAATGTTATAGTCAAGAGGGGCGTCGATAACTTCAATGTCGACACAAACAGTCTTGCCGGCAAGGGTGATAGGACAGTTACAGAAAAGGCCAATGGAATTGGAGGCGCAACTGTCCCATGTGACATGATTGTGGAAGGGGGCGGCTCGGAGATGGGGAGTTGTTTCCAAACCGAAGCAGACATTACGCAGGTAGATTCCCCCTCATCAATAATACACCGAGAAACATTGGCGTTTCAGATTTTGACTGAGATTGGAAAGAAACTGAAGGAGGAATAGGGGGATGGTCTGACTGATGGGCGTTGAAAACAATCAATTGGTTATCAGCAGGATATACAGTGCCCACGGCAGATAGTAGAGCCCTCTTTTGAGAAGGACGTGACTGGAGGAGTTCCAGTGTTGAAATAGAAGCAGGAGATTGGGCCAGATCATCTACTATGTTGTATGAATGGGCAGCCCGACTAGAGGCATCATTTCGGCATAATGGTCCCTTAGGAGGCTTGGGATGAACCTCGGCTTTGGGCAGAGGGTCCCTTAGGAGTCTTGGGATGAACCTCGGCTTTGGGCGGAGGGATTTGCAAGGGACCATTGGGTGTTGGCAGAGGCTCTGTAGGACCTAAAGATGGAGACGTGGAGACAGACGGAACGGGAGGCATGGAATACTGACGGGACTGAGTTTGCAAGTTGATGTCGACGGTGAGAGGTGGGTCAGAGGCCATCATGAGAATCTGGTAATCAGAAGAACCATAAGGGGAAGGTTGAGTGGTTATCAGGGCATGAGGTGGTTGAGTGGCCACGAAGCCTTGTTGAGGGAAAGGATCGGTAAACACGGTAGTTTGAGAAGTAACAGAAGTAGTGGGGTGGGAGGGGGACACTGGGGGAGGAGTGTTGTCCCCACACGGTGGCCTGAGACTCCCACATCTGCCTCATTTGTGGTAATAAGGGACAATCGCGAGTGTAGTGACCATAAACACCACAACATGAACGGGGGCTTATGGTGCGAAGTGGCACATAGGTATTGGTAGAACCACATGGCTGGTTAGCGGTGTGAGGATCAATACTCGAAGGATTGGGTCCACGATTACCAGGGGCAGATTGATTTCCTTTCCTCTTTCTTTGAGAAGGTAGAGGATTGGTCACGTCCTGCTATGCAAATACGTGCCCTGGAGGGGGTAGTAAGTGCTGCGGCGGGGGTGGAGAAGGTAAGGGGGTGAGAGGTCCAAATGCTGAAGGAGCTGGGACACCAGGCTGTGGGTAAGGATAAGGGTTAGGAT
This sequence comes from Pinus albicaulis, assembly GCA_034641835.2. Classification (NCBI taxonomy): domain Eukaryota; kingdom Viridiplantae; phylum Streptophyta; class Pinopsida; order Pinales; family Pinaceae; genus Pinus; species Pinus albicaulis. The sequence continues at coordinate 8,761 of JAXQQM020067246.1, forward strand.
GGGAAAAATTAAGGTAAGAAGAGTGTGGGAAAAAGGAGGAGGCATGTCATATCCTGGGTACATGCTACGGAGAGAAAAAGTGGGAGAGGGGTGGCCTCCTGGAGAAACATAGCTTGGAAGGAGGTTGGGGCGGAGGTATCGACCAGGGCTCACGCGATGCCATTGGCGTGGGTTGCCCCAATTAGGGCCACCGGGCTTGGGGAGGTCAAGAAGTACGGTATAAACATGACCAGATTGAGCATAAATAAGGTCATATTTCAAGGCTATTTGAAGGGTGGCTTCTTCAGTTTGGGGAAAATGGGATGCGACATCTTTGCTGATGGGAGGTAAGAGAGAGTGAAGGAACTAGTCCATATAAACCTGATCTTCAAAGGGGGGAGTGCGACATAGGATTCATCTTCTTCGCCATTCTTGGACATGAGTGGAAAGGCGGGTCGAAGAGGATTGATGAAAAGAAGTCAAGAGTTCAGTACCCCGGTGTATTAAGTATTGGAGGGAGCTGGAAATAAGATAAAGGAAGCTTGGGAAATGAAAATTCACCAAGGTGGTATGGGTAGAGGTGGCTTGATCAAAATGCCATTTGGAAGATTTACTTGGGTGAGGTGCCTTCTGGAACAAGCCAGAAGGCGAATGGGTAAATCGGTGATGGAATTGGAGGAACACCACATGAAAAGATCGATTATGGTTTTGGAGGGATCTTCACTAGCAAGGCCTTCAAACTTGGGAATGTCGGAGGGGAGCTTGGTTGGCATAGCAGGCCAACTGGCATCATGGCGGATAGGATCATTGATAAGCTGATTGAAGTTAGGGAGACTAAGGCCGGCCATATATGGAAGTAATGGGGCAGTCGAGGTAGGTCCCGTAGTGATTCCACTGGAAGTGGACCCAGCAGTAGAACTGGGGTTAGGGCTAGGTCCAGAACTAGACATGGTGGAGGTAAGGAGAACCGGACGTGGGAGGAAGGCAGGAACAATCGAGAGAGAGAGTCGGGTATGGACTTGGAGGACTTGGGGGCGGACTTACTCGATGATGACGGAAAGGAGAAGTCGACAGCGAGCGAGGTGAAGATAGAAGTCTTGGGATAAACGCCTTGGGGCGTAATGATGACGTGGGGAAGAAGGAAGGCAGGCAAGGGCAGCAAGGGCAAAGGCAAAGACGTGACAAGCGCGGGGAGGTGCAGTGACAATTGATTTTAAAGTCTTTGCCAGGCGGTGTTAACTAGGCGCTTCTTCACTTAGGGTCAGTGTGTGGCATGAGTTAATTTTAATTGTTTAAACCCAGACATTTTGAGAGTAAAAGAAAGAGTGTGTTGTGTAACGGAAAAGAAATTTGTAGGAAATAAGGCTAAAAGAACAGAAAATTAACAACTAAAAATGCAACAATCTAACCCAAAAAGGCGGGTCTCTCAAAACTAGTCTATAAGAGGGAAAAAACTAGGCAAAGCATGCTGAAAAGAGGCCAATAGATCGAAGGTCTGGAGGGACTAGGATCTAAAGGGTAAATTTGCTGAAAAGTGGTGCAGAACAGCAAATAAGCGAAGGCAAGGTTGCTGCTAAAAAGGAGGAGATCAGCTAACAATAGAAGAGACAAGGCAGTGGCCTTAGAAATGAACCCAAACAAAATGATATGAGGTGGATTTGAGAGGAAAAGAAGGAAGCACAGTCTAAAGGGATGCGAAAAGGGTATAAGATCTGAGATAAATAAGTCTAAAGCTCTGAAGATGTAGACCACGAAATGACGAAGACTCTCCCCAAAAAGTGGAGGTACTAGAGCTGAGGGGCAAGAGTCCTGTTAGTTGGTGAAGCGAGGATCAGAAACATGTCTAAAAAGGGGCGGGAGGTAGGTAAAACACGGCAGAGGTTAGGGCAAACCAGAAAAAAAGTGTTGGAAACTTGTAGAGAAAAGTGCGAGTCACGAGGTTTTGTTTGTTTCGAGGAGCCAGTCACGGTTTTGGGCGAGAAGAGTCACGACCTCTCAGGCAGTCACCGCACTTTTGAGGTGCGATAAGTGCGACTTGCGAATTCGAGTCTCAGTGGCATATTTCAAAAAAAAAATGTCGTCTCATCTATGGCTGATGTCGGTCACCTGTGCAATAGGGCCAAAAACACACGGAAGTGAAAAATTTGACTGTTTGAGGGTTTTATAGGTTCAAAGCACAATAAAAATAGGAAAAACAGAAAACTGAAGAGAAACCCTACAGTCTGAAACAGCTAGATATGCAGGAATAGATAAAATGACAGTGGTCGTAAAATAAAACCTGTGTGGAGTCGCCAATTGTTAGTATGAATCTTTCGTCATAAAATATCACTTTAGCTACACATAACAAATAGCCCTAACATCAATCATAGGTATAAATATCTTTAAGTTTGTTGCACAAATCCAGATCTAAGCACAAAAGACATTAAGCAGATAAAATACAATATGGCTCCATGCATCCAATAGACAAGACAAGAACAATGTATTTAAAAGAATTTTATATTATATTAAAGAATGGGGCACCTGAGAGGAAAACAAGAAAGGTGTTTTCCGGTTCTCCTCAGTGGGATGGGTTCTTGAAATTCCTCAGTGTTTCAGATCTAAAAATTCCTCTCTTCTATTGATATGGAAAACCTAGACAAACATAGAACTCAATGGGAGCTCACAATGCAAAAAATGGAAAATTGGTGACCAAGAGTAGATCTAGTGTGATCTAATGCAATGGAGGTGACTAATGAATGGGGAAAACCCTTCTATTTATAGCAAAATATTGGGGTGTTCTAGAACTTGGTGCATGAATAAAATATTAATAATCACATTCTAGAATCACCCTTTAGGAATATTTTATTATATTTGTTGGAGGGAAAAGGGTTTTTGACTTGGGTCAATTCCTTTATTTATAAATAACAAATAAATAAATGATTTATTTATTATTTAAGGGAAATGAGGGGAATATAATTAAATAAATAATGATTTATTTAATAATTTATATGTGATTTAGTCAAATTTAACTAAGAATATGATTTAAATAGTGATTTAAATAACTTATTCTTACGAAAGAATCAAATAAATAATGATTTATTTAATTGATATCCTTGTTTTGGGTTAAATATGACCATGAAATATAAACAAATGTGGTGAAAGCAATTTTACTTAGGGCAAAATTGGTCTTACATGGTGTACTTGGGTTCATCTAATGATAATGGGTTAGATGACCAAAAAAATGGTGTAACAATGATGCACTTGATGGTCATGGAGGTTGAGGATAAAAAGTCAGGTCAACTCAGGGTGACTTTGGACTCTTTGTACTCTTTCACAGAAATAAAAACAACCCACCTCTTGGAAATATGCAACTGTTATAGGGGAGGCTATCAACTCGTTGGTGTTTAAAGGTTCAAACCTGTTTACTCTTCCATCCTTTCTTTGTTGTCCCCTAGGTCTTTGGCCTCCCTTGCCACTGTCACTACTGCCTTCTCTTGAAATTTTATCTTTTTTTGTTGCCTTGAAATCAAAACCCTGAAACTTCTTGTGAAATGATATGAAGAGGGTGAGTAGGATGGCGAGGAGACAATAATGTCAAGGCTTGGCAGTGTGGAGGCTAATTTTGTAGATGGAGATATTGTTTTGGCAAATGAGTAGCTTCTTAGCAAAACAATTTTAGTGTGCCTTCAGTATGTAGATAGATGGGTGCCCTTTAAACCACAGTGTTGGTATCAGGGAGATTAGGTTTTCTCTTCCTTTAGGGTTTTTCTTTTCTTTACATTTCTCTATAATTTTACCTTTTGGATAGTATGAAAGGGTGGAAGGTATCTAAATACCTCTTATAAAAATCTTCATGAGGCACCAAGTGGAGGATTTGAGGAGCTTTGAGGCATTTGGAGGCTTGCACAGGATTGAAGGGCTCCCTGGATAAACGCGTAGCACAGGAGCGTAGTAGTTGGGCGGTCTTCGTGCAGTGTTGAATGGACAGGTGTGTAGCACCGACAGAGTTGCACGAGCTGTTGGGCCCCTCTGAATGTCCCTGCACGTAGTAGTTTGGGCCTGTTGGGCCTCTGCATGCAGTGTTGAACGGACAGGTGTGTAGCACCGATAGAGCTACACAAGCTATCAGGCCACTCTGAACGTCCCTGCACGTAGCAGTTTGGGCCTGTCAGGCATCTGCACATGTTGTAAATGGGTAGCACAAGTGCGCAGCACCAGGTGGAGCAGTCGGGTTGGTTCTTCATGCTGTAAACGCGTAGCGTCCTCTCACAGGTGCACAACGCTGGGTTATATTTTCTGAAGAGCGCACACACAAGCGCGTAGCGAGGTTTTCCAGGAGAGTAGCACCAGGTTCTTCCTGCCCGAATTATGCCAGAAATCCCTAAATCTCCATTTGGAAACCTTTCACTCTCTTGTGAAAATGATAAATGAGCTTGAGTGACAAATGAGATGCTTTTATACCCTTGGAACAATAAATTAAAACTAGACACCCACTTTTGGTAATGTTTTGAGTTTCATCTTGTCACTTTATCACCGATATCCCTTTTTCTTTTGCAGGAGGTAACTTTAAAACAGAAAAGTGATCTCTTCTCATCTCAACCTTTCCTCTTTGTTGTTCTTAGGTTATCGATATGATGGATTTTATTTCCTTTGACCTGTGGATGCTTTAACACTCTGTTCTTACCCATTCTATCATATCAAAACCTAAAAATTTGCCCTCTCTAACATTTGAAAACTAACACATCTCTTTAAACTCATTTAGTAAGGGTGAGTTCTTTAAAACAATTTTTGAGGGACCTGCCTTTACCCTATCAGTATCAAAAATTTTCTTGCCTGCATTATGAAGTTTGGAACTCATGTCTTTACCCCTTTTGAGATCTCTGAGTGTGGGTTATCTTTAAAATATAATTTCTTCCCCTCTCACTGATTTTCCAGAGGTATAATAGATTTGTCTTGCACAGTCACCACAGTATTTACAATCATGCTTTGTCATTATCTCGCTTTGGCCATATCCTTTCCTTTTGAGATAGTGAAACATTGCCAACTTGGCAGAACCTGGAGGTCACCTTCAAGAACCTATTTAAATTATCTCCCTTTGTCATCATGGAGGTTTCATTTGTAGTTTTAATAAATCTTCAATTCATGCTCAGTGGTGCTGATGTACCTCTGTCCTTGTGGTACTTTGCATTGGCTCCTTTCTTGGCAACATTATTTTGCTAATCAGTCATAAAAACCTTGATTTTATTTGAACATAGACATGATGTCTCTCCTTTGTTGTGAATGTCCTTTAGTGAGGAGTTGGCCTCTCACCTTAACTCCTTTCTGCTGATAGCCATCTCAATCATTCCTGCAGAAATGTTTTAAGATGGGAAGTTGTCCTTTTGCATAATTTGTGCTTTGACCAAGGAGGTCTTTCTTGAAGGATTTTTTATCAAACTTGGAGAAACAGTTTCCTGCCTCCCTTTTCATTTGATTTACCTTCTTGGAACAAGAAAAACACTGATTAAGGGCATCCAAAATAACCCTACAACTTATGAATCCCTAGTGACCTAGTGGGAGGCTCTTTTAACTTGGTCTTTGGATGAAAGATTGACTTGGGGTCTGTAGCTGTAAAATAGATATTTTGACAAATTGATGCATTGTAGACCCAAAAATACTGGTCTTGATTTATCAAAAGAGCCTAGAGAGGTAATTTGAGACTATTAATGCTTGAGACATCTGGTGAACATGGGAAAAAGTAGGTTGGTTGGTGATCATAGATGGAAAATGGAGGGGTTGGGCAAGGCCAAACTGAGTGCTAAGGTCAAAGGTGGAAAAACATAGTGAAGATGAGTGGCATGAGCCCATGATGGATCTTCTGGGAGTGGTAGGCTGACCAGGGCATGGTAGAGTAGTAAAACAATGAAAAATTTATCCTAAGGATAATGAAGGCAGTGAGATTTCTAAAACTCACAATATTAATGAATCTTGTTTTTAGAAATCTAGTACTAACATTTAGTCATCTTTAGACAATAAAAATTACTGACGACTAACACATTTTTTAAGGAGATTGACACAAGAAAATGAACTCTGCTCCGACAACAACTTATCATATCAAATAAGAATTCATGGCTTCCAAGAGGTTCTCATCTGATGGAAGAACAACATCTCAGAAATCATGATCAAATGACCCCAGTAGACGGTACTCGACGGCACTATCACTAGATGAAGGCAACGAACAAGTGGCCACATAATTAACCTGCAGTGGGGAAGATACAACTAGTGGATAAAGACCCGAAAGATACGATGGTGGACCAGATGTCACATTAGGACCAAAGAAAGAAAGTTGATCAATGGTCACAATATGACCTTCATGTGGAAAACAAATCACATGAAAGAAGGAAGAGACAAGCGCACCCATGGCATAAGCATATTTTCACCCCAAGAGTAAATTAAAATCCAAGGGGCCTTGGACAACCATCATGTCTATATGGACGGTTTTCCCTCCCAATGTAATAGGCAAATTTGGAAGCATCCCTAAACGTTGACTAGTTCCTCTGTTAAAAGCCAACATATTCTGTGTAAGAGGCACAAGCGGTGGAGAACCAAAATATTTCCAAGTAGTTGAATACAAAATACTAACAGACGCGCCTTCATTGATTACTGTTCTAGGTACGACCACATTAAAGGCCTATACCGTGATCTCAAAGGGAACATAAGAAGGAAGACGGTATCTCGCAAATCGACTCCAATCAAAAGAACTGACCAAACTACTCAGAGGGGGTACCACAGGAATGGAATGGTCATCACCCTGTGTTACCGGAACAAGAGGAGTATCCTTCTGGACCACAGATGTTGGAGCAGGAGGAGCAGCTTCTTGAGCCATAGGGATGGGAGGATCTTTCTCCAAGTTTTAGGAATCTCAAGAAACAAGAAGAAGGTGAGGGATATGAGATCCACTCTCGACAAAAAATACTTGATGAACCATAGGCGAGATTAGATCGATCGATTCCATGACCAATGGTTGGTCAGGAATAAATTCATGATTTTGAATTTCTGGGGAAATAAGATCGACCAAAGATGAATCTTGATTGATCGATTGATCAAATAGTGGAAGAATCAAAGAAAGCTTCTGGTAACCAACTAGAAGGCAGGACATAGAAGCAGTAGGGTTATCCAACACTCTTGTAGCTTCCTCCATGTATGGACGAATGTGAAGGGGATGATGCCCTTCGCACAAACTATAGGGATTCATGATCTTATCCGGTTTCTTACATGTCTTGTCAGTGCTAGTCAAATATGTGTCACCAAAATGACTTCCAGAGGCCAAAGACAATGGTGGATGACCATTGGACCATACCTCAAGCACCTTGGGGATGCCAGGGAAATCTCGAAGAAGGTGGTCACCCTTGCACAACTTGCAAGGGAATTTGACTTTTTGTGGAAGATTTGAAGGTTTATCAATGGAAGGTGTATTAGGAGCAATAACCACGGGGTTGGCCTCTCGCTTATCTGACTTATTCTTTTTCATCATCTTCTTCTTCTTAGCCTCCTAGTTACTGGATTCCAAACTTTCATGAGGCAAAGTAGAAGAGGGGGACGAAGAAATAGGCGAAGAAGGTGAGAGGTCCACTTTAGATCAACATGATGTTGTTCAGGGGGAGAATATGGTTGAAAAAAATTCAGAGCACTCGGGACCACCGAGGTCGAAAATAACCACACGAGAAAACCAACAGTTAACCCTATTGAGATTCAACAAGATGATGAGCTTATTGAAAAGAGTTGCCTTCACTAAGTGGGCCCGCAGGCTATTTTTTGCGCAAGTCTATTTTTAGACATGATGATCATATTTTAGAAGTTGCAGGATGCTATTTGTGGATGGTTGATCAAGTTGGAAAAATAGATGAAATTATGTTTTTATAATATTGAGCGAAGTCTATTTATATATCGTTGATCTAAAAATCAATGCATGTCGATTATTATTAGCTCTTAATAATAATCCAACAATAAACAACAACTTATTCTCTTGGAGCACTTTGTTTCAGTGCACAGATGTGGCATATCAGTGGACTGAGGGAATTAAACAATTCCCAAGGGTTTACTAGAGCTAATGCACGGAGGACTCAGTTAGAACTCAAGTGGCAGAGTTATGACACAGTTGGAAGAAGTAGTTATGGAGTTGTATTCAGTTTAACTCTGTTAGACTCAGTTGAGCTAGTTGTATCTAGTCTAACTGATTGATACACTAGTGAGAGTGGAGTGAATTAATTAGTAAATTAATTCAAAAATAATAACTCATTAATCAACTGAACGATATAGCAGTTAACTACAGTGCATGGCAGTTTCAGTGGAGACCCAGTGGAGAGCTAGGTGAAAGGGCAAGATAGACTATCTGTTGTGACTATAGTGATGCATTGATTGCATCGCACACACATTTGAGTTTCTAATGAGGATTGCATAGTCAAAGAAAGGGTAATTCGAATTCTTTCAGAGCTATTCTTCAACAGGGATTCCGCAGTGGAGGAAGGCTATCAGGAGGGCAAAGATCAGTGCATGGATTTGCAAGATTGTTCTTGATTAGTGTATGACGATTGTACTGTACTGAGAGCTTAATAATATTTGTATGAGGATTGTCATATGATTCCATGATACATAATATATATTTGGGTTTTTCAGCTTCAGGCTTTCCTGGTTAAAAACAACTATGTTATGTGTGATTATTTTTATGCTTTACATGTGTGTGCAATTAATTTTCTGCAAAATATTAACAAGTGGAATGATTCAGTATCTTGCATAAAGTTAAATAGTATGAGATCAGGTGGATCTAGGACATATTCATGCTTAGTGCATATAATTTCTACATGGTATCGGAGCATTTTTAATTGAAGATTGCAATTGTAAACTGAGTTTGTGCTGGTGGACAATTCGAATTTGCTACAGAAGATTCTTGGTGCAAAAGTCGAGTATACATTGAAATTTCTTTGAACAGGTTGAGATTGGAGTATTCCCTTGATGGGAGCTCGAATTACATAGCCTGGAAGGACAGGATGGAGGCAGTATTGGAGGATAATGGACTGAAGGAATTCATCAATAGCGATGTTGCATTACTTGACACATGGAAAAAGAAGACAACAAAGACAAGAAGGATTCTGTTGGAAGGTGTGAAGGACCATATTTTTTCCAGCCTTCACGGGAAAGCCACTCTATTCTTAATGTGGAAGGCTTTTACAGACTTGTTCCAAAGTAGAAGTGACCAGAGGAAGTTGGCGCTTAAAGACAAGCTCAAAAAAATAAAAATGGAGAAAGGCGACAGTATTCCAAAATACCTCACGATTTTTGTCCATTGCAAGGATGAACTGCGAAGTGTGGGGGTTACTGTTGATGAAGAAGACTTGGTGAGCTTGGCTCTCCTTGGGCTTCCAAAGAGTTGGCATAGCTACGAAGACTCTGTTAATGGACAGGAGAAACTGTCGGGATGGGAGCGACTTTGGTCGGATCTTGTGCAGGAGGAGATAAGTTGGGGTACCAGGGATGGATATTCATCGAAGAATGAAGATGAAAATAATTGTGCTTTGGTTGCCAAAGAAAGGAAATGGAAGGGGAAGAAACGTCCTTCAAAATCCTATGCTAAAGGCAAGAAGCAGGATTTGTCCAAAGTGAAGTGTTTTCACTGTCACGAACATGCACATTTCGCCACTAACTGTCCACAGAAGAAGAAGAACAAGAAGGCCGTTGGATCTGTAGCTGGAGATGCCTTACCCTCACAATTTGAACTTGATTTCTCCTTGATATCATGCTTGGTTTCAAGTTGTATGGGATCGTTGTGGTATCTTGATAGTGGTGTGTCTTTCCATATGACGGGAGACAAAGAGTTGTTTAGTGACTTGGAGGAGAAGGACCTCAAGATGCATATAGAGATGGGCGACGATGGTCAGTACAGTGTGACTAGCATTGGGACCATTACCTTTGAGAGGGAGTCCAGTAATCCATCTTTTTGAAGAATGTTATGCATGTTCCAGGTCTGAAGAAGAACTTGGTCTCAGTTGCAATGCTAGAAGACAAGGGTTATGATGTTATTTTTAGTGAGGGAAAAGCCTTCCTTCGACATAAAAAAATAGGTCAAACCAAGAAGATAGGGGTTCGAATTAAGAATCTCTAAAAGCTGGAGGTAGATGGCTGCACTGCAATGGTGGGAAAAGCAGAAGAAGTGGTGAGCCGGGATGAGGGCGAATTATGGCACAGGAGATTGGGCCATCTTCACCATGGCACTTTGAATATTTTGCAGCAGATTTCTACTGGACTTCCCAAGGGTACTCTTGTGCAGTCAGATCAGTGCAAGGGATGTACTATGGGTAAATTTTTGAAGACCAGATTTCATGAGAAGGAGAACCATGCTTCGGTGATCCTGGAGAGAATTCACACAGACGTGTGTGGACCTTTCTCGGTTGCTTCAATAGAAAAACAAAGGTATTATGTTATATTTGTTGATGATTATTCTCGTAGATGCTGGATCTTCTTCATGCAAAAGAAGAGTGAAACATTCTCAATGTTCTATGAGTTCAAGGCATTGGTGGAGAAGGAGTTGGGGAAGCAGTTGAAAGCTCTACGGAGAGATAATTGTGGTGAATACATCTCGGGCGAATTCAAAGACTTATATAGCAAAGAAGGAATTCAAAGAGAACTCATAGCACCTCATAACCCACAACAAAATGGGGTTGTGGAGAGGAAGAACAGAACAATCGTGGGTGTTGCACAAGCTATGCTTGAGAGGGAGCTAGACTTGCATGCAGTGAAGGAACCGCTTATTCCAAAAGATGAGCCTTCGAATGTGGATCAGCCACAAGAGGAGATTCATGGAGTGGAGGGAGTTCACTCATGCATAACCAAACATCAGACAAGGCAGAAAGCGTACCATAGAAGCTAAGAGACTGAAGCTTGATGTGGCACATAATGTAGGAGTCCTTACATCACAGCGCAGACAGAGATAGTCACCTAACCGATTTACTATATACATGGCTCTTATGAGCAAGTGTATTGTGACAGAGCCATCTTATTTTGAAGAAGCAGTGCAGGAGTCCACATGGGTAGATTCCATGGTGGAGGAGTATGAATCCATTGTCAAAAACAGTGATTGGGAGATTGTTCCAAGGCCGGTGGGAAAATCAGTTGAAGGATCAGGATGGATCTACAAGGTAAAGCAAGCTACTGATGGGAGTGTCAAGAACTATAAGGCAAGATTTGTTGCCCGAGGCTTGTCACAGATTGAGGAGATTGACTATGAATAAACCTTTGCACTTGTCACATGGTATTCTTCCATACAAACCATCCTTTCTCTCTCAACACAGATGGGTTGGCACATTCATCAGATGGATGTGAAGACTGCATTCCTTAATTGGATCATTGAGGAAAAAGTCTACATTGAGAAGCCTGAAGGATTTGAGATCTTGAGTAGTGGGTCACATGTGTGCAGGCTCAAAAGAGCGCTGTATGAGCTGAAACAAGCACCCCGTACTTGGTACACTTGTATCGATAGCTATTTCACTGGACTTGGCTTCACCAAGAGTGAGGCGGATGCAAACCTGTACCAGATTGTGGTGGAGGGTAAGCTTTTAATCATTGTACTTTATGTTGATGATTTAATACTAATAGGTGATGAGCAGTTGATACACTCATGTAAGGCAGATCTTGCAAAGGAGTTTTAGATGAAGGATTTGGGCCTCCTTCATTATTTCCTTGGATTGGAAATATGGCAGCGGGAAGGTGAACTGTTTGTGTCTCAAGGCAAGTATGCCTGGGAGATACTGGAGAAGTTTCACATGCAAGGCTGCAAGCCTATCGACACTCCTCTTCCAGGAAATTGGAAGAAAGAGGATGCTACATCGGTAGAGGTAGTGGATGCCACTTTTTATCGATAGTTGGTGGGTTCGCTCATGTATTTAGTAAATACAAGACTGGACATATTCTATGTGGTGAACCAGCTTTAACAAGCAATGGTTAAGGCTACCAAGCTCTTTTGGAAGGCAGGAAAGCATGTTTTTATATATCTCAGGGGCACATCTGAGTATGGTTTATGGTACAAACAAATGGATGAGTTGAAGTTGCAAGGCTTCACGAATGCAGATTGGGCAGGAAGCCCAACAGACAGAAAGAGCACATCAGGAGGGATTTTCAGTATCGGATCTACGACAATTTCTTCGTACAACAGGAAACAAAGATCCGTGGCACTCAGTTCAGCGGAAGAGGAATACATGGCAGCAAGTCAAGCTACATGTGAGGCTATCCAGATGAGGAAGATCCTAGTTGGTTTGTTCGGTTCACATTTAGATCCCACCATGATACATTGTGATAATCAGAGTTGCATTAAACTCTCGGTTAATCCCGTGTTTCATGATAGATCTAAACATATTGATATCTAGTATCATCATATAAGAGATTGTGTGCAACAAAAGATCATGTTGCTTCAGTACATTCCTACGGAGGATCAGGATGCAGATATTCTGACGAAGGCACTCACTAGGAGCGAATTTGAATACCATAGAGGCAGGATCGGGGTGAAGGATAATCCCTATCTTGTTGAGAGGGAGTGTTGAGATTCAACAAGATGATGAGCTTAGTGAAAAGAGTCACCTTCACTAAGTGGGCCCGCAGGCTATTTTTGGCGCAAGTCTATTTTTAGACATGATAATCATATTTTAAAGTTGCAGGATGCTATCTGTGGATGGTTGATCAAGTTGGAAAAATAGATGAAATTCTATTTTTAGAATATTGGGTGAAGTCTATTTATAGATCGTTGATCTAAAAATAGATGCATGTCAATTATTATTAGCTCTTAATAATAATCTGACAATAAACAACAACTTATTCTCTGGGAGCACTTTGTTTCAGTGCACAGATGTGGCACATCAGTGGACTGAGGGAATTACGCAATTCCCAAGGGTTTACTGGAGCTAATGCATGTAGGACTCAATTAGAACTCAAGTAGCAGATTTATGACACAGTTGGAAAAAGTAGTTATGGAGTTGTATTCAGTTTAACTCAGTTAGACTCAGTTGAGCTAGTTGTATCTAGTCTAACTGATTGATACACTAGTGAGAGTGGAGTGAATTAATTATTTAATTATTTCAAAAATAATAACTCATTAATCAATTGAACGATATAATAGTTAACTACAGTGCATGGCAGTTTCAGTGGAGACCCAGTGGAGAGCTAGGTGAAAGGGAAAGATAGACTATCTATTGTGACTATGGTGATGCATTGATTGCATCACACACACATTGGAGTTGCCAATGAGGATTGTGCAGTCAAGGCAAGGGTAATTCAAATTCATTCAGAGCTATTCTTTAGCAGGGATTGCGCAGTGGAGGTAGGCTAGCAGGAGGTCAAAGATCGGTGCATGGATTTGCAAGATTGTTCTTGATTAGTGTATGATGATTGTACTGTACTGAGAGCTTGATAAGCTTTGTATGAGGACTGTCATATGATTCCATTATACATAATATATATTTGGGGTTTTCAGCTTCAAGCTTTTCCAGTTAAAAACAACTGTGTTATGTGCGATTATTTTTATGCTTTACATGTGTGTGCAATTAATTTTCCGCAAAATATTAACAAGTGGAATGATTCAGTATCTTTCATAAAGTTAAATAGTATGAGATCAGGTGGATCTAGGACATATGCATGCTTAGTGCATATAATTTCTACAAACCCAGGAAGGGACAATGTTGACATATAAGGAGCACCAACATTACCAAAAGTAGGAAAAGGACCAGGATTCCCTTTAGAGGGGATTCCTTGGTTGGTAAACTCTGGAAATGTTGCCATCAAAAACAACCCTAAAAAAAAACACTAAGGAAGATAGCTTGGACCAGGAATATCTCGTGGGTAGTTAATATTTTAAGAAATTGAAACAAAACTCTTCCAGTTTATATTTTAAGAGTCAAGAAACAGGAAAAAGGTGACTCTAGTCACTTTCAGTTTGAAACGAGTGTGAAAGGACAAGTGCTCGAGGATCTTTTCACTTTTAGAGAGTCATGAAAAGACCAAAATGACTACTCTAGGAAATCTAAGAAAGAGGGTGTGCCAAGTTTCTGTGAACTGCAATATACACCTTTGTGATCAAATGTAAGAGAAATGACCAAGGAATTGACATACGTGCATGTAGTCTCCCCGAATTCTGTGTTTGGTGTATCACGGTCACAGGGCGATAGAATTGGCTTCCTATGGATAAAGGATTGCAACCTATCAGGGTCTCCCTTTATATACGCAATGGTACAGGGAGAAAAAAACCATGCTAGTGTTGTCTAATGCTAGATGGTGAATGATAGCTACTATGTTTAATGACGCCGAAACACGTCACTAGCCTAGACCTCTACAATATGCGAGTTATGTTTCAATGCTTCCTTAGGTTGATTGAATTCATTTTAAAGTTGATCTTGAATTAATGTTGTTATTTCAAGGCCTTACCGAATGTGATCTAGAATCCTAATGCACAACTACATGTAAAATAAAATTAGTCCATTTCAATGAATGCTCGCTAAGAGAGGGACAATAATTCATAACCAAGTAGGAATCAATTGAATACAAGAGAATTTTCCCTAATGCATCTAAGACAACCAAAGCAAAATGAAAAGCTCTTTCCTTGTTCACTAAACTCTACTAATGCAAAACAATATTTTTCATTTTCAAGCTAAGAGAAAGAATGCATATGTTGTCTTTTTAGGTGAATGAGAAGCAAAAATGCACTGTTACACTAAAAATAAAAATTAACACTAGTTTTGAAATTTTTTAATGAAAATGATCTAAAAATGAGAGATCAATCCAATACAAGCACCAAACACACTAAAAAACAGAGATGCACTCCTTCAAGCAAACAGGCTTTTGAATCGATTCAACGAGAAATGTAATCTATGCTCAAGGTGACGAATGGGGAGCTAAATGAAATGCAAGACAATCATTCAACAAACCAAAGACACAGAGAACTGAAAGAAAAGAGAAAACAACCATAAACGAACTAAAACAATGCAAACCAAACTGACTCAAACTTGACTCAGAAGGATCAGTGAAGCGAGAACCGAACAAGCGGTACAAGGCACATAAAAACACTAGGGTGAAAAACTCCACTGATAAGATGATGGAAAAATAGCTGAGAAGGATGAGATAAGAGAGTGAAAACAATCTCAGTGGACCAATTGCAAAATAAAAATCCAAACTGGAGGCATGAAATACTGACAAAACTCAAACAAAAGTCCAAAATTCAATCCTACAGGATTCAGCGTGACTGTTTAGCTTTAATCCGTGCTAAATAGGGGTTGGCGCACGTATGACAAAAGAAAATAGTGCCAATTGGCGCGTCTGTTCAAGACGAAACAATGCCAAGCCATAAAACTATGGGAAAAAATAAAAATCATTGAGCAGAGGCTAGATCTGACACTCTGGGACTAAACAAGATGGCTGAAAACATTCAGACAGACCAAGCAAAATAGAAAGACAATCAAACAACCAAAGTCGACTCGACAAGAAAAATGCTAGATGAAAAACTAGAGACGAAAAAACACACTGATCCCCAGTGGAGTCGCCAACTTGTTGTGCAGGTAAATACCCTCTGGGGATAGAGGCGATCCCTGTAGCCCTAGGGTGGGTCTAGCAGAAAGAGGAAATGCTAGTCCTTGGATTCCTAGTTTATGAATGAAACTGAGTTGGGATAGATGTCCTACCTTTGTTCCACGTAGTTGTCATAGCTATGGCAGCAATCTCCTGATCTTCGTCCCGACACATCACGATCCTTCAGCGGTGGTACTCACGTGCCTGCACAAGGATCAGAGAATCAGAGCAGCATACGAAAAAATACTTGCATTCATAACTATTTAATTGGTCTAGGAGAGCTAAACACATTGCACAAGATTAATCATATTAAATGCAAGACGGGAACCAAAACATTAGTCATGTATTAATAAGGAGAAAGAAAGAGATTACAACCAAATGAGCCTTGACATCACAGCCTCCTTCAACGCATCTCAAGCATTCATTGTGGAATTGGACTTGGCAAGGCAGTAAGCCTAGACTATCTCTCGACAATGGGTCTCTCTCTCTGCTCTATCTCACACTAGCTATATTAGACTGTTCAACTATTCAACCATTTCAACTATTCTACCAAATGTTCAGCTAGCTACAACTATGTTAGAGAGATGTATTTACAGGAGAGGAAGAGGTGGTTTGGGATCCTTGATATGGTGTAAGGGAGGCCTTATCCTTTGGGAGGTTGCTCAAATGTAGGAAACAAGAAGACAAAGGAAAGTGCTTGACGTTATTCAGTCGAACAACCCATGCTGACTCTGCTCACGAACTGGTTGGCAATGGAAACTTCTCTTGTATTTTAAAAAAATTTCCAAAAATATCTAGGCACAAGAAGTCCACTGAGACAGAGCGCCAATGGGCATGGGTCTTAGTGTTAATTTATCTATGGGCGCGAGGCCATAACTACCTTCCAGCGCTGACCCAAAATTATGTGTTTTTGAGAGTTTGCTCCAGGAATGGTCAATAGAGGAAATTTTCTTCTCATGGCAAGGGATGAAACAAATTTTTTGGCAAGGTATGACAATACGCAGAAGTCACAAAAATGGTCGTCCAATGTGTGGGATGGGGATTGCAAGGATGGCAAAAAAATGCTGTGTAACACTCTCCCGATCTCAATAAGTAGGGATCCCTCTTCCTCCAATAAATAAATAAGTGTCGATGCACAATCCTCTTTAAATAAATAAATAAAGGAGAAAGAAGAGAAAGGCTTCCTATGTAGATAGGTGAATTAGGCAACTCTTCTGGGGTACTTTCTAGGCTTGCTAGTAGCAAAGAAATGTATGTGTCCCTGAAGTGACTCTGCCAGGGTACTGTCTAGGCCTGCTGGCAGCGAAGAAACACCAAATATGAAAAATCATACTCTGAAAATATAAATCTCAAAAAATTCATTACCGTATCCTAATTCAAAACATTGTGTGACTGTTGATCTTATGCTTGTGTTCAATCCAGTGAATGAAGGGGACTATGTTTATGCACGGGGTAAGTGGGGAAGCCAGGGTAATTTGAATAATGAATAAATGCTTCTTGAAGAACTAGAGCTTGCACGAAGGAATTAACCAAGGTAGAGAATGTTAAGCCCCTATATTACTAGTGTAGTCCCTTATTATGTTAGTCTAACCCCCATATTTTTATTATTGTGCCCTTACATTATTATTGTTAGGTTGGCTAGGATTACATTGTGGCCCACTAGGATTACATTGTGGCCCCATGGACTCCTATATATAGAAAGGAGGTTTTGTCATTTGTATAATCCAAGAATTGTTCATTTATGTAATGTATTGGAGGTTTCCCCCTCGAAGTGGCTTATTTCTAAGGCGTTGATATCTCTTTGCTTCTATTTTTGGAGCTGGTTACACAACATTTGGTATTAGAGCTTTGGATTCTAGGGTTTCGCTACTTCAAACAAGTCATCGTGGAATTTTCACTATAAATTTTTTTCTACGACGTTTCAGAAGCTGAAAGTTTTAGGGTGCGAAGCTGAAATATTGAGGAACATCGTCAAAACATTTAAGAGCTTGGTTCACAATATTTTTGGAGATATCATCTGTGGAAGTTAGGTCTTTTTTCAAGCTCCTAAACAGGTCATCGTGGCATTTTCGCTATAATTTTTTTTCTATGAAGGTTCAGAATCTGAAATTCATATGGTCCAAAGCTGAAATCCTAAGAAAATTCTTCAAAAAATTTCAGAGCTTGATTCGCAATATTGTTGGAGATATGATCTGTGGAAGGTAGTGCTTTTTCAGGCTCCTGAATTGCATCTCAAAGAGGTGATCGTGGGAAAAGTTCAATAACTCTCTCTCTGGGCATCGGATTGGAGTGTCGTAAAAAGTGGTCGCAATAAAACGGACTTTAGTTTCTTGGCTATCAATTTTAGAGACAAAGGATGAAACAGTGACACGTGAAAATTCCTACAAGTTTGCTCTACTGAACCAGTCCAGAATTAGGTCATTGTGGGAGATTGGACACAACTTTGCCTTGGAGAATCCAAATCAGGTCAGACCTATGGCATTCAAAAGAGAATTCATAGGGATAATTCAATGCTGAATTTTAAATATTTAAGGGCCATAATCACAGAGATAATCCAATTTCAATATCGAGCTCCTCAAAAGCAAGAAAACGGTGTGTATTGTTTTTTCCGAATTGCATAAGTCTTGTTTGAAGAATCAAGTTGAATTGATTCCAAGGGAATATTGAAGAATTTTTGTCTGTAATGGGTTCTATTATGCCTCCAAAAAATAATTCCATACCCATTAAGCCCTCAGAAAGCTATACTATGACACATGAGGAGGAAGAATTGCAATATGAGATATCAAAATTACGGTACCAAGTGCAACAAATTTCGATCTTACGAAGAGCAACCGAAGATGACATAGATGGTTTAAAAGAAAAAATGGAGGCTAATTTGGATGGTTTGAAGGATCAAATAAAATATATTATGGATGATAAAGTAGTGGAATATCACAATGAGCATCAACAATAAGTTCTCCAACTCTCAAAGGATAACCTAATTTTGGTACAAAATCAAATGAAACAACCGGAAGATCAATATCACATCGAAAGAAGTTCTGAAGCAGTCACAGAAACAAGAAATCGAAAAGTACAATCAATTTCAAATTATCTCAGCAAGTGGAAGAACTTTCCTGTAGAAGATTCCACATGGGACAATGAGAATTTTATACAGAAGCATCAAGAAATAATCAAGCGTTGAGGACAACACTTGTTTGAAGGAGAGGGGCATGTTAAGACCCTATATTACTAGTGTAGTCCCTTATTATGTTAGTCTAACCACCATATTGTTATTATTGTGCCCTTACATTATTATTGTTAGGTCGGCTAGGATTACATTGTGGCCCACTAGGATTACATTGTGGCCCCATGGACTCCTATATATAGAAAGGAGGTTTTGTCATTTGTATAATCCAAGAATTGTTCATTTATGTAATGTATTGGAGGTTGCCCCCTCGAAGTGGCTTATTTCTAAGGCGTTGATATCTCTTTGCTTCTATTTTTGGAGCTGGTTACACAACAGAGAAGCTGGATTTCTACCACTATGTCACCAATATTGTTGCTGTGAAAAACACCCTCCAACAATTTTCTCATACTCAAATTTTAGAGCCTACTCTGGATCTTGTGATTGGTCGTTCCATAGTCACTCCTTTTTCAGTTCATGCTTTTTGAGCTCCCTCTTGGATTGGAAGTGTTGAAGTCACTTGCACACACATGCTCAGTGCACAATAAGTTCTTGATCGCATTATTCTATGCAAGCCTGGATAAGCATAGCATGTTACATCAGGACTATGCCTATGTGATGTCCAATCATTTTCGACAGGAAGTTCGCACTGACAACGACATTTTATCACATTCTAGCTACATCCATACTTCCATTTCAGTGAGTTTTGCAAACTCTCTCTTTCACACTCCTTTTTTTTTGTTAGTGTTTTTTTCATATTTTCAGATGCCTCTTTCGCTTTACTTTACTATAATTAGTGGAATTTTCAAGTTACCTTTGCTTTGGCACTTGTTACTTTCACTGTCGTCCACATATCACATGAGGTGTTCACACCTTAGAAATTGGTGTCTTTTCACATGTTAGCTGCTATAAAATGTATGCATGCATGGTATAGTGGTCTAAAGGGGTTATCTTTGTGTGAATGAGTTTTTCTAACCATTTAAACATCAATCACACGCATTCCCAAAGTTTTAAGCATTGTTGCAGAAGTGTCATCACGATCGTTGCAAAGTATATCTTTAGTGTCTCAGTTGTCGTGAAGTTATCACAATGTTGTTACAATGAGGGAAATATGTTGTCAAAGTGTTTGAATTATTTATGTTGTTTTGTCGTAAAAGTGTTTCAAGTGCGTGATGATAGTCAATTCATATCACTATTCACATCATTCTCTTCCGTCACCCACTTGGCCAATTCTCAGAAGTTCCCCAACAACCTAACCCAATCTGACCTTCCTCAACTGTGCACTACTCATTTCCAACCCTCAATCTGCATCATTGTCCTTTGATACTGTAAAATACACAGTTCCTACTTTTGAGTATTGTGCACTTCATAATTTCAATGCTCAAGCCCAACCTTGCCTCCTAGAATTACACAATTCATCTTCCCTGTCTGTCCTCAACTACACATTGTGAAATATCTAGCATCAAGCTCATCCCTTGAGCTCTTGAGCTACACGACTACGTAAATACCTAGCCTCAGATACCTCTAGAAACTATGAAGTTTCATAAGCGGTGAAAAACATCGCAACTGAGCTCAATGAGTCCAGAAACTATGTAGTTTTTCTCCCTAGTCCTGTTTGAATTGCGCACTGTGTAGTCTCAAGGCTAAAGCCTCATTCCTGAGATATTTAACTGTGCAATTGCGAAATATCTTGGGATTATATTCTATCTAGAACTAAGTAATTTTCTAAATCATTGCAAAATCCCTCACCCTGTCACCCTAATCTCTAAAACTGCGTAATATTTTTCCTCAGTCCACCCTGAACTGTGCATTGCACAGTCTCAAAGCCAGAGCTCCACCCCTAATTTCCCAAGCTACACAAATATGCATTCATTGAGCCTCTCCCTTGACCTACCACCTAGTTCTATCTCAGTCATTGGATCATCATGAACCATCTTAGACTAGGGGTTTATCAGACTGATGTTGTGTTATCATGAGTGAATTGCAGATGTAGGAAATTTAGCATGCTATGAAAATATGATGAAGAAGGAGATGGATAAGGAGGAAATGTTATAATACACATATGGAACTGAAGAGATAATATGGTCAACACACAAGAAGATGAAGGAACACCATACTATAACAAAATATGAAGATTAAAATCACATGGAAGACTCCTCATTTTTAAGTCATAATGAGGAGGAATAAGAGGACATCTATAATATTTTCAAGAAGACACAAAGAAAGAAGAAAAAAAGACAACTTTTCACTTTCACATCATCATACATTCCATGTCATCCGTGTCACTTCATGTCCTGTCACAAGTCATCATATGCAACATCATGATTGTGGATCATGTAAATTGTATTCAAAATGTATTGTAAAGTGGAAGTCCAAAGGACACACATGGAATATGAAGAGACATGTAAGTTGAAAAGTCATAGCAAGTAAAACAATCATGAGGGTAGTCAAAGAGTCACAAGGAGGGTGAAGCATCACCCCTTGGTTATGTTAGCCCCCTATGAATTTTTTACAAGCAAACAGGGGGCTAAAATGTTGTTTGAGTCTTCAAGGAATGCATTTCCTCTGAAAACACATCATCCTTGAAACCTCCTTGTGCCTTTGTCCTTTGATGAATCCTCATTGCTGTTTCCAGTTACAAAGCCTCTCTGTTTGTGAAAACGAATGCCCAAAAAGGCCTTTTCCCTCTTATTTCATTCCCACTTAACCTCTGTTTCTTCACCTTTTTCCACTCTCTTAATTCCTCATTAACCCCTTAAAATCACCCAAATCCCCTTTTAAACCTTTCAAATACCTTTTTTTGGCTTAAAATCCCTTCATTCCCCTTACCGTTACTTCTTTTTGGCCTTAACATGCATTGAAAATAGGCAAAAAATCATATTTTGCATATCTGGCTTTAGCCCCTTTCGGCCAGCCCCTTAACCACTTCCCCTCCATGCGACTAGGCGCCGAGACCAGGCACTGAGCCCGCAGACACTTATCACAATTGGAGGTCTCACGGTGAGCGCGTTTCTTTGTTACTCTGGAAATCTCTGATGCGATTGTTTGTTGTTCTGTGTAGCGCGGGAGTAATACCCGTCGTCGATCTATACAGATCTGACGGTCTGCACAAGTCCTCTCGTGCCCCGCCTCTCCCCTTTGTTACCCCTCCGATTAGAGTCTCCGCCGTTGATTCATGTTTTAATCCAATGGTCGAGCACCAATCGCCGATCTGAAATTCTTAATGCATCCCCCTCTGCGTTCCCCGATCGTGATCCTCCGATCCAATCACAACCTTTGATCTCTCGGGATCCAATGGCCTAGATCTTTTTGCCTCCCCTCCCATTGCTCCAATCTTCCTCCCCGCCGATTTAATCTCCGCCATCGATCTTGACCCGGATCGGATGGCTGGCACTCAATTGCACCGCCGCCAATCGGAAGCTTACAATGTGTCACCTCACTGCCTCCCCCGATTGCAATCCATCGATCCAATCATAGCTGTTCATTCAACCTAGATCCAACAGCTCTCAGTTAATCACCCTCCGCCCCGCCGGGTCCCACCACCAGAGGCGCCCAACTTTCATTTATTTTTATCATCTCCCTTTGTATTCGCCCAAAGGTTAAGCCTTTGTGTTTTAAACCAAAGGCCAATTTTCTCCATCTAACCTCCCTCCACGATCAATCCTGGCCGTTGACCACCATTGTTTCATCTAAACGAACGGCCTGCGACCATTTTCACACCAAACCTTCACTTACTCTGTTCTTCACCATTCCGCAGTAATTTTCACCAGTTCTTCACCCGCATCCATCATTTCTCAAGGCCTCCAAAGCATTGCTCTGCCACCTCCCTGCATTTGATAATGAGTTCATTTTGTTGTGCAGGGTTTACATAGTGGTGAATTCACTCCTTTTTCCATATACAGAGAGGCCATTGCAGCAGAGGCCAGTGAAACAACAGAGAAGGATTAGAGAGAACCGGGTCAATTAATTTCATATTTAACACCTAATCCCATGATAAAAGGATAAAAGCACAGTCTGAAGACCAAAGAGCACACCGATGAGTCATATCTGTGTTTGACATTAGCAGAACACTCTTCTCCAGAAAGACACCTTCGGACATTGTTCTCCATGCCTCCTCGAGCCTTTAAACAGATGAATACACTGACAGAAGTTTCTATGACTGTCAGAGAGCAGTTATGAAGCATGGAGACCTTGCAGATTTTCCACCCAGTTCATTTATTCCAAAAGGCTAGTGCAGAGTTCCAAACAGCCAGAAGGACTCCAAAGAAACTTCAGAGGTCAAATCTCGACCTGAAAAAGACTCCCGAAGCAGCCTAAAGAGTACACACAGCATGCAGAGTCATTAAGCAGAGAGGGCTCGACCTTCTGCCTCCACTCTGTCTTAATGAGTCCAATTAAATATACATCTATTCCTGTTATTATTCATTATCCTATAAGAATCTTAGAGAACATGTTGTTGGGTTGTTACTGTTGTAGTTGTAGGGATTCATTTCGACTGTTAGAATAGTCTTGGGAGGGAATAGCAGAGTAGTTTGTAATGTAGTAGGCTGGGAGGAGAAAGTTTGGACTGTGATAAGCCATTGAGCTCAGTGTATGTGACTGGTTTTGCATCAATCAATCAAGAAAATTTCACAAGATCCTGGTCTATTACTACGGGTGATGTTTTCTCTCGACATTGTTTTATTACATTTTTTCATGCTGTTCATTTTCTTCTGGTAGGCATCAGAAATCTGGCATAGGATTTACCCACGCATGGTACCCTATGTTTCTGCTGTCCCTACCCTCAATATTTTTTGCTGATAGTGAGATCTGAGGGCAGACCCCCATGGTTTAACCAGTGTAGCAGATGTTATTTCCTGCTAGCTGATGTGTGAACTTGGAGCTTGCTGCTTGGATGCTTCTTGCTGGTGTCAAAGTAGGGAAGGTTAAAAGTCCTTCTCCGATCTATAGACTCTAGTTTTGTGTAAAACTTATCTCTCTTTTTCCCTTGGAGCATGCTAAAGCATACCTGTAGTTAAATGACCTCTGGTCCAATCTATAAGCTACCCCTTTGTCCCTCCATTGAGAGTTGCCTATGAGTATGCCAAAGCAGGTTTGGAGTTAAATGACCTCTGACCTGATCTCCAGACAGAAATTGGGTTGCTTTCCATCTTTCACCTTCTTTCCTTACTATTCCATTCCACCATTTATCTAAAAGATCCTTTAGTATAGATGACTTGACCTTTGAAAGCCTTGGCTAGTTGCGTGTGAGTAATATCCTTTCATGACTCCATAGCCCAATGGATGGCACAGTATTGACTTATTCTCTTTTGCCAAAACGTCCTACTGCTATGCTCCTTCTTTCCGATTTCCTTCTCAGTCTATGATCTCATGACCCAACTGATAGCTGACCCAATCATTTTAAACCCCCCTTGCGCTTCATACTTAGCCTAATATCTCATTTGAGCTTCAAAGATATATCATCCTTTGTATTTATGGAGAGATCCATATCCGGATCTAGGAGGGCTAGATCCTAGGATCCCAAAGTGGTTTGATGTTGTCTTATCTTTTGGTATTGCCAAATTTGCCAAAACATAGGAACCCCAACATAATGGCGACTCCATTGGGGAAGAAATCTGAGAGTCCATAACTGCTAACATTGGTCTGTGTCCCATTGTCATCGCCAACATAATGGAAACTCCACTGGGGAACTAAAGACCAATCAACCTTGATTTGGTAAATCACTGTGGTGGACAGTAAATTCTTAAATCCTCCACCTAGCGACTCCACAGTTCCTAAAAGATTAAGAGACTCCACTGGTGATTAGTAGGCCGCTGATTATCTGTGTGTGTTCACAAGACTCCACTGGGAGACCATGTCGTAGTACAACATCATCCATGCTAAAGACCTAGTCACTTCACTATCAGAAGACTCTGAGCAGTTTGCAAAAATGCACCCAAGTTTCATAGCACAGTGTCGTGATACAATGTCAAGTGACTTGGAAAAACTAGAGGTGGAGGACCTTCCAAGGGCTATTCTTCTCAACTCAAAATTCAAACCGTGCTCAGGAAAATTTTCTTAGAATTGGTGGTTGAAAGATATGAAGCTGAGATTGAAATTTTGAACTCACAAGAAAAATCATATCAGTTCAGAGACCCGAGAGCCTTTTTGGAAAGTATCCCTCCTCCTAAAAGAGAAGAGATTCCATTGCCTTTCAAAGTACAAGAAGAAGATGATATGGTTCTCGAGAGCCACATTGAAGACACAGTGGAAGGTACAGAAATCAAAGCTGCCTAGGATAAAGACAGCCTACCGGTCATGGAAGGCCTGGAAGAAAAAAGTGTACATCATGTGTTCGTTGATCTTGTGGTAGAGTATATGGAGGCCTGGATCAGCTCAAATTCTCCAGCATTGATCCTTCGCAAGGGCCAGATTCATCAGGAGTGGTCACCACTGATGGTAACCGCAGTTTTGAAAAACCACCCGCAAAGCACCCTGTGGTTGTCTCTGATGAGTAGTCAGGGATTCTATCCTCTTTTGTTACTGCTTGATTGGCTGCACTGGCATTATTTTATCACCTAAAAGCATCAGAGATTTCCAAGTAGAGTAGAGTAGGTAGGAAGTTTCAATAAAGCTCAGTCTGTAGCATTTAGTTAGTGGTTTTAAATTTCTGCAAAGTTCAGTCCATGAGCAGTTTTGTCTTTATGCCATGGTCCACAGCAAGTCAGACAGTTTAATCCTAGCTTGACTGTTTTTCAATTTATATCTTAGAATGTAGAGAAGAAATATGCTAGACAGTTTAATCCTAGCTTGACTGTTTTTCAATTTCTATCTTAGAATGTAGAGAAGAAATATGCTAGCAGATAGTAGTTTAGGTAGAGAAACTATGATTCCAACAGTCTAATCTGGTCTCATGGAGTAATAAGGGTAGCAGTAGAATAGGTTTATTTTCCTGTTTGAAAAAATTGATGATGTAAAGGGTCTGCAAGTCCAAATGCACCCAGAAGAAACAATGTTAGGACTATAGTATGGGTAGGTAGTTGTTTGGGAGAATATTTCTGCTGATATGATGTCTTCATGATTTGTGGTAGCTGATCTATGAAAGAAAAGGGATATGTCAAGTACCAGGCATCTGGCCTACACCAAAGATCATTTCTGAATTCTTGACTCCTTCAAGAAGAAGCCATCCCCATGTGGAGCCACTGTTAGCCCCCTATGAATTTTTTAACAAGCAAATAGGGGGCTAAAATGTTGTTTGAGTCTTCAAGGAATGCATTTCCTCTGAAAACACATCATCCTTGAAGCCTCCTTGTGCCTTTTTCCTTTGATGAATCCTCACTGCTATTTCCAGTTACAAAGCCTCTATGTTTGTGAAGAAGAATGCCCAAAAAGGCCTTTTCCCTCTTATTTCATTCCCACTTAACCTCTATTTCTTCACCTTTTTCCCCTCTATTAATTCCTCATTAACCCCTTAAAATCACCCAAATCCCCTTTTAAACCTTTCAAATACCTTTTTTTGGCTTAAAATCCTTTCATTCCCCTTACCGTTACTTCTTTTTGGCCTTAAAATGCATTGAAAATAGGCCAAAAATCATATTTTGCATATGAGGCTTTAGCCCCTTTCAGCCATCCCCTTAACCACTTCCCCTCCATGCAACCAGGTGCTGAGACCAGGCGCTGAGCCCGCAGGTGCTTATCATAATTGGAGGTCTCGCGGCGAGCGTGTTTCTTTGTTACTCCGGAAATCTCTGATGCGTTTGTTTGTTGTTCTGTGGAGTGCGGGGGTAATACCCACTGTCAATCTATACAGATCCGAAGGTCCGCACAAGTCCTCTTGTGCCCCGCCTCTCTCCTTTGTTACCCCTCCGATTACATTCTCCGTTGTTGATTCACGTTTTAATCCAATGGTCGAGCGCCAATCGCCGATCGAAAATTCTTAATGCATCCCCCTCTGGGTTCCCCGATCGTGATCCTCTGATCCGATCGCAGCCTTTGATCTCTCGGGATCCGACGGCCTAGATCTCGTTGCCTCCCCTCCCATTGCTCCAGTCTTCCTCCCCACTGATTTAATCTCCGCCGTCGATCTTGACCCAGATCGGATGGTTGGCGCTCAATCGCACTGCTGCCAATCGGAAGCTTACAATGTGTCACCCCGCTGCCTCCCTCGATTGCGATCTGTCGATCCAATCATAGCCATTAATTCAACCCAGATCCAACGGCTCTCAGTTAATCGCCCTCCGCCCCGCCGGGTCCCACCACCAGAGGCGTCCAACTTTCATCTATTTTTATCATCTCCCTTTGTATTTGCCCAAAGGTTAAGCCTTTGTGTTTTAAACCAAAGGCCAATTTTCTCCGTCTAACCTCCTTCCACGATCAATCCTAGCCATTGACCACCATTGTTTCATCTAATCGAATGGCCTATGACTATTTTCACACCAAACCTTCACTTACTCTGTTCTTCACCATTCTGCAGTAATTTTCACTGGTTCTTCACCCGCATCCATCATTCCTCCATGCCTTCAAATCATTGCTCTGCCGCCTCCCTGGATTTTATAATGAGTTCATTTTGTTGTGCAGGGTTTACAGAGTGGTGAATTCACTCCTTTTTCCATATACAGAGAGGCCATTGCAGCAGCGGCCAGTGAAATAGCAAAGAAGGATTGGAGAGAACCAGGCTGGTTAATTGCATATTTAACACCTAATCCCGTGATCAAAGGATAAAAGCGCAGTGTGAAGACCAAAGAGCACGCCAATGAGTCATATATGTGTTTGACATTAGCAGAACACTCCTCTCCAGAAAGACAACTTTATACAGTGTTCTCCATGCCTCCTCGAGCCTTTAAACAGATGAATACACTGACAGAAGTTTCTACGACTATCAGACAGCAGTTATGAAGCATGGAGACCTTGAAAATTTTCCACCCAATTCATTTATTCCAGAAGGCTAGCGCAGAGTTCCAAACAGCCAGAAGGACTCCAAAGAAACATTAGAGGTCAAATATTGACCTGAAAAAGACTCCCGAAGCAGCCTAAAGAGTACACACAGCATGCAGAGTCATTAAGCAGAGTGGGCTCGACCTTGTACCTCCACTTCGTCTTAATGAGTCCAATTAAATGTACATCTACTCCTGCTATTATTCATTCTCCTATAAGAATCCCAGAGAACATGTTGTTGGGTTGTTGGTGTTGTAGTTGTAGGGATTCATTTCGACTGTTAGAACAGTCTTGGGAGGGAGTAGCAGAGTAGTTTGTAATGTAGTAGGCTGGGAGGAGAAAGTTTGGACTATGATCAGCCATTGAGCTCAGTGTATGTGACTGGTTTTGCATCAATTAATCAAGCAAATTTCACAGGATCCTGGTCTATTACTACGGGTGATGTTTTCTCTCTACATTGTTTTATTACATTTTTTCATGTTGTTCATTTTCTTCTGGTAGGCATCAAAAATCTGGCATAGGATTTACCCACGCATGGTATCCTATGTTTCTGCTCTCCCTACCCTCAATATTTTCTGCTAACAGTGAGATCTGAGGGCAGACCCCTATGGTTTAACCAGTGTAGCAGATGTTATTTCCTGCTAGCTGATGTGTGAACTTGGAGCTTGCTGCTTGGATGCTTCTTGCTGGTGTCAAAGCAAGGAAGGTTAAAAGTCCTTCTCCGATCTATAGACTCTATTTTTGTGTAAAACTTATCTCTCTTTTTCCCTTGGAGCATGCTAAAGCAGACCTGGAATTAAATGACCTCTGGTCCGATCTATAAGCTGCCCCTTTGTCCCTCCATTGAGAGTTTCCTATGAGTATTTCAAAGCAGGTCTGGAGTTAAATGACCTCTGACCTGATCTCCAGACAGAAATTGGGTTGCTTTCCTTCTTTCACCTTCTTTCCTTACTGTTCCATTCCGCCATCTATCTAAAAGATCCTTTAGTATAGATGACTTGCCCTTTGAAAGCCTTGGCTAGTTGCGTGTGAGTAATCTCCTTTCATGACTCCATAGCCCAATGGATGGCACAGTCTTGACTTATTCTCTTTTGCCGAAACGTCCTACTGCTCTGATCCTTCTTTCCCATTTCCTTCTCAGTGTATGATCTCATGACCCAACCGATAGCCGACCCAATCATTTAAAACCCCCCTTGCACATCATACCTAGCCTAATATCTCATTTGAGCTTCAAAGATATATCATTCTTTGTATTTATGGAGAGATCCCTCTCGGGATCCAGGAGGGCTAGATCCTAGGATCCTGAAGTGGTTTGATGTTGTCTTATCTTTTGGTATTGCCAAATCTGCCAAAACATAGGAACCCCAACAGGTTATATATATACCCTCATTGTATGAGAAAAGAATTGTTTTCACCTTGGATCCCCTCACAAAGCATTAGAGAGTTAAGCTAGTTCTTTTGTGGAGAAAGGAGTGGCTCCAACACTCCACTATTGGAGCTAGTGATGTTAATTGTATACATGTCTCCTTGAAATTTTACTTAATAAAAAAGTATTCAAGGCAAAAGAAATATTCATGCATGGATTATGAATGTTTTGTAATTTACTATTCTACGAATATTTTTATTTCATGTTTTCTTTCACATATGCTAATGTAGTTGAAATATTTCAGTTATTTTAGTACTTATTTTATTGAGATAGTGTTGTAGTGGTTTTTATTGGTGTCCTATCCTTATGGACTATTACACAGGATATTAGACAGACCTTTCTTAGTCATTAGTTGTAATTACCATCACATCCCTTATGGATGGTTCCGCCATATGTTATATGGATCATGTTGTTTTTGTGTGTCTCTTCTTGGGTGGTACTATTACCTCTCTCTTACAAGCTCACATTTTTCTCTCCCTTGCAATAGAAGGAATTTGACACACATAATATCAAACACTCAGCAGGAACACCCCCGTTTCTTTTTGAAGGTGAAATTTCACTCCTCTCTCTTAATGATAGTTAGAGAAAGGCATATCTATAAGAATACATGGAAATTAGGAGGAAATTCAAGATGGGGCTCCTACTCCAAATGGTGTGAGGTCTAATTGGGACTTCACATTGGGGAGACCCCTTGGTTGGAGGATTTCTAGCACTGTCAATAGGTACCTAATTACATTTTGAGATGTAAAAATTAATTATTTTTTTTATTTGATTGCCATCTATAAAAATTAGGGGACTTTCATATGTATTTTGACTATCATCAGTGAGATACTTATGAAAATATCTAACCTCGATCCTAGATAATGTGCTAGAGTATATGGGATTAGGCTTGCTGAAATGTGGGCCTTAGGGAATCCCACATCAGCTGAAAAAAGTACAAAAAATTAATAATTTTAAAGAATACAAGATTGGAAACAAAATATACTTACATGTTTTATTGCAAACTTTGTCTACTAGTTTCCTAGTTTTCAAGAAAAGTTTGTGTCTAGTTGCACTAGTAAGCTAGTTTTCACAATAGGACTTATTTTTCTCTTTATTATTTATTCATTTATTTATTATACTATCCTATTGTAATTGAAAAATAACATTATCCTTCAAATGTAGGAGAATTTCTAGTGAAGCCATGTGTGCAACAAGATTACAAATGTACTCATGTCATAATATGTTGTCATTGATCTCAAGCATTGTTGTCAAAGGTTTTGAGTGACATCAATAGTAGTTTCTTGGATATTTTACTAGATTGGAAAGATTAACAAAGGAGTAGAAAATATCAGATGTTTCTAGGAAATTGGTAAAGCTAATTGGTGAAAAATGGCGATGAAGAAGATTGGTCAAGGAGAGGATACTTTGGAGCCACTTTAGGTTCAAATTATGAGCTCAATTGCACTAGAAAGTTAAGGATAATGCTCAAAAATATATTTTGAACATTATATTGAAGTCATAAAATGAACCCATGGATAAAAATATATTGAATTTCAATGATGAGCTCTAAATTTGGTGTTTTTGACAATTTTGTGATGATTCCAAGTTTGTTGGTGTTCTCTAAAATAGTGAAAGTTTTGGCAGTTCTAGAAAAATGGGTGGAACAAGGTGGCTTGACTATTCACTCTCGAATATTCAACAATCGGGACAATTCTTCAGATCGGGAACCCCATAGGTGACATGACCCTATTAGTATTACCATATCCATGTACAAACAATTCCAAAAGACCAAAGGTCTGAGATCCGAAGATGATGCAAAAACAAGGTGATACAACATATACAGTGGTTGATCCCACAAAGTTGATTGGTTTAATTTTACAGTGAGAGCAATGCCATAGGTTGCGTAGCCTTATAATTACTTCCCCAATAGTTCCAAATGGGGCACAATTCGAATCCCTAGAGATGACGAGTAGGGAGGTGACATGAACAAAAAACCAAAGGTTTTAACCCCCATTCTACTGTATTGATGACATGTAAAGTGAAAAAATGGAATCCACATGGTGTGTCTTGATTCGTCACTTGATATGATGTGGATCCATGGTGTAGCATGATGTTAGCATGATGTTTCACCAAGAGCGACATGACATGTGGCATGCAAATTTGGCATTTTCGGGTCGAAAAGTAGGAAACAAATGGGTGACATATGCAGTAGTAAGTGAGTAACATGTGGAAAATTAGCAGAAATAGTGGTGGACATGTCAAAAAAATGGGATATATCACCTTGGTCCCAAAAAGTATAGGTGCCCCAATAATTTCCAAGTGATTTGAAATTTTAAACACTGAGGTGATGGGGAACTGGGACATGGTGACATATAGGCTAGCACATCAGGTGGCATAGGTGGATCAATTAGATGATGGTACCACAGGAACACACAATATTGAATTATATATCCCAGAAAAATTTGAAGGTGATCCACTATGTATTTTTAAGAAAATGAAGTCGGGGCATAAGGCACTCTCCAAGACTTGGTTTTGCATGGTTTATGTGACCATGGGCATAAGCCTATGGGATTTAAGACGACCCACAATCATGATTTTGGTGATTTTTCACCATATTTGTTGGATTCAACCATAACTGGTAGTGGGATAAACTTCTGATAGTGTGCATGAATGAGTCAGCAGCTATTTTGTGACATGGTTAGACTTAGTGGAGTATTTGGCAGTTAGCCAAAGTTAGAACTGCAGATAGAAATTTTGTTAAACCCTTTAAAATTATAGAATTGAGGAAATTGGAAGTTTAAATTAGAGTTTGATATTAGTAAAATAGGGCACAGATTGAATACCATTAGTACAAATGAAGAGGACATACCAAAATTAGTAAAACAAGAAGAATTAAAGATCAAAGCTTAGTATAGTGTGAGTTATGAGTTGAAGAAAAATAAATTTTAAAACTAAAAATACCATCTCAAATAGTTTCTAAATGGAATATAAGATCCAAGTTAGTTGTTTCTTGTGCAATAGACTGCATATTATAGTATGCATCAAGGGTGAATCAAAGTTCATATTTGGTGTCTGAAAGGCGTTTTAGAATGAAAAGCATGCATTGGCGATATTGGTGATGACAATGTTTTTGGTGTATGTAGAAGAGGTAAAAAATCAATGAATAATATTTGATGGAGTTTTTTTATTGTGGTAGATGTGTTGAGATAAGTGATTGAGGTTTTTAAAATATATAGGGGGAATTGTGCTTTAAGCAAGAAAGACTTGTTTATTTGAGTTTTAAAATAACATGGAAGATGGATCAACATGGCCATCAAGCTAGAGATTGTGTTTAACGGGTTGCATCTCTTTCCATCAGTGGCTATTACATAATTAGGGGTGGTAGATCCTTTTAGTATAACATGATAAATCAGGGGTAGTAGCTCATTTCAGTATAATATGATAAACTAGGGGTGGTGGGTCCTTCTAGTATCAACTAATAAACTAGGAGTAGTAGCTCCTTTCAGTAAGAACTGATAAACTAGGGGTGGTAGCTCCTTTCAATGATAGATAATAAATCAAGTAAAACATCTCATTTTATTGGTAGCTAATAAATTGGGGAGTGGTATCTTCCTTCAGGTGGCATCCTATGAAACCCGCAAGTAAAAGCTTGCAAGGAAGTGATGTAATAGAAATTTGTAGCTTGTCTCTACAAAAGGAATAACGAAGAATATTGGTGTCTTTATATGTTGCATATGTGTATGATAATGATTATGATGTTATGTGTTTCATGTGAGTGATTTATGATGTTTCTTACATGAATTGTTTTCAAATAGATTGAAACGTTTAATTTGGAAATAGGTATAAAATTTGGTCACACTATTGATTCATCGCCCCTTCAGTAGTGTCTTAGTTTCTAACAATTGGTATCATACCAAAGTTCTTTCAATATCAGTTTAACAACTCAAATTAAAATCAAGATCATGGAGAAAAAACATTGGATTACGTTGGATGGACTTCCATATTTAAATGGGTCAAATTATACAACTTGGAAGGTAAGAATTAGAATCTACCTACAAACCCTTGATTTGGATATATGATTATCTGTATAAAGTGGAATAAAAGAAAATAAATATAATGATATAGATAAGGAGGAAATCATGAGAGGATTTTCTAACTTATATGTTGAAAAAATTATTTGTTGTGAGACTACAAAAGAAATATGGGATGAGTTGCAATTCATCTATGTTGAAGACATTCAAGTTGTTGGCGATATCAAGGATCCTTCTTTGAAGAATGGAGCAGATAAAGATTCAGAGTATTGAAGAGGATTCCCTTGTATCAAGAGGAAAATATGTTAATCAACAATCAAATAATACCAAGGAGATGCAATATAAAAGTAACTTTTTTTTCTGTTGTTATTGTTGAACCAAATCCCATTTATCTTCTAGTTGCTCAATTGCAAGTTCTGATGAAAGAGAGAGCTTTTCATATAGTGGTGGTGAAGAAGGAACTACTTTAGTAGTAGTAGCATATCTAGATTCTTCTCAAGAAGAAAATGGGTGCACCTCTAGTAGAGAATAATATAGAATATATCATTCGTCTATAGAAGTATCCTTAGACTCAACAAGGGAACATGATATTGAACAAGTTGTAAGTGGAATAGAAATTGGTTGTGAATCTAGTAGCTTCTATTTTGAGTTGGAATATCTTGAAGAAAAAATATGTTTTAGAAGGAAACTCATATCGTATTTTAAGGATATCAACAACCTTAAAGCCACAAATAAGAAACTAGAAGCTGAGAATATCATACTAAAATATTAGTTTCCTAGATATCAGATCTTTGATGATGTGGATGAGATCCAAAGCAACCAAAGCCTCCCTTCATGGTAATACAAGCTTGGATTGTAAAACTGACTCAAAAACAACATATAAAGGTAGGAGACCCATTAGTTCTATAATTCTAAAGGGGCCAAAGAACATTAAATTAATGCAATAAAAAGAAAAAAATAGGTTACTAGTGATTATGAAGCCAAAGGTAAGCATCCCTTTTGTAATATTCCAAAAATTTAGCCTATATCTAAATGTAATATTATAGTTTGTTTTATCACTAGGTAGGTGAATAAGTGGGTAGGGAGGCCCCTAAAACCCTTTTGAAGGAATAATAACACTCCTAATGTGAAATGAGGAAGAATGAGTAGATGGATTAAGCACCCTTGGGTGTGAATTGGAGGAGATACATATTGAAGAGGTCAACTTTGACCAAGTCAACAACATTGCCATGGAGGAGTGGAATTCATGATGAGACATTGCAGTTTTAGTGGAGGACAACTTGCATGAGCTTAGTGGCAAGTATCAATGGGACCAAATGTGAGAAGGCTCACATACTATATATGGAGGGGATGGCAGATATTGTGATGGATTTTTTTAGATTATCATTTGATATTGGTTTGTTTAGACTTTGCATTCCTTTGCTGTTTAGTAGGGTTGCTATGTTGTTTAGCACAAGGGTGTTCCTGATCGAGAATCGCTACCTCGCCCTCAGGGAAGGAGAGATTATTTGAGCTTCATTTCCTCATTCCAGCATTTTGGCCAGGCTACCTCCTTCAGCTACATTGCAGTTTCTGTTTAGAGATGGGTTGTGTTGCAGGGTGCAACAAAGGAGGATCACATAGAGCCATTTCTTGGCTTTTTTTTCAATGGAGAGGTAACCTATCCATTGGAGGGTGAGAAAGGAGGGTTCATGGGCATATTTATACATATTTGGCATTAGGCCAACCATCTACCATCCCTCATAGTGCAGTCATAAACCAGAACTGTGCTATTCTTGGAGGCACTTGCTGGGAGGGTTCATTAAGCTCATCAGGAGGGTCTATTTTTGAGTAGAGGGATCGGCCTTCTATTTATAAATACCATTGGAGGAGGACATCATCATTTCAGATCTGTCATAGCCTCATTATATTCATTTCCATTTTTCAGTGACATCTCAACCCCAGGGTTATTTGTCACATTGTATATTTCTTGGTATTTCTAGCAAACTTTTCCAGGTTGGCTAGAAATCATGTATTAGAGCCCACATCTTCTTTTCTGGGCATTTATTTTGTACATATCATACATATTACATTCATGTATGTTTACAGCAACATCTACACTGATATAGACAGCGCTGTCACTACACTCTGACATTCTATACAGTTGCAACAACTCATGTGCTGATTGTTTTGATCATTGGAGGCTTGTTCTTATTGCTTGAGTGGCTTGAACCTCAAGATATTTTTGCATATTTTTGAAAATATATTAATAAAATTATGGCTGCATATGTATCCCTCTCATTTCATGTTCATATTTGTTATGTTTTACATTATTATGTCTTGTATTCCTGCTATTTCCAATTTGGAATATTACAGTGGTATTGGAGCATAATCTTGGCTCAGCCTGTGCATTAAAGACATTATAGAATTAGGAGGAAAATATTATTATCATATAAAGGAGAATTTATAAAGAATAAACAAAGGCACGAATCCATTATTTGGAGAAATTAATAAAGAGAAGATCTCCCAGCTTCTTTTCCAAACTATGAAAAATATCAAGGAAGATCTCAAGGAGATGAAAGGGGAGAGGTGTATGAAATTTCCAAGGGGGTTTGAAAGGGAAGAAAGCCCTAGATATCCACATTATGGGTGTGAGCATTCAGCCACACATGTAGATCCACAGCAAGAAGGATGGAGGAAGAAGATGCACCAAGGGAGGAGACCTTGAGTGACTATCTTCAGGAGTATGAGTCTCAATCTTGGAGATTCAAAGAGCACTTGGACTTCCAAGGGTTTTTCCAACTCAAGGAAGACAGAAGGTCCAAAAACCATAATAGAAGAAAGAGAGGTAGAATATTTCTATCTAACCTTGATGGATCAGCAAAGTGCACAGCCAAAGCTTGGGTGAAGGAGCTAGATTTCTATTTCCAACTTCACCAAGTTTCAAAAAAGGAGGCCATTAGAGTAGCAGTGCTGCACCTCAAAGGTACAACCCATGATTGGTGGTTTTATAGTTCTGCTTCATTTTATCATGCAAATTTAAACACTTATGCAAGGTTCACTAAGAAATTAGTGAAAATATTTGATCTTAAACATTGTGAAACATCTTTTGTTGAACCCAAAAACTCAAAACCTTTGCATGAGTTGGAGAGATATATATTTCCAACTCCACTCCATATTTCTGTTGAAGGGGATAAAAACATGCATGATACCTTGTTGAGGGAAATATCCCCACTTCTTGAAGAGCCCTCTTCCATAGATTAAGACATGGAGGTTCCTCCTTCAAGGGAAGACCAAGATCGGGGGTCACTCATTAATGATGAGGCATTTTAAAATATTGATGGAGAGGATAAGCAGAGAAGAGCTAACAACGTTGTACCATCATGAGGAGATCCATCACCACATGAAGATGGAAGGGGAGCCTTTTCTTCCATTAGAGGAGCCCTTGTTTCTTTTCAAAGAGTTCCAAATGATCCAACATGTGGGAACCAAAGCAGAATTTTGGAGCAGCATGTATCAGTTTTTGTGGATTGTGAGATGGGAGGAGAAGAAGAGAAGAAGGATCAACATCAAGGGATGATGAGAATTCACCCTTATCTATTTCAGGAGGTTTCTACACAAAATAAGGAGACTATATTTTGCAGTGAAGAGAGGGACAAATCAGTCCACTCATATATACAGTTCACTTCAGATTTTGATGTCTCACTACATGGGGGCATTCCACCTGGGAGGCCACCAGATCTAGAGTTGGTGAGAGAGATCTTACCATTTGTTTCACCACTTTTAGATCCCAGAGGGGTGGATACTTTGGAGGGGTCTAGTACAGCGTAGAGAGTCTGGGATAGACTCAAGGAGGAGGGATACACTCTCAAATTTTCAGCATTACCCACTCTCACTACATATTTTGTGCTGACACAATTTGCTGCAGTGATGGATGTTGGCACCACCATGGTAAAAGGGAGATGCTCCATGGATTTGGAGAAATAGAGGGTACTTCCTTTGAGGAAGGAATCCTCCATACATTTGAGTAGATGGAGGCCACCCATGCTTACATTGGCCAAGATCAGGAGGTTCTTTTTGGATGGTAGCTTCTCATGGGAGGCCAAATTCCAAAGGTCGCCACCTCTCTTTGAGCATGAGCAGCTGCATGATGGGCATGGCAGCACTTTGGAGGATGACTTTGGCATGGATGATGTCAAAGGATAAGACAATAGCATGTGGGGAGCTTCACATTTCAGATCTTCAGCGCTGTCTCTTAGGAGGGTTGATCCATTTTGGACGTCTCAACTTTTGGTAGAGTACTCCAAGTATCTTGGTGCTTGCATGATTCTTGATGACCCAGAGGGAGATGATAGATACATGGTGGATGATGAGGTCCTATATTCTTATGGTAGAGTCTTCTTAACTAGAGCTTCTGAGCTCAAGGAGAATTTGTTACATGCAACACATGTGGACTTTCTTTCCATGCACTTTGATGCATTTCATTCTTTTATGGAGGAGTTCACTTGGGAGGGCATCCAACAAGATGTATATCAGCATATGGAGAGATGCATAGCACGGATGATGATGGATAGGTTGTCACAACCACTTCCCTACTCATTGAGAGTGAGGGAGAACTTTCAGTTGAGCCATTTCAGCTCAATGACCAAAGTACATAGTAGAGAAGGTACATTTTTTCATTATGATTTGTACTCCTTTACTTTATATGAGCAGCATGTTGTACCAAGGAGGATTATCCCTTCTTGTATATCATATTTTGATGTACTTAAGGCCATTTGCAGCATTGATTTTGGCCATGATATTGGTGGTTTGTGGGGGAGGCCACATGATTCTTGGTGTCCACCCTTGACACCACATTTTACTTTCATGATCCTATCTTGTAGGATGACTGTGGCAGCAAACAAGTGGCTGAAAAGGCACTTGTTACACTTTGTTTTAAGGTAAGCAAGGGATGCACTGCGCTGGTTCCACATATGGAATTATGATCCACCTCCTGGTTGTCATGTGGAAACTTGTTTTCATTGGTTTTTTCTTCCATATATTGATAATGTTCTTATGTTTATGGGAAGCTTTGTTGAGAGAGTGGCACAAGAGTTGAAGGTGCCCATTGGGAGTATGATTCTCTCTACTTTACATGTTGAATGTTTCAAGAGAAGTAATGGGAAAACCATGATTTCCACACTATATCTCTTGTCTTCATGTGGGATGAGCCATTTGGAGAACTTGAGTTCTTAGAGGGGGCACTTCATGGATGTTCTGTTTGGTAGGGTAACTTGGGCCATTCTTAGAGGCCATGGAATTTCAGCCCAAGGTCAGCAACAACCCCATACTTACCATAAATGGAGAGAGAAACAACTTGGATGGAAAAATCTAATCTCTCCATGTAGCCCCAATACATTACATAAACTTGGAGTTGAGGATTTCTTTGTTGAGCGACCTAGGATGGCTCATTTCATTTGGATGATAGCATGGGTATGGGAGTCTCTCATTGCGAATGAGGTTCCCCATGTTTATCCTCAATCCTACCTTGAGGAGGCCATTGGACAGCAAGAAGGTTTCCACTTACACCTTCTACTTTTTCATGATGTAAGCCATTTGGGTTTCCATACTTGGAAGGAACCATTGGAGAGCAGATTTATTGCAGATTATTTTTGGACAGAGGAGGGGACCATTGATGCAGAGGCCATAAGAAGAGGAAGGGAGGAATTTTTCTCCACCTTTACAGTTGCTTTAGGACAAGCAACATTTTGGAGGGGAGGACTATAATATTCCAAAAATTTAGCCTACATCTAAATGAAATTTTATAGTTTGTTTTATCACTAGGTAGGTGAATAAGTGGGTAGGGAGGCCCATAAAACCCTTTTGAAGGAATAATAACGCTCCTAATGTGAAAGGAGGAAGAATAAGCAGCTAGATTAAGCACCCTTAGGTGTGACTTGGAGGAGATACATGTTGAAGAGGTCAACTTTGACCAAGTCAACAACGCTGTCATGGAGGAGTGGCATTCATGATGAGACAGCGCAGTTTTAGTGGAGGACAACTTGCATGAGCTTACTGTTAAGTATGGATGGGACCCAATGTGAGAAGGCTCACATACTATGTATGGAGGGTATGGCAACCATTGTGATGGGTGTTCTTAGATTATCATTTGATATTGGTCTATTTAGACTTTGCATTCCTTTGTTGTTTAGCAGGGTTGCTATGCTGTTTAGCACAAGGGTGTTCCTGATCAGGAATCCCTACGTCATCCTCAAGGAAGGAGAGGTTCTTTGAGCTTCATTTCCTCATTCCATAATTTTGACCAGGCTACCTCCTTTAGCTACAACGCAGTTTATGTTTAGAGCTAGGTTGTGTTGCAGGGTACAGCAAAGGAGGATCACATAGAGCCATTTCTGGGCTTTTTTTCAATGGAGAGGTATCCTATCCATTGGAGGGTCAGCAAGGAGGGCTCCTAGGAATATTTCTACATATTTTGCATCAGTCCAACCATCTACCATTCCTCAGAGCGTAGTCATAAACTAGAACTGTGTTATTTTTGGAGGCAGTTGCTGGGAAGGTTCATTGAGCTCATCAGGAGGGTCTATTTTTTAGTAGAGGGATAAGCCTTCTATTTAGAAATAACATTGGAGGAGGACATCATCATTTCAGATCTTTCATAGCCTCATTCTCTTCAGTTCTAGTTTGCAGTGACATCTTAACCCCAGGGTTATTTGTTACATTGTATATTTCTTGGTATTTCTAGCAAACTTTTCTAGGTTGGCTAGAAATCATGTATTAGAGCCCACATCTTCTTTTCTGGGAATTTATTTTGTATCTATCAGCCATATTACATTCATGTATGTTTACAACAGCAACTACACTAATATAGACAGCGTTTTCACTGCTCTCCGACATTCTATACAGTTGCAACAACTCATGTGCTGGTTGTTCTGATCATTGAAGGCTTATTCTTATTGCTTGAGTGGCTTGACCCTCAAGATATTTTTGCATATTGTTGCTGATATATTAATAAAATGATGGCTGCATATTGATCCCTCTCATTTCATGTTCATATTTTTTGTGTTTTACATTATTATGTCTTGTATTGCTGCTATTTCCAATTTGGAATATTACACCTTTAGATGTTTTTGTTGTGGTGAAGTAGGACATTATGCTTCTAACTATCTAGAGAAGACAAATTTTCTTCAGAGGAGCGGAAAAACATGTTTCATACATAGCCATGAATTACTCAAAGAATTGATTTGAAGGGCCACACAAAGATCCTTTTCCCTTCAAGGACATAATTTTCAAAGTCCCAAAATAACTAGGGAAGCAAGTATCATTACAAGAAATTAGTTTAACAAAGGCTAAAGTTTTAAATAACGTTGAATGTTGTAGGTGTAAGAATTATTGGCACTATGTAGCTACAAGTAGCCTTGGCAAGAGAATAACTTTTTTTTTATAACAATGTAAATAGAGATACAAAACATGTGCAAGATAAATTGCACATAAACAATAAGAGTAGCATGTTCAAAGAAGCCACAATGCAACAAAAGTTTAATTTCTATCTAAAGGAAAATTAGAAAATTAATTGACTTGGGTCTTGCTAGAAAATAGGCAGGTCAGAGTCTGAAATTATGGTAGTGGATCTCTCTGAAAGTTCCATCAACATGTGTAATAGAGCTCAATTAATCGCTAGAGTTAGTCCTCCAATGAATATTTGGAAAAAACGAGCTCATAGAAAGAAGAACAAAAATAAAGGTGCAC
This sequence comes from Pinus albicaulis, assembly GCA_034641835.2. Taxonomy (NCBI): domain Eukaryota; kingdom Viridiplantae; phylum Streptophyta; class Pinopsida; order Pinales; family Pinaceae; genus Pinus; species Pinus albicaulis. The sequence continues at coordinate 49,538 of JAXQQM020067246.1, forward strand.
ATTGGCATTAATTGGTAAGAAAAAGAGGAATGAGTGGTACAAATGCTCATATTGTAGCAAATATTTACCCAGATTTTAAATAGGATAAACACATAACAAGGCATTAGAACATGGTGTTTCCCTAGTGAGGACTCAACATACTCAAGTATGGAAGAAAAATGGAGACAATATACTCAAGGGAAGTAGACCCCTTTCCCCTATTCATTAAAAAGAAGAGGATGGATTCAAGAGAAGCTAGAAGGAAAAATGTAAGGAGATGAAAGGAACATCCCAAGTAATGAATCTGAAGGTCTTAGGGAAGTATGCCCCTTTTTTTTCTTTATTTTATAAAGCTGTTGATGTAGACTGGTGTTCCTAAGTATTGTTTTCAAAGGACTTCAATAGTATGTCGATGTTCATAATGGGAAAATTTTTGTGACAACCTTAATGTGTTGATTTCATTTATAGGTTACGTTATATGTTGTTAACCACATAGATCATGTTGAATTATTGAAAGTACTAGATCATATTGCTAGATCAGGAATGTAAAACTAAGTATAGTTGGTTTTGATGGAAAAAATATGTTGATGATATTTTTGCTGCTATAGTTTTCTTATCTCATGCCAAGTGTGTTTACAGATCCTTAATAAAGGGATTAACTTTTCCCTTGCCCCCAAAAAGCTTCCCATCGATGACATTATCTGTAACATCGACTGTCGTAATAGGGACCTTCTGGATAATGTCAAGGAGACTACTAGTCAAGATTGTTCTTAGGAAGGCTAACCCTCCCAAAAGAAACCTTAGAAAAGTTGAGTTTCTTTTCCTTAAAGCCCTGAGGGATAACCCTGAAATTTTCATCCTTAAGGCTAAAAAAGGTGGTGTTGTAGTCATTTTGGATAAATCTAACTATGTGAGAAAAATGATTGACCATCTTTCAAATAGTGGTAGTTACGTAAAGCTTAAAAAGAATCCCATTATATCTATTTTTAAGGAGGTTTCCCTCGCCATTAAGTCAAATGGTTCTCTTAATCCTCTTTCTAGAAAGATTATTGAGAGCAATCCCCTCACCCCCAAGACGTATGGCCTTCCTAAGATTCATAAATTTGGGGCCCCATTGAGACATATTGTTAACACAAGAGGTGGGCCTACTTATCTTCTTGCTAAATTCTTGGCCCAAAATCTCAAACCCCTATGTCACACTAATTCCTATAATAAGGACTCAACTTCATTTATTAAATAATGGAATGATATCAAGTTGGAACCTGGGGAGTTGTTAGTAAGTTTTGATGTTGTGTTCTTATTTACCAAAATCCCCATCCAAGAGGCCATTGGTGTCATAAATCAGATCTCAGCCCAAGACACTTCCAAATTAGTTGGCCTCTACTTCACCTCAAACTTCTTTAGTTTCCAAGGTGAGTTCTATGAGCAGATTTGTGGTTTTGTGATGGGTTTCCCTCTTTTCCCTATAGTTTCTAACTTATTTATGGAATATTTTGAGACTAAGACCTTAGCCTCAACTCAAATTTGCTCTAAGAAGTGGAAGAGGATTGTGGATGATTCTTTTTTCATTTGGCTCCATGGTTGTGTGAAGTTAGATCTATTTCTGAGCCACCTAAATTAATAATCAGACTCCATAAATTTTATGATCAAAGTGGAGGTGGATGGATGCCTTCCCTTCCGTGACATCATCCTCTCTAGAATGGATGATGGTTTCATTTGTCACCAAGTTTTTTTCAAGAAAGCTCACACGGAACAATATCTTCATGCTTATTCTCATCATTTTCCTACCTAGACATTTGATTTTCTGGGCACTCTTGCTACTCGTGCTCTGAGAATCTCTGATGAAAGCAACCTAGAGTCAGAAAAATCCCATCTTCTTCATGTATTCAAAAATAATGGGTATAGTATAACTCAAGGCCTTAAGTCCTTTCAAAAATCATGTAAAGGACCAAGAGGCAAAACTGCTTGCATGGATCCTATCTCCAAGGTTAATCTCACATTTATCCAAGGGACCACAAACATGATTGCCCATGTCCTTAGAAATAATAATGTATCCTTTTCGTTCAAACCTTTATTGACCATTAGAAATTCTCTTGCATCTGTTAAAGACCCGGTCAACCCTAAGGACATGAAATGGGTTTACCTGGTTCCTTTTTCCTGTGGTATTACCTATATTGGAGAAACAAGTCAGTCCATTAAACAAAGAACCCATGAGCATGCTGTAGACATTAGGCACAATCGTTCTCGCACATCAAATCTAGTTGAACATGCGGAAAAATCATGTCACCATATCTTTATTGAGGACTCCAGAGTCATTGCTAGGGTTGATCACTTCCACCCTAGGAAGCTTAGAGAGGCTATTGAGATTGAGAGGCATGCCATGAATCTCAACAGGGATCGTGGTTGGAAATTGAGTAAGAGATGGATTCCAACTCTCTCTATGTGATTCCTCCCCCTCTCACTTGGTTCTTGTTGCATTAGGTCTTTGATTTTATTTCATGATATTATTTATTTATTGTTTCCTTCTAGTTTGTTCCCTATATTTATACTTTTTACTTCATTATTTTAATAATAAACCCTAGAAACTTCTTTATATTATTAATATTCTTTAACAATCCCTAAACCTATATCTTTATTATTAATAAAAACAATTCAAATAAATAAATAAACTCCTAAGTTCTTTATTAATTTATAGTATTTTGATCATATTATAAACCTTTTGACTTTATTTAATCTCCTAATAACTACTTTATATATAAATAATATTTTGTAACTATTCTTAACCTTTATAAATAATAATTTGTAACCACTCTTAACCTTTTAGCATCTATTTAATTAATTTATGAATTATTATAATAAATAGATAATAATTTTCAATCCTTTATCTTTATTATTATTATAAATCTATTTATTTAAAATAGATAATCTCCTAACAACCCCCTTTATTAATAAATCTTTTTTTAACCACTTTTTAAACCTTATGGTATTATTTGTTTGATTTAAGAATTATTTATTAAAAATAACCCATTTAATAAATATATAACCTTTTAATAAATATTTCCTAACAACCAATTTGAATATTATTCACCTTAGTAACTAATTCACTAACTACTGGTTCTTAAAGGCTATCTCTAGGCAATGATGCATCCATACTATTTATTCTTGAAGATCGATTGGTTTTTTCACCTTGTCCTGAGGATGAACCACATTAGTTGGTTCAAAACGTCGATCAAATCCTATTGATGTGATTAATACAAAAGACTTTTATTTAGGTACTATTGTTGTACTTCAAAACTAGATCATTAAAAAATGAGAATGTTGGAATTGTAGTGTTGGCATTGATGTCAACAAGGTCATGTTCATGGTCATAATTTTCATATGCATGTTCGATGGATGTTTGAATTTCTAGTATTATTGTTTGGAATTGATGGATTGACATTGGGATGATTATGTTGGAATTGATGTCAATGATATGACCTTACTCTTGTTGGTTTGTGTTGTCATGTATTGGCATTGATGTTGTTCCAATGATGATGGCACACTTGATGGACATTATAGCCCCCCTCCTCGAATATTTACCCAAGCCAGACAGTCGACTAGGGTAGATATGTGAATACATGCTACTATGATGTGATTCAACTCCCCATGTAGAGTTAAGGAAGTGGAACCGACATAACTAAACCAAACTGAACTTCCACCCATGCCACAGAATATTCAGGAGCCAACCAACCCTTCTAGGTTACCAACCACTGAGGAAACTTGACATATGACTAATATAGACCCTCAGCCACTCCCATGACAATTTCTGCAAGTGACTTAGGCCATCTATTCACTCCCACAACAAGTAATGCCAGATAATGTGGACTTTTCCAACTAGTTTTGTGCTAACGACCCTAGATTTTCTGTCACTTTATAAGGGTTGAGACTCAGGTCAATGCCCAGAAATTCATGAAACTCCCAAAAGAAATAAATGACATGGAAAAAAATATACTAATACAAGCATGTATACAATCACTTCATCTGACACCTACTATCCATGAGAGGAATTTCGTCAAACATGTCACAAATATGTAATATACAAGTCATAATAACAGATCTAATCATAGGGGTCTCATACTTATATGAGATTCACTAAGAAGCATTTATTCCTTATAAAAATAGCTACATAATCATATATTATGTCATATATTCCTTTTTCATTCATTTTCTAATCAAAACATGATGAGATCCATACATCATCATTGTCATAAAACATACACATAACCATCAGATAACCAACAGAAATAAAAAGGATATAACAACCATAAAACCACATGATAGAAAGTACATTTACCCATAAAATACAAGAGTAAACTATCTCTTATTAGCATATACAAAATGAAAACAGTTTTGGGACTTCCAAGTACCACCTGACCATGGATTGGGTTGAACCAAATATATCTTTTAGTCAATTACCACCACGTCATATTCCAATCATGAATGCGGGATGTCATGAAACAAATCAAACAAAACCAAACCAAGGATTCCAGAGGAAAAAACACCTAAAACCTCAACCAATGATTCAACCTCACGTCCCGACATCACTAACCATCTCCATATTGGTCTATACCCAAGCTATCCAAGGCTCGAGTGTGTTTTTTCCAACTAGAGATTCCAAGACTAGTACCTCAACTCACAATTGTTGTCGGTCTTGTTATCACTCCAATAATTCTCAGGGTTGTTAATATTTTTGTTTTAAATAATATTAGAGGTAACCACAAACCTAATTTTAGGCTTTAGGATCTAGTCTTCCTAATGCTCATAGAGGGCTCTCTCTATAAGATTTATCTTTGTTGATTTTTAGTTTATTTTAGGCTAGTTATGTAAGATTGATTGGGTTTTGATTTTGGGTTTGGTTTGGTGGTGGAATCATTGTTTTATATGGATAGATGTAGGTCTGTATTCCATTGGGATAATGGAGTCAATGTATCAAGAAATAGAGTAGAATCAAGGTTCTAAAGAGAAGTGTTCACAGGGCTAAGTAGCTAAACTAATTCAAATCTTTAGGCTGGATGATAGAATGCTTCCAATTGGGATGAGAGAGTAATTAAGGATTCTCAGTTCCAGATAATGAGGGAAAGACAGAGGTCAATAAAAACTAGGGAGAAATTAGGAATTCCCTAATCTGGATATCAGTAGAAAACATGAAAATGACATAACAATTCAAGACAGAGTGTTTTTAAACAAGTTCTTAAATAATATTCTTGTTATACATTTAGATTTAGAAAACATGCAAGTATGTGAAAACTTCAGATAATAACAAAGAACAATTGAGAATACTTCACTGAAGTGGCCCAACACATGAATCTTGTAATATAATGTATTTATTTCTCAATCCAGTCTACTAACTTGAAAATGGTAGAAATAACTCTCTGGTTCAGATCAGTACATCTATAGTAATATTTAGCAATCCACAATCCACCCACAATACTTCGAATTGTGAATTATTTATACAAAAATGTAATACACAATATCCTAAACTGACTTAGGAATTATTCAAGGAAAAATAAATATCTTCATGCAAGAAGATAGAGACAACTATCTAACTAATGCAAGTTGTCCCTGCTTTTATTGATTTGATGTTGCTTGGTGTTTGATATTTTGTTGATTTGTCTCTGACTGTTGCTTAATGATGGATGTTTGTTAGGCAGTTGAGTGTCCTTTACGTTGGCAGTGTTTAACTCTACTTCGTCATTTCTGTTTTGACTTTAACCATCTGAATTTCATCTGATACTCTTTACTGTGACTACTTTTTTTCAGTTTCAAACTTCTTGCTCTGTTTTCACTTTGACTGCTCTTTTACTATTTTACCTTTCAAAGTAAATCAGACAACTTTTCCCAATCTTCTGCATTTAGTAACTTGATTTTTACCATCCTTCTGAATATCTCATCAGCCTCTATATACTTTGAAAATGTAGGCTTGTTAATAAAAATATGTTTTACCTCATGTTGTAGGTAAAAAAGGTTCTCAAAACTCTTGTAGAGTACTTTCCCTGTTGGAATCCCTTGCATGGCTGAATTGTTGGTCTGTTCCTTTGCCACTTCTATGATATTCTTATCATAATCATCCTGTTTCATCAACTTGTCATTGATAAACAGAGGATTTGGAAGGCCTTTCTGCCTCAAAACATAAAAATTCATCATGAATCTAGTTATGTCAATCTCCATGTTCTGACATTTCTCTTCTAGTCGTACCATTAAGTTTCTCTTAGAAAACACCTTCCTAACTTCTGGGATTATTTGTGTCCTATCATTAATTCCAATTTCCTCTAATTCCTACTTATTCTTGGAATTAAGAAACTTGATGATTTCATTAGCCTCTTCTGGCTTTTTACCAAGTTCTTCTTTTATTTTCTGGATGGCTTCAACTGCTGATTTGATAAGATCCTTTTTCTCATAAATAACCTGAATGGATGGCCAAATACCATTTACAGATTCAATAATATTTGCCTGCAGCTGCTGCCTGGCTTGTGCCATTGGTTCTTTCAATGTCAGTGATTTTTCTAGTTTCTACAATCTCTCATTCAATCTATTTGTCTTCTGCATTTCATTATTTTTCATAATCTGAACTAGTTTCTTCTCGTCGTCCAAAATTTTTAGTTGTTATTTAAGTCTATTGATTTCATTAGTCTGGATGGACATTTCCTACATTTCTTTAACTAGTTTAGCCGCTTCATCATTAGGCTGCACTGCTGCTGTAGATGACTCTGTAAATGAAGTAGTTGTTGATGTAACAGGAAGTGTTATAGCTATTGGAACTAATGGAGCTAATGATTCTGCTAAGGTAGAAGGAACAACTGTAGTGACTATAGGAATAACAGTGATAGGGACCACTTTTGAGCTAGCCTTTTTCTCCTTTACTAACTTATCCATTTCATTTTCCATTTCTTTCAACTGGATAGTTAATTGAAGAATGAGGTTCATCATCTCATCTTTTTGTCCTTCATTTTCTAACACTTTCTTTTACTGTGGATGTTCAGTAGGAGGTAGTTTGAGCTGTTTATTTAATGCAACAATGTCTGCATTCTTCTTCTTTATGAGTTCTTCTGCAACTTTGACATTGTTTGGATCATATCCTACTTCAATAACCAAATCTTCCAGATATTTAATTCTATTATCTTTAGCCTATGAGGATGCCTTTTCTAGCCTTAGCTGATCTTTGATGTTCCCTAGGGTATTTTGTAGCTTATGTACACTCATGGATTTGTTTGTGATTGTAGAATAAAACATTTCACCAACTTTCTTGTGAAATTATATCTGATCTATAGGATGAAGATATTTTTGTTGAACTGCATATGATGTCTTTTTATAATTTGCTGATGATTTGGGATGCTTCACTGTTGGTTGTAGGAAGGTCATCTACATCTTCCTAGTCTTGTAGTCAAATACAGAAAACAATCTTATTTGGTCACTAGGTGACTGCTTCTAGTATTGGGCATATGTATCAGCTTTTAATGCCTCATTCCTAATCTTTATTTCTTTATACTTCTACATAATATCATTCTCTTTCTCTATTGGCTTACTGGATGAAGACACTTCAACACTATACTATTTTTGAATAATATGAGTGTTAGATGTTGAAGGCTAGTGATTTTCTTCAGATTCTACAGGAGGTGCATTGTCTTTCAACACTGTATCAGTATCAATAATCTCTATTTTTTAAACTTTTTCTTCTACAGGATTTAATTTGGGCTTCTTCCTGTACATTATTTTCAACTAAGTTTCAGTGGTTTTCTGTGTTGAGTATGATCCTTCTTCTCTTTCTCTCTTAGAATTCCTATCTTGTGGGGCTGGTGTTATAGTGTCATTTCTCACCTTCATGTACTTGATGATTTACACTTCCTTTGGGCACCCTTTCCCCCAGACTTGAACATTTTCTCAAAAAACAGGATCTTAAAACCCATACGCGACTCTAACCATACTTTTCCATGTATACATGTGAGTCCATTCATAGAGATCCGCGTATACCTTTTTAATTATTAAAAAATATATAAATTCCCTATATTTGAGGCGGGTTTGATGGTTATTCCAGTAATTCAACCACCCCAGCCCGTGGCCTAACTGCTCCTAACTACATAAACTAATTTGAGGGAGTATAAAAGCCCCTCAAAGGTATGGTCTAAAGGAGAGAGAATATATATATATATATATATATATATATATATATATATATATATTATACTTTGTTGGAGCCCTATTCAAGTCTGATATTCCTGTGCCTCCTGCACTTTCCAGGTATATTTAGGAAATCCTTGTTTCCATGAGATGTTCATCACCCTATATGACATCTATTGTGCACACATCTTTTAAGAATTCTTGCGAGGCTAGGGCTGGACGGATCCAGAGGATAGTATGCTCGAAGGCCGTGGCAGGATTCAGGTGATATCTCCACGTTTTGATTACTGTACATGTCATTCATAATAAGAAGAGCCATCTTGTTTCCGATATTTACGTGTTTATGATGCTTTATACATGTGTAATAATTATTATTTGAACATTTCATATTGTTTTCATGATATTATACATGGCTTTCACTAACATCTAGGAACTATATATGTTGTACAACTAGGTTTTTGTGTCCATTCTTTGGGGATTTACAAGTTTCGGAGCACAAAGTGTTGTAGGGGGTTTGCACCCCGCGGGATCTACATCAACCAAGGGACTTTCGGGTAAGTTATGCAACTAGTAGTGTCTAGTTTTCAGTGTAGAAGTTGGTTAAAGTGAGTCCTTCTTGAATGGTATGCCCCTGATCTGTGAAGGTGTCAACCCAAGAGCTTTAGGGTATTAATTCCCAGAACAGAAATGGTGACTCCACTGGGGATCACATTCTTATTTCCCGTTTGGGTTGTTTCATCTGTCTTGTGGGTTCCCAACAGTTTCTATCACTTTTGTCAGTCTAGCAAGTCCTTTTTCAGTCAAACAGAAGACCTGGTCTCCTCATCAGGCTTGATTTTTTGTTTTTTTCCTTATTATTGTTTACATACGCAGTTTTTTCTTTAAACAGTCGTGTATGCATGCTTGTTTCCTTTTGAAAAAGCGGGTATGACTAGTAAAATTTGAAAATTTTAGTTTTTAGCCCCTGTGGTTTTGTCTATCTGTGTTGAGCTATTCCTATAGTATCTTGAAGGTCTCTGGACTGTGTTTGAAGTGAATTTTTATCTATTTCTCTCTTGCTTGAATGAAAACATAGCCATTTGGTGAAATCCTCGTTTTGTGTTTTTGCAATGGTGGCTTGAGCACCAAGATCTTTCTCTGAAGATTCTTGGTTGTCCTGCATATTCAGAATAGCGAGCTCTTACACGTTTGCTCTTCTTGGCCTTATGTGTTGCTTCGCATTTGATTTGTTGCGATTTTTGAAAGATCCTTTTTTGATTTTTTTTAAGTTGTTGTTAGTTGCAAGATTATGCTATTGTACTGAGTTGATTGATTGAGTTTCTTGCTTATTTTTGCTTGGATAAGCCCCGCTACTAAAGTTGCATGATTGGCTTGAGTACTTTCAAGACTTTGATTGGAATTCATGTTTGCTTGATTCATTTTCTAGATAGTTTCATTTGTCTTCTTGAAATCTCTTTTCTTTCTTTGATAAGTTGAAAAGCTAAAAAAATAAAATAAAAAAAATTGCATTTTCCGTTGCTTTTTGCTTCTAGCTTTGTTTATGGTTTATTTTTCATCTTTTGAAGCTTTTGTTCAAGTTTCTAGTCTTCGGTTCGTGGCTTGGTTTGGAAGGATGTCTGCTCTTGATTTCCCTCTTTTATGTCAAGTGCATTTTGGTGTTTTTATACACATAGGAGTTTTGATTTGGAACTAGCCTTGTTGACTCTCAAAAGGTGATTGAACTTTTGATTTCCCTAGAGTCTCCCTTTTTGCTTCTTTTAGAACTAGCATCTTAGAATTTTCATTTCATTGGTAGTTTTCATTTAAGTGCATTCAAGCATTTTTTAGTCTTTTTCATAAATTTCTGAGTTGTGAGTGGCTTAAAAGAAAACAAATTTTTTTTGATTATTAGTTTTGTAGAACCTGAGTAGAAATCACTCTTCATCGAAAAGAAATCATTGCATTTGCATGTATTTTGGTTTTCATTGGTTTCTTCTATGTCTTACAAACACCATCAGTTTCACTTCCGTGCACCTCTGAATTAAATAGCATCCCATATAAAATAAGCGATATAATTAAAAGCAACTAGTAGTTTTTTTATCATTTTCATTAATTTTACACCAACTAGCTAGGTTGTAGGGCCTTGGATTAGGTGAGTGGAGAGTTAACTCTCCAAGGCCGCTCAAACAGTTAAACATAGAAGTTGATTAATGGGCAAAATCCAACACCGTTAAGTGGATCGGGAAAGCTCTCCTCTAGAGAGTCAAGTGTGAGGGATAGTGTAGGCAGAGAAGAGAGATACCCCCTCTCCTATTTGTTGAATCTTGACCTAAAACCATTCTGCCCAGCTGCCGATATGGATTGGTGCCCATAGTTGCCTATCGTAGGGATCACATAGGTGACTACGGGGGAAAAACCCATGGTGCCTGAGGCAAACGTTGCATCACTTCCATCAGTACTTCTGGAGGGTGCCCCTGCGAAGCTTGGCTACTTGCACCGGAAAAGGTTGTTGTTAGGAGGTCAGCGTAACTATTTCTGTTACCTTCGCTAGTAGATCTGCGTCGTAATTACCCCAAACTACTTTCAGAAGGTCCTGTTATTTCGCTTTCTTGTATTTTGGTGTTTGGTCCTCATCACCCGGAGTGGAAATACTTTAGAGTTGCTTGTTTGGATGGATCTTAGGAAATTTTTAGAGAGTGCTCTTTGCTCCTAGATTTCTTAGCTTCACATATTCTTTGAGTCTAAAATAAATCTCTTAAAGTGACTAACCAATCGCCTTGTCGATCGAGGAGGCTTCGTGGGTTGTTTCGCGCGAGTGTCGTGCCTTCTTCAAGAAGGCGTAGGAGCAATTTTGAGGGTGATTTTCACCCGGTGCTTTCAGACGTAGCAGAGAGAGATCCTCCATCAAGGCTTGTTGTTTTTGTGGTTCATTCTGGTGTTGGTGTCAGTTCAGAGAGGAGTGTATCACTCATCTCAAGAGTCTTATTTCTTGCAGAAGAGGTAGAGGTAGAAGAAGTTCCTCAGCCTGCTAAGTCTCTTCCATCTCCTCTTCCCGCTGATCATCCTTTCATCATTAAATACATCGGACCCGAGTCTCAGAGACCTACAAGTCCTTATCCTTCATATTCGCACCTTTCGATGGCCATGACTGGGAACACAACTTCGGCTGTGAGTGTTGAAGTGTTCATACCCCTCTTTTGGTAGAAGGGGGGGGGGGCACTATTGCTATATCTATGATCACTTCTAGTACTACTGTGTTTGGCTCTGGCCACACCCAAGCACATGCTTCATAATCTGGTCCCTTCTCTTTTGGAATGCCCACTAGTGGGATTCCTTCTTTCTCCTTTTTTGTTGCTTCAGCTGCATTTGCACCCATACCTTCTATGGCTAGTGGATCAGCTTATTTTCAAGGGTTCCCCTTTGGGAGTGGGTATATACCTCATTCGACCCCTTACTTAGGATCTTTACCTTTTTCTTCTCAAACCTAGGGTTTCAATCCATGGTCTAGAGGCCAAACTTATAACACCTTTATAGGTTGGAACCCTGTTCTTACAGCGATGGGAGCAGGGAATCAGTTTCTCACTGGTCAACAAGCGAATGCTCCTTTCCCTTCATTGAGTACTTCATAAGACTTTTCTCCGTTTGCAAATTCTTGGAACCCTTATCAAGGGGTTTCCTCTCCATTCACTACCTCAGTGAGGGGAAATGGTCTTGTTTATAGTAACTCCATGTTTGGGGGGGGGTCCTTCTTCGAATGTTGGGTCACAAGGATTTTCCTATGGCCCAGCATTCTCTACGAACAAATTTTGGCAACCTGGTGCCTCAAAAAATCTAGGGTATTCGTTTTAGAACGTTGGGAGTCCTTCCTTTGGAGGATGGAATTCCCAGGCTCCTCCTCATTTACCATTTCTGGCAACGTTAAACTTGCCAGATTTGTCAAAATTGACTAACGATCTGATTCGATATAGTCCGAGATGGCCTCTGGTCCCCACCAAACTCCCCTCAGACATTCCAAAGTTTGAAGGGAAGAATGGAGAGGATTCGGCAGATCATATCACCACTTTCCATTTATGGTGTTCATCCAACTCCCTGATTGACGATTCGATTAGGTTGAGGTTATTTCAACGCACTTTAACTAGAAATGCAGCCAAGTGGTATATTGAGTTAACCGGGGGCAGTTTTTCCACTTTTGGAGAGTTGGCTACCATGTTCTTAAACCATTTTTAGTTGCCTGTGCGTTATGACGTCGGGACTAACCTCCTATCTAATTTTCAGCAGGATAAGGAAACTCACATGTCTAATCATATTCAGGAATGGCGCAGAAGGAAGAGGCTAATTAAATCCCATATTCTAAATGAATTCCTTTTGGAATGGTTTTTGAAGTCTTTGCAACCGAATATTTCTAAAGATGTATCCCTATTAGGGGTATTTTTTGAAGAGCAAGCTATTTTCAGGGCTCAATAATTGGAATTGATTTATTCTCAATCTGGGTTCCTCAATAAAATTTTGCCGGATGCTCCTCACTCCAAATTGGACTTGTCTAAAACTAAACCCGGTCCTCATGGTGATGGGCTTATTGGGTCAATCGATAAAGGTGAAGCTAACCTGCTTAGTCAATTGCAGCAGTTGTCTATACAATCTGCTCCTTCTGGTCAGGTTGTGCCTTCAGTGTCTACCCCTTCTCAGCCCTTGGCAATTAATGCTGTCCAGAATTCTAACCCCAAAGGAAATCAACAATCCGATGGGAAGAAGAAAGGACGGAATAACAAAAATAAAGGCAAGGATGGGAAGGGGAATGCGAACAAAACTAACGATAATGTTGGAGAGGGTCAAAAGGACAATAAGAGGAAAGTAAATTTTCCATGCAAATTGTGCACTCGAGACCATCTTACGCACCTTTGCCCTAAAATTCAGGATGCACAACGCTTGTTAGCTTAATAGGGTTATTCTAGCTCCCAAGCTATGCTAAAAAATCCTTTTCCCCAAGGGTAGCAATTGATTGTTGGCGCGAATCAAAATACTGGGGCTCCCTTTGGGGGAAGCCAGGAAGGGGAAATTTCATCAAACATATATATGATGAGTGCTCACGCAGATATCGCTACGAGAACTCGTGATTACAATGAAGCTGAGTCTTCGAAGGCTAAGGGTACTCCTGATAGTGTTGAACCACTTGATATTATGAAGCCTACTGTTGAGCCTATACCTCGGATGCCGAAGGAATCTTCAAAATGCACGACGATTAATCCAAATGCCAAGGCTGCTCAGAACTACTCCATTGTAGAAGATCTGGCTCAGATTCTTTGTGCTATGTCTACATTAGAGGTGCTCCAGTATTTTCCTGCTCAACGAAGTGCTTTACTCACTGCTATTGGGGTTGTAGATCCAAAAAACTCTCTTATGATTACATTTGATATGTCTAATTTTAAAAAGAGGCTCCCTCATCATATGGCTTTCCATATTAGATCAAGTTATGGAAAATGTAATATATTTCGAATGGTCATTGAAGAAGGTGCTTCCACGTGTGTAATGTCTCTTGCATGCTGGAAGGCTATTGGATCTCCTGCAGCTGTTCCTTCAGCCACTCTTCTGACTGCGTTTGACGGTCATTCTCACAGGCCGCATGGTATTGTTCCAGCTTTGCCCGTCCGTGTTGGGGGTAAAAATATTAATATTGAAGTTGAGATAGTCGATGCAAGCTTAAAATATAACCTTCTGTTGAGGCGAAACTAGATCTATGAGATGGATGCTATTGCATCCTCTTTATTTCATAGTGTTTGTTTCCCTCACGAAGGGAGAATCGTCACTGTTGACCAACTGGATTGTTCTCTTGTAGATCAGAATGCATATTCTGACTCAAATGTTCCTTCGGTGAATGATACCAAGGCACCTGTTGAGAATTTGGGGGTTGGAATGTATTCTTCTTTGATGGGTACTTTTGATATTCCACCTCCCTCGGTTCATATTAATGCAATTTCATCCTCAAGGGCTCCCATTTGAAGAGAGTTCTTCAGAACTCATTATTTTTCAGACCCTTAGACCTTACCTTCTCCTACCTCCACATTAGCAGAAGGTCAAGTGGGTGGAATGGAATTTCCAATGTCTGCAGCTGAGATTACTTATAGATCTATTGTTGATTCTGCAAAATCCATTCCAGTTTCTCTTTCACTGGAGGAATTGGATGGAGATGTGGCTCCGGCTTGGACTCTTAGTTCATCTTCATCCCAGGATTGTCTTGATTCCACTCTTCCATCTAAAGAGGCCATCCTGGAATCAATGACTGGCATAGAGAGACCGTGGGATGACTTGCATCATCGATCTTACTTTCTACCAGATTTGAGCGAAGTTGAATCAATTTTTCCTGGCCCTCAGTCTTTTGGTCCTGTTCACCCAGTCCTGAACCCTTTAGCACCAACACAGGTTTTTACTGAAGGGAACATGGATGTGATTTCTTCTACTATCCCGGTGAAAATTTACAGAAATCCCAACGTTATAGAGAATGTTTTCATCGAAGCTGAATGTTCCCCTGAAGAGGTTCAAATTTATACCAATCTCTTTCAAGAGTTTAGGGATGTGTTCGCTTGGTCTTATGAGGAAATGTCAGGTATAGATCCATCTATTTTCCAGCATGAGATCAAGGTGTACGAAAATTCTAATCCTATTAGGCAAAAGCTTCGTCCGGTCAACCCTAGGAAGCCAGCAGCTATCAAAGCTGAGGTGGAGAAACTACTCCAGGCAGGGTTCATTTTTCCTATTCCTTTGACAGAATGGGTTTTGAATCCAGTTCCTGTGGACAAGAAACAAGGAACAATTTGAGTTTGCATTGATTTTAGGGACCTAAATAAAGCATGTCCTAAATATAACTACCCCACACCATTTATAGATCAGATTATCGATGACTGTGTGGGAAATGAGATTTTCTCCTTCATGGACGGTTTCTCTGGATATAATCAATTTACTATCTGTCCTGAAGATCAACATAATACTGCATTTATTTGTCCCTGGGGTACCTTTGCTTACAATAATATGCCTTTTAGCCTTAAAAATGATGTAGCTACTTTTCAGCGGGCTATGCCCTATGCCTTCCACGACATCAAAGCATATTATCGAGGCATATTTGGATGATTTATCTGCTCATTCTCGTAAGAGAATTGATCATCCTTCTCACCTCCGTCAAGTATTTGAACGATGTCGGTATTACAAAATCCAGTTGAATCCGAACAAGTGTGTTTTCGCGGTCACATCCGGTCGGTAGTTGGGATTTATTGTGTCTACGAAAGGGATTCGGGTAGATCCCTTCGAGGTTGAGGAAATAATTTAGTTTCCTCCCCTGTCTTCAATTCGTCAACGTCAAAGTCTACAAGGAAAAGCTAATTTTCTATAGAGATTTATCATAAATTATGCCGAGATTACGAAAGGGTTTATGAGATTATTAAAGAAAGGAGTTCCATTCTTTTGGGATGACTTTTCTCAGCGCTCATTCGATGCTTTGAAAAAAGCATTGATCTCTGCTCCTCTACTGAGTCCACCTGATTATAGCAGAGATTTCCTTTTGTACCTCATAGTAGTACAATCTACCATTGGTATGGTTCTAGTTCAGGAAGACAATGCTCTTTCAGAGAATGTTATATACTACGTTAGTTGAGGCTTGGTAGCACTTGAACTCCGATACTCTCTAATAGAAAAGCTTGCTTTGGCAGCTGTCCATGCTGTGCAACAGCTCATACATTATATTCTTCTTCGAAAAACCTATGTTTTGGTAGCAGTCAATCCATTTCAGTTTGTTCTCAGTAGGAAAGTGATTGGGGGCAAATATAATCGATGGATTGTGATTTTGCAGGAATTCGATCTTGAGTTCATGTCTACCAAGTCCAAGAAATCATTGGTTTTTGTGGAATTGATTTCTGAGTTTCCCTATGGAGAAGAGATGGTTTATGATGAATCCATCCTGGACGAACAACTTTTTCTCATTTCTTCACAGGATCCTTGGTATGGGGATCCCATATTATATCTCCAGACTGCGAAGTTCCCCTCAACTTTTTCAAAAGATAAGCGTTGTAAGTTACGTCACCTAGCTAAAAGTTACTTAATCATTGGTGACACTTTATATCATCTCGGGGTTGATTCAATCCTTAGACGGTGTTTAACTCTCTAAGAAGCTGAGGTTGTGGTGAATGATTGCCACAATGGAGCTTGTGGTGGTCATTTATCTGGGCTTGCTACAGCCCAAAAAATATTGCGTGCATGATACTTTTGGCCTTCAATTTTCAAAGATTGCATGGAAGAGGTCAAAAAGTGTCATCTGTGTCAGGTTTATACTCAAATATGCACGCTCATCTGGCTCTGCTCTTTCCTGCCATCACTGTCAGCCCCTTTAAAAAGTGGGGTATTGATTATACTACTTGTAACCCTCCTTCGGTTAAAGGTCACAAGTACATTATTGTAGCCGTAGACTAATTTACGAAGTGGGTTGAGGCTATGCTTACTTTTAGGAATGATTGATCATGGCAGTCATTTTCAGAACAGAATGATGGCTAAATTGGCTCTAAAATTAGGTTTTTGGCAGGAGCACTCATCTATGTATTATCCTTAAGCCAATGGGTAGGTGGAAGCTGTAAACAAATACTTGAAGACCATTCTTTAATGGAAAATTGATAAAGCTCGATCCAATTGGCACATTATGTTGTATCCTATGCTTTGGGCATACTGGATGTCAGTCAAAACTGCAACTGGTTTTTCTCCATTTCAAATAGCTTATGGGTTGGAATATATCTTTCCCATTGAATGTGAAATTCCTTCTCTTAAGTTAGTTGTAGAGCTTCTTCCTGACACCTCCAGTCTTGAAGAATGTCTCCTTCACCTGGAACATCTCGATGAGCAGCGTCGGGATGTCGCCACGATGAATGAGGCACATAAGAAACGGATAAATGTTCAGAACTATAAAGCAGTCAAACCTAGGGTTTTCTCCGAAGAAGACCTTGTCTTGGTTTGTGCCTAGGAGAAGGATGCCCTAGGAGCAGGCAAGTTTAAATATATGTGGTATGGCCCCTTCATCATTAAAAAGTTCTTAAAAAAGGAGCTTATGCCTTGGTTTATTTTGACGGAAATGAGTTGGTGGAGCCCAGAAATGGGCTCTATTTGAAAAAGTATTATGCCTAGGCTTTGGCCTAGCATGTTTCTTTTTGTATATATTTTTTGTTTTGCACATATCTGAGTTTTCAATTTTTGATGTGATTATGATGCATTTGATTTGCTTTGGCAGGTTGTGTTGGATGTCATGAGTCATTTTGGTTTCGCTGATGGTGCTAGTAGACATACCCAGAACTTGGCTTCTGTGGCTTGGGTACAGTGGGTGAAAATGTGAAGCTGGGTTACACTTTTTGCCCTTTTTTGAGAAAAAAATTTCATTTTTTTCGGTTCTTCAACTTTCTGCAAACTATAACAATATATATCTAATCCTGTGGTCCCTGTCCAACATTCGTGTTCCTATAGAACATGATAGCAGTCACTACATGACAGAATAACCACATCCAGTCTCGTAGTACTCCAACTACTCGTTTCTGGATAGCCTCTGGTAAGTCCTCTACTACAGACATAGGCACTTGGCGAGTCAAACTCTCCAAGTTTCTCTGGACCGCATGGAGGGTCCTACCTGGGTCTTCAGCATCCACCTCACCTCTTCGGCGCTTATGCCTTGGGTATCCCTCAGGTCTGACTGGTCCCATATCTATATCATGGTCATCAATAATATTGTAAGTCATTTGAGTTCAATCAAAAAATATTCTTTTTTCATTATCATATTTTGAAAAAATCCAAAAAAATCATATAATAAAAAAACCAAAAATTGCAATCTCACCAATTGCACCCCATGCTGCACTGGGTGGAAGGAATAGATTTGGATCACTGTGAAAATCCATCCCAGCATATGGTTAATCTTCCACAGCGATAACTTGTTCCTCCCACCATTGGAAGAAATCATCATCCCATGTGGTTCGGGGAACTTCACTTCCCCCAATCTCTTCATCAATTCAGCCCACCGGGCTATTCTTGGATCTCTGGGGCTACTGATGGTAGAGATCACTTTGGGTTGAAGCCCTGGAATCCTCTCAAAGAATAATGTCAGTAAAATGGTTCCATACCCAAAATGTTTAGTTTTGTCCTTTCGAATCGAAGTCAATTTTATTTTCATATTACTCAGCAATGATGTGCACCAATCGAAGAGGTGAATCAAGCATTTTACCGCAATGCTCATCTGAGTCCTGGATGCCTGATGTAGGGAATCAAATCATGCTACCCTACCAATGGTAAAAAGGAGAATAATCATGTATAATTCTTTCAAATCTTTGATTGAAATCTGAGTCCCTACTTTTTGAGACCCCTCTATGCAGTAGAATTGGACGTAGTCTTCCACAGTAAGCCCTCCCAAAGGCTTTCCGTGCAGATCTATTGGATCTCCTATCCGAGAGAGTCCAGTAATAAAATATATGTCTTCCACCTCTATGAATATAGGCATTTGATCTATCATGAAACAATCTTCCTCCGATTCCCACTGATCTACCAACATTTGGAGCAACCGAACATTACTTTTCATATTTGGAATTTTGAAGAATTTGAGAAATCCACAATTTCGAAGGATATCAAGCGAATTTTGATCCTCCATCACTTCATTATCGATGGCACTATGTTCACACTCCCTCCAACTAATTGAAATCCTACAAAAATTCATCAAATCATTTATTAGATTCATATTTTAAATTTTCGGTTTGCGCATATGCGACTTCTTTTACACACAATCGCGTATCATACATAGGTTCGTCCACACGAACCCGCGTATGCATAGAGAGTTTCACAAAAAAAAGGTTTCCTATGGTAAAATTTCTAAATTTTTCTCTTAAAATGTAATGAAATTGATGGCAAAGATGAATTAAGAGCCTACCTGACTGATTCGGCGCGATTTGATGGCTGATTGCTCTTGTTCTGAGAAGGGGAATTTTTTTCTCCAAAAGTTCCTCCTCCACTTCTGCAATGTGAAAATGATCCAAATATGAGGTAAATGGTCTATTTATACCCAAAATTTGAAATTTTTTTGCCAAATTTCTTCGTGCTTATTTTTCAAATCTATCTAAGGTTGTATAACCGTGTTGCTTGTAAGTGTTGGGAAAGGTATTTTTTCAGGGACATTTTACTGAAGTTGAGAGTTTTTCTGAGTTATTCAAATCCATGATCACTGGCCTGTCATGGCAGGTATATGATTCTGAACTGGCATATAGGTTAGGGAGTCCACTTTTCGTTGCATTCTACATACTAGTCTCCATTTTGATCACTTGCCATAGGGTCGATCCCATCTTGTCATGAGTACTTAACCCATTTTCACTCGCTGATTTTTTAATCATGACTTGATGGTAGAGCCTTCCTTTACACGGGATTCCTAGTTATTTCCTCGCTAGCATTTGTCGCCCATGCTACAATTGATATAGGCTCGAGAGTCCTCTTTAGTTCCGCCATGACATATACGTTGAAGCTTCAATCTTCTTCTTCCTCACTTTCATTTTTCTGGCCATTACCCTAGAGGCTCCCTTTTGGTTGTCAAGTTGTATTTCTGCATTGCATATTGACTACTTGTTTATCTTGGCCTTTAGTCGGCTTCATTTGGACTCAATGTTTAAGCCATCTTTTGACCTTGACTCTTTGTACAAGTTAACCATGCGATCACTTAGCTACCGCGACTTGACACCTTGTTACCCATGGATGGAACACTCCTCTGAGTATGACTTACTAGTTTTCGCCACCTTGCATTGAGCATAGGATTGTTCCTATCCTCGGAACGAGTGCATATGTTTTATGATACTCGTTCTATCCATTTTACTATAGCATTATTTTATTCCCTTTTAGGCTTTGAATATGAAAAAGAAAAAAAAAATTAAATATGTGAAAAAGAGAGGGAACGAGATATTACTTCATATTTTGATGGGAGCTACAATGACAATTTTGTCGCCCTTGAACAAAGAACAAAAAACTATGTCTTTCCTTCATTTGGGATGGTTTTTGTTTTGAATTAGGAAAAGCCATAAACTTGTCACATGCATCGGTTCTCCCCCAATTGGTTATCTCTTCCAATCATATGGAGGGTTTGTTCGTGCCTCCTGCATGACAGACTTATACAACGTTATCATTTGCTGCCATAGTCAACATGAGTCGTGCTTTTGTTCAAGGGAACTTAACCTGAGTCAGCCTATCTACGATATCTCTTGACTCATTTTTTCAGTCACCCTTCCTAGTCTTGTCAGTATCTTGTTCTATCACATTAGATGTCTGGTCCTATGCTCATGCTGGTTTGAGAAGGTCTCCATTGACTTCTTGCTGGTAGGTTTGTATCTTATCGACTACAACATATTGCTTTGAGAGCAAACCTAGAGTTGCACCCTGGCCCTATTTACATTATTGATAGGTGACCTTGTGCTCAACATTTGATCATAATCATGGGTCTTTGACTAAGTGGTTTCCCTTGTGTTCGACATTAGCTTACATTATCACACATGGGATTCGTGAAGTACCTAGATTTCCATTTGACCCTATCGGTGGATATCTTGCCTCTTTGTCATCTTTCATTATTGGTTGGTTCAGAGGGTTTCTGCCGTGCGCTAGCTTCATCTTGTGCATGTCGGAAACGTACTTTGGGTTGGTTACTTCACTCTACTTCGTCCGATTCCTTCCAAATCTTGGCATGCGGGTTACACTTGTGTTGGAATGATGTGGGATGCCTTAATGCCTTCCTTCTAGCAGATCTTTTCCCATCAACTCTGACTCATTTCTCTGGGAATAAGGTCTAGAGTCCTTTTGTCAATACCTTAGGGTTTGCAGTCATTAGTGGCAGATTCTTCACCATCGATAGTGAGGATACATCATTAACTCCTGATTGGTGGATTCTTTCAAGTGTTTGACTTCAACTCATTGATTCGCACTTGTTGGATTGTACTGGGGCACCTTAACACTCATTATCATTATCGGTGGGTTGTATCGCGTTTGTTAACGGTATACATCAATGACCGGTAATCAAATGATTTCTCACATGGTTGACTTTAGCTCATTTATTCCCATTGTGTAGAATTGTGCCATAGTGATCGGTGAAGACCTTGAGTTTGCATCAGAATGATTCAGTTCACTTAGACAGTTTCTTTAGTTTTTTTCAGTGATACCATACACCCTTATATGTTGCAGTTTCACCACAACAGCATCTTATATGTTGGCTCCCGAGTTGCGTGTTGTACCATTTGTTCCACCACTTATGATTTGGTACTTGGAGAATCAATTGTGACTTTTGTGTTTAGATATCTATTGCAACATCATTGATCAGTCTTCTATATGTGATACTTGGACCTGATTTTTACTTGTACTTCCGGATAGTGATCAGTGATCGGATGATTCATTATGTAATTTACATTTTTTCAGCTATACTTGTATACATTTTGGATCTTCTCTATATTTCATATGCAGACATGCTTTCTTTTTAACTAAGCATGGGTATGCCCGCCTCAGACATGAGCTATCTCTTTGATTTCTCTCACTAGTTTTTTTTGGCAGGTTGAAATTTGGTGAAGTCCTCTCTAGTACTTGCAAGGTTCTTTATATGCACATAATACATTTCGGTCATCATGTACCCCTTCTGACCTCATATATTAGGGGGCATCTATTATAGTGTTATTTATCACCTTCATGTACTTGATGATTTACACTTTGGCCTTGGGCACCCTTTCCCCCAGACTTGAAAATTTTATCAAAAAACAGTATCTTAAAACCCATACGCGACTCTGCCCAGAATTTTCTGTGTATACACATGAGTCCATTCATAGAGATCCACATATACATTTTTAATTATTAAAAAATATATAAATTCCTTATATTTGAGGCGGGGTTGATGGTTATTCCAGTAATTCAACCACCCCGGCCCGTGGCCTAACTGCTCCTAACTGTAGAAACTAATTTTGAGGGAGTATAAAATCCCCTCAAAGGTATGGCCTAAGGGAGAGGGGAAAGATATAGATATTATACTCTGTTGGAGCCCTATTCAAGTCTGATATTCCTGTGCCTCCTGCACTTCCCAAAGAATTATATTTAGGCACTTGTTTAGGGTCATATAATTCATAGGATAAAATGGTGATTGAAAATTTTCTTTCAGATCATGATAAATTGTAAATAATATTGCATTCTACAAATTATTTCCAAAAAATAGAAAATAAAAAATGAAAAGAGGGTATATGAAAGAAAGAAATAAAAAATAAAAATAAAACTGTAGGGGACGGAAAAAATATAGAAAAAGGAAAATAAAATCAAAGAAAAATACAAAAATAAAGGAAAAATAAAAGACAAAAATAAAAATAAAAATTATATGGGAAAGGTACCCCTAAGTGAGCTAGTCCAAATGCCACCAAAAAAATCAAAAATTTAATCAAAAGTTACATTTACAAATGTTGCAAATAAGTGTGCAGCTTGTTTAAATGCCGCTTATAATTGATTGTTATTTTGTCAAACAGGTTGGGTTAGGATAATAAATCAACCATATAGTTTATTCTTGGTTGAAATGGTTAGTTAGATTAGAGAAAATAGGGCGGCAGGCCCAAATGTGCCCTTAGATTAAGTTAGTCTAGTCTAGGTGCTAAAAAAAAAGCATTAATTTTTTACTAATTACACTTCAGAGTGAATGTAATAAATCAGGGATTATGAAATTTTTCATAAAGTTGAAGGTTTGGTTAAATAAGGGATAGTTCAGATTAAATCATGCCCGAATGAATGATGGTAATCTCATTTCGGGCACCCCGATCTCCGCGACATTTCTCTCGCGGTGGGTTCTGAAATAGGAAAACCCACAGGGTAATGACGTGGCCTCACGACAGTTCGCATCCCCCACCCTCCCTCCCCCCCCCCCCCCCTCTAAGAGTCCACATCGTTGACCATTTCTCCATCCGCCAATACTACCATGCCATGTTACCTGCCCGACCCCACTACCACTCAACCCGCCTTCTCCACTCACTCTCCGCCCTCTCACCCTACCGGACCCCACACCCTCTAATCTTCTGGCCATTTGATTAGCCCCCAATATCTGTTACACCCTAAAATAAACACAACCACCTAGCACTCCCTTGCCACATCAACCAACCATCGCTACCATTAATAAATCTTGCTCCTACACAATGGATCTGCTTCGCTTGCAATGATAAAATGGTAACGGCATATGAAACTGATATTCTATTTAATCTCGGTACACTGTAAAATTCATTTTACTTGCTAATTATTTCACTTACCAGTTAATTGCTACAGGTTTTATACTGTGACAAGAACTGGTAAATCTCCCCGTTGATGTAATCGAAGCACAGAGCCCAAGTTAGCTCCATATTACAAGTAGCGTCCCCACCTATGTACCTTCCAATCAACCTCCATATCTAGTTAATTCAATATTCTCCTCATTTCCTCCTAATCTACCATTTACTACTGGCCAAAAAAAGTAAAATCCCCCAAGAATAAAGGGAAGAAACCCATTGAGAACCCGATATTTTCCGCTCCCATTGACCTGGACCACTTTCCTCTTGTTGATCTGCAATATAAAATTATAGACACCAACTGTGAATTCACTTTGTTCGGACTTCACAGTTGGTTAAAACTAAAATACCTTGACCAACAAGATGAGCTAAGAATATGGGATTCTTCCCTTCCATATTTTATGTTTCCCCAAACACACTTATTCCCTGAACTTATTTCTTGGTGTCATGCTAGCTATGTATAATCTCACAGAGCCATAATACACCATAATGGTAAAGTTCTCCTCACCATTACAGCTAAAGCCATATCCCAGATGTTGCAAGTCAATTATTTTGAGTCTGTCGTGCCTTTGTCCATAGATTATCTCACTGAATTATATAAAAATCCTACTTTACCACAGAGAGAAAAGATATTTGAGATTTTTCTCCGTGAGGATGCCCAGCATCCCAAAATTAATCCTCCTTATTCTTCCTCAATGCTTCCAAAAGCAGCCAAGAAAATAATCACCATTATTTCATATATCCTTGGCTACTATTTAGACCAATGGGTTGATGAATCCATTATTGGTTTCCTATCAATCATTCCCATAGATGAGTTGCAATCAATATATTGCAGATGACATGCATCTTCAATTCGATAAGTTTCCCACAGACGGATCCTTTAAGTATTCTGCAGTATTGGTGTACTTATCCATATACAATAGAGAAGGCAGGTTTCCTTTCACTCTACAGAGTATGAATGAGCAAGGTGAATCCCAATGAGTAATACATTGGACATCCTTGGTAAGAAGGAACTC
>JAXQQM020057952.1:0-105169 GCA_034641835.2 Pinus albicaulis
ACCGGCTATGACTTGCGGAAGTAATCATAAACAACTTGTGTAACTGATTATTTAATTTGCAGAAAGTAAACTAATACTAAACCATACACACATAATTCAATCCCTCGCCATCAGTCCAGCTGTGGCTTTCGGAGGCAACTGAAGATGTCATACATGATTTAATATATCTAAATTTGCAGAAAAGGAACTAATACTAAACTACACATTTCATCATGCAGCCCTCACCATCAGTCCAGCTGTGGCTTTCGGAGGTAACTGAAGACGCTATGAGCAGCTTAATATATCTAATTTTGCAGAAAGGAAACTAATACTAAACTACACATTTCATCATGCAGCCCCTCACCATCAGTCCAGCTGTGGCTTTCGGAGGTAGCTGAAGACACTATGAGTAGCTTAATATGTCTAATTTTAAATACTGAATCAGATAAGCAAAACTGAAGTGCACAAGACAAGACTGAAGTTAAACAAAGACTGTGGAAAGAAAACTAGCAGCAGAATAATGTCAGTTTCATATCATTAGCAAAAATACTATGAAAATGCCCCGGGCTGTCTACCTAAAACCTGCACAAGAAAACTGATCAGTGATTTAACAATCATAAAAACATGAAAGACAAGAATGCAATGGAAATTAATGAACAGAAATGAAGCAACTATGAAATATGAACATGTAAAGGGTTATGATACAATGACTGTTTAAAGAAATGAAATGAAAAATATATACATTAATACACAGAACCTCGGCTGAGCAGGGGCCCTCTACGCAGCTTTGGTAACGATCTTCAACACAAATTAAGTTGAAAACAGAGTTTTTCACATTAAAAAGCAGTTCATTACAGACTGGTAGTATTACGGCTCAAGGCAGCGTAATCACTACATAACAGAGTACGCACATCAACTCAACAGCTATGATCAACTAACAACTATCAACTAACTCTACGTGCGGATGCAAACGCTCTTTATAAAGCAATAAAATGTAACTGTTTCCTGAAGTTTATGATAGCAGCCAGCACGTAGACCACTAAGGCCACGGATATAGGAGTATGGCCGTGTTGGAAAACGGATCTATGGAAGGTGGGCGCTTGAATTCAACTCCAGAACTTTGCACAGATGTCAATTAACCTCCGCAAGCTTGGAAACGGCCGTATGGATGTTTATATGCCACGAAACAGAGTCCAGCCGACATAGAACTCCATGGTTGACTTCCACGTGGATGGCTTTGACCGCGGCTTTCTTTGACGAATTTACTTGAACCAATAAGACACGAACCATGTCCTTGTCATTGCTAGCCTGCCCATGTGGCTCGTTTCCTTCGTGGACACCTGTAACATAGATTTCCACAAAATAGCTGCGGAAAGTTGCAGCAGCTGCGGAAAGTGACAAGTTTCCGCAGCTGTATGAACAAAATCTAAATCAAATAGAAAACACACAAAAATAATTAAAAACCATGTTAGATACCCTTTTGCACATGATATTGACAATTTTGGAGGTTTAGGTGAGTGAAAAAGATATGGAAAAGTGTATGGAAAAGAGGCAAATTCGGGACTCAACATACCCCCACTGTGAAGGTGTTGCATGTCCTCATGCAACCAAAAATTTGATACTCTTTGTTCAATTCATGTGCCTTGAAACTTCAGCCAGCACATCTAACCCCCTTCTTTTCTTCTTTGGTACTGCCATCGTTCTGGGTTTCTTCATGAGGCACCTGAATTTGATATTCACAAGTGCTCTGCTCAATTTTTGGCATTTCCTTTTTAGCTTCTTATTCTTCTTTTGCCAAATACCCAAATGTAACATAGTATTGTCATGGATAATCTTGTCCAGTTTGCCTTGATCTTTGAGTGTTTCATTTTCATTTTTGATATGCCGATTCAAAAGCTCAAGCTCAAAAATCTCCTGTTTTAATGACTGAACCAAGTCATCCTGCAATGTATAAGGCTGAGTAGAAGAGGTACTTGGACCTGTGGCTGCCTTCTCCAGGGATTCTATATAGTCATAGACCTCCTGCTGTTTGGGGTCTACTTCCGGTGTCTTTTTCATTGGACTGTCCTCAAAATGCTGCAAGGGGGAATTATGTTCAAAATTTGGCTGAGGAGAACTTTCATCAATATTTTGCTGAGAATAAGATGGAGTACGCTCATTGTCTAATTGGGAGTGAAAGGAGTCAGGTTCACTAACTGACTGAAATGGACTATTGTCAGTTGGAGACTGTTCAGATGTCTCCTCACCCAAATCAATGAAATGAGGACCTTTAATTTGTGTTTTTCTCAGTTTTCCCTTAAGCCTGCTGCTTCTCCTCACATGCTGTGGTACACTATCCTTTTGTTCTTGTTTTCCTGTTTTTGCCTTCTTGGATAGAGATGACTGTTTTTGAAGAAAAATTAATCTTTCAGATAGAATTTGGTGATCTTCTTCTTCAGAAGAAGAAGTTTTATGGACAGCCTCAATAATTTCTTTCCCTTTTCGTATTATTGGCTTCTTAGTTTTGATTTCCTTCTTCTTCCTTTTTACCAATCTCTCTTCCCTATCATTTTTCTTCATAGTAATAGTAGAAGTATCTTGGATTTCATCTACTGTTCTTTTCCTTCTACTTCTTTTTGCTGTGCTAGCTGCGGGAATTTCCTGTGTAGGAACAACTTGGGTTTCAACATTCATTTTCTTTCTTCTACTCCTTCTAATTGGATTACCTTCAGGAATTTCCTGAGGTTCTTCAAAGAAGTTTCTAACTAGGAATTGTTCCCATGTATCTTTTCTTTCTTTTAGCTCCTTTTCAATCAGAATTTTTATAAGCCCATGATGATATAAATGAGGCTCTACATCTCCTAAGTGTTTTTGCACAGTCACAGCCATTTTCTTCAAGCTATTGAATAGGAAATAAGGAAGATTGAGAGTTTGGTTTTCAAGGAAATTCATCAATATCCTAGTATGATACATGTACATAGAGCCAAAGCGGCCTTCACATGTGATAAATTTCTGAACAATGAGTAATAAAGTGGCCCATTCATCTATTATTGCATGCACGGGGATTCCTCTTTTGAAAACAGTGATATCCATACCTTGATTTCGGAGGATTGTTCTCCATGCCTCATCACTGATACTTTTGTTTTTGAACCAACGTTCTCCTTCCTGAAGAAGCTCTGTGGCTGCTGCTATTGATGCTTTATTGACTAAAAACTTGAGGTCTCCCACTTCTGCTTCCGAGCCATCAAATGATCTTGCAAACGCTTTGGTAACTTCTCTGTGGTAACCCCTGAATTTCTGAATAAAACGCAGCCATTTAGCTTTCCTCAACATCTCTTTTGCTTGCGGAAATCCCTCTATAAATTTCTGTCCTTCTGGCTCTGCCCTTAATAATTTTCCCATTTTCTTCTCTGTGCTTCACAGGCTTGCCTCTGTGAGGGTTTAAGCGGAAATGGAACGATGGAATACACAGAGTATAGCACAATACTGTGGGGATGTTATCACAAAACGGAAATGAGCACCATAAACAGAATGGAATAAGATTGTGGGTGGATATACGGGAATGAGAGTGAGCAAAAGGAACGGAATGGAATGAAACAGAGAGTAAGAATGAGTAGAGTGGGGTTTTGTAAACACGACAGAGAAACGACAAAGAGGTTAACAAAGTATAATGCATTCGGCCGCATTTTGAATTTTTGGTGGCTGTGTCATAAATATGAACACGTTTCAATCAATGATTAAGAAGTTATGCGGCTTGTAAGAGTCCTTTGTCAACTCAAATACGTATCATTATCTACGGTGGGATATTTGAACATGAGTGAGAGTCGAAATTTCAATAATGAAACCGTTTGTGAATAAATGCAAGAGGATAACATAGAGATCGTGGAAGGTTACGGACTGTCAATATAATCATTGCGCGTTATGGGTAGAGCTCATAGTTTAAAATTACATAAAAATGTGTTTTTCGATACTATTTGAAATAAACTTTATTCATACCTTTGGAATCCTTGTTTTTGCCCTTGGTCTTCAACTGATTGATCTTCATTAGTGTCTTGAATGTCCCATTGATCCTCTCCTGCATTTTATTTCATGATTTATGAAAATAACAACTAACTATACATTCTTTTTGAAAACAGAGTAGTAGTAGCTGCGGAATCTGCTTCTGGCTGCGGAAACTGGAGTCAGCTGCGGAAACAGATGTCAGCTGCGGAAACTGACACAGCTATTACTTAGTTGAATAGAAATGAACAAATGACAGATGACCAAGTGGAAATGGTCATAAAAAAGATTTTTATTGATGGAATGGATGAAATGAAGTGGAGTGAAGTGAAATGAAATGAAATGAGATGAAATGAAGTGGAATGAAATGGAGTGGGTGGTGAAATGAAATGAAATGAAAGATAGATTTTTTTGGAAAATATAGAGTGTCAGGTGTCCCTGATTTTCACCCCATATTTTCTGTATAAGACTGCCAATCAATGATTGGTTTTCAGGCTTATACCATTTTTTTTTTTTTTTTTTTTTTTTTAACTTGAAAAACAAAAGCTAGCTTGGTAGAGAAGAAGGATTCTTCTGTACCAGCCTGATTGCAGAACTTTCTTGAAACAACTTGACAAAATCCTCTTTAGAGAGTGGCTTATGATAAACTTTCAATCTATGGCCATTCACTATAAGAGGAGTTTGAAACTCATCAATGGTCTTGATTCTTACGGCTCCATTGTTAAAGATCTTGTCAATCTCATATGGCCCAAGCCAATGAGTCTGAAATTTCCCTTGAAAATCTTTAAACTTGGAGTCAAATAACAATGCCCAATCTCCTTCTTGAAACTTCTTCTCTTTGATATATTTGTCATGCCATTTAGTTCTTTGATATTGAACTAGATCGGTTCTTAGAATTGCTTCTTGTCTGATCTCATCTAGCTCATTCAACTGCTCCATTCTATGCTTTTGGGCTTCTGATAAGTCCATCCCCAACTGAACTGCTATCTTGAAGGTCTTGACTTGGAACTCAATAGGGAGCAAGACTTCTTTCCCATAAACAAGTTCATAGGGAGAATGTCCTGTTGTATTCCTCCATGTAGTTCTGTAGGCCCACAAGGCTTCTGGAAGCCTTTCTGCCCAATCTCTTCTATGTAGATGAATAGTTTTGGTGATGATACTTTCAAGAACTTTGTTTGTGGACTCCACTTGACCATTTGCTTGTGGATGGTAAGGAGTAGATCTTCTGTGCTTGATTTTTTATTCTTCCATCAACTTCTTCACCAAATTTGATGTGAATTGGCTCCCCTGATCTGTTACAATTTCTCTTGGAACACCAAAGCGAGTAAAAATATCCTCATAAAGAAAATGAACAACTGAATTTTCAGTAGCAGATACTAATGCTTTAGCTTCTACCCATTTAATAACATAATCAGTGCAAACCAATATATACTTCTTTTGCTTCGATGGTGGATTAATTGGTCCAATGAAATCTAAAGCCCATTTTTCAAAGGGTTCAATGAGTACCTGTGTTTGCAATGGCATTTCATTTGAAAGGGTAGGTTTCCCTACTCTTTGGCGGCTGTCACACCTTTTGACGTATTGTTTTGCATCTTTGAAGAGGGAAGGCCAATAATATCCTAAAGAGAGGATTTTATAGGCCGTCCTTTTGTCTGCAAAGTGTCCGCCGCATGGTTCATCATGACATACCTTAAGAATATCAGGCATTTCATCTTCCCTGACACATCTTCTGATCACAAGATCTGGCCCTGTTTTAAACAATTCGTTAGAAATCCATGAATATTTTGAACTCTCCTGAATAATTTTTCGTTTTTCTCTTGAAAATAAATGTGAAGGTAGTTTCCCTGTAACCAAATAGTTAGCAATATCTGCATACCAAGGGGTCTTAATAGTTACTGCAAACAAGTATTCATCAGGAAACTTATCTTCTACGGGAGAATCTTCTTTAGTATTCTGAATCCTAGACAAGAAATCAGCTACTGTATTCTGTTTTCCTGGTCTATCCAACACAGTAATATTGAATTCTTGCAAAAGTAAAAGCCATCTTGTCACTATGCCATTAGTAACAGGTTTGTTCATTAAATATCTAATTGCAGAATGGTCAGTATGAATAAAAGTTTCATAGCCTGTTATGTAATGTCTAAATTTATTAATTGCATGAACAACAACTAAGAACTCTTTTTCAGTCACAGTATAATTCAACTCTGTAGGAGTCAAATTTTTACTGGTATAATAAATGGCATAAGGAATTAAATCTTTTTGACCCAACACAGCTCCAAGAGTTGTATCTGAAGCATCTGTAGAAATATGGAAAGGAAGTTTCCAATTTGGTCCTCTTAAGATAGGTGCTTCAGATATTCTTGTTTTCAAAGTTTCAAAAGCTGATTGACAATCAGGATCCCATTTAAATTCACAGTCTTTTGTAAGCAATTTGAAGAGTGGAGATGCTATTTTAGTGAAGTTTTCTATAAATCTTCTATAGTAACCAGTAAATCCTAGAAAACTTCTAACATCTCTTTGACAATTTTGAATAGGCAACTTGGAGATGACTTCAACTTTTGATCTATCAACCTTAATTCCATCTCCTGAAATATGATGTCCTAAAACAATCCCTTCAGTAAACATCATAAAGCATTTTTCATGGCTTAATGAAAGGTTTGTTTCTTTACATCTTATAAGAACTTTTTTCAAATTTTCTAATGCCTCTTCAAATGAATTACCATAAACTGTAAAATCATCCATATAAACCTCTACACAATCATGGATTAGATCAGAAAAAATTCCTAGTACTGCTCTTTGGAATGTTGCAGGTGCATTACATAACCCAAAAGGAAGCACTCGGTAGGCAAAATTTCCCCATGGACGAGTAAATGTGGTCTTATCTTGATCCTCAGGTGCTACCTGAATTTGATTATAGCCACTAAAACCATCCAAAAATGAAAAGTACTTTTTACCTGCTAATGTGTCTAATACCTGATCGATAAAAGGCAAAGGAAAGTGATCCTTCAAAGTTGCTGTGTTCAATTCCCTGTAATCAATGCATACCCTCCATTTACCATTCTTTTTAGGTACTATAACCAAAGGAGAAACCATTCTGAAATTGGATAAATGAAGTTTACATTGAGTAGTTTTTGGAGCTCTTCTTTCACTATCTCCCTAAGATTTGGATTCATCCTTCTTTGAGGTTGTCTGATTGGTCTACTGTTTTCCTCAATATAGATATGATGGATACAAG
Organism: Pinus albicaulis; assembly: GCA_034641835.2. Lineage (NCBI taxonomy): Eukaryota > Viridiplantae > Streptophyta > Pinopsida > Pinales > Pinaceae > Pinus > Pinus albicaulis. The sequence goes on from JAXQQM020057952.1 coordinate 7,193, forward strand.
TCTTAGGATCAATACCCTTCATGTCAGTATACTCCCATGCAAATGCAGTAGAATGTTTTTGCAAGATTCTGGTTAATTCTTCTTGTTGTGACTTCTCCGGATGTTTGTTGATATTCAATGTCTTTTCTGGAAAAATCTCAATAGCAGAATTACCAAACTCTTCCATAGAGTAAAGAGACATTTGTCTTGATGATAAATATTCTATGTCAGATTCCAACTGAAATTGTGTCGGGTCATATTCTGAAGATATCTCAAAATTTTCTAATGTGTTCAGAATTTGACTATCCTCACTAATTTCAGAAATGGTAAAGACAGGTTGTATAGTGTTCTCATCATCGACCCATTCATTGTCTCCTATTTCTGTAATTGCTCTTGCGGGAGGATACAAATTGAATTTCTTTGTCGAATTACCATTAAAAATGTACATGTCTCCAGATCTACAACTAATAAAAGCATCAGCTGTGGCCAGCCAAGGTCTTCCTAAGATAATTGGATGTCCTCCTAGATTACTTTTGGGAGTCAAAATCATAAAGTCTACTGGATATTCCCAAGAATCTAAGGAGGCTGAAATATCTTCTAATACACCATCTGGTTTAATAACCGATCGATCTGCAAGTTGCAATAAAGTAGGTGTAAAAAGAAGGTTAGGAAGTTTTAACTGTTCCATAGTCTGTCTACTCATAATGTTGATAGCAGCCCCTAAGTCAATCAATGTGTTTGGAATTTCTATCCCATTTATATGTGTCTTGACGATTGGACTTCCTGGATCTACATATTTCTGCATGGCAATTTTTCCCATCATAATGTCTGCAATGTTTCCTACCAGGTGGATTCTTCTTGTGTCCTTTAGCTTTCTTCCTGGTCTTTTGAAACTCAACTCCTTTATGGTTTTTGCTAGAATAGGAATTTCTCGAATGGCTTGTAGCAATGGAATCTTGATACAAACATTCTTGAATTCATCTAGAAAGTCATAGTTAGGCAACAAAATTTGTTTTTCCACCCCCTTATCAATTTGTATTCTTTCCGGAAAAGGAGGTGTAGATGAAGATACAGGTTGCTCAACTATAGGAGTTGTGGATGCTAGCTTTTCTTTTTCTTTTTGAATTTTTGAATTTTGAAGAGATTCTTCCTCAGAACCCTTATCGACTTGAAGAGAGTCCCCCTCAGAGGTATCTTGCTCTTGAATGTCTATAGAAGGTTTTTCTAAAACTCTACCAGATCTGAGTTGTACATCGTTGAGAGGAACAATCATATAGGTAGGAAATTGTTGTCCTTCTACCATATAAGTAGTTTGAGGATTCTTCTTGTTAGGATTTGGCAATGGCTGAGCTGGAAGTTGATTTTTCTTCTGTTGGTATGGGAGCATGAGTTGAGGATTTGTATTTTGTTGAGAAGGTTGTTGTTGTGGAAATGGCAATGAAAGTTGTTGTGGATTTTGGTTTGGAAATTGTGGAGCTTGTTGATTTTGAAAAGATGGAGGATATTGATAAAATTGAGCAAATCTCCCATAAGGATTTTGCATCCCTTGTACCCATGGCTGATATGAATTTTGATGTTGGGGCCAAGATTGTTGCCAAGGAGTCCAATTTGGTGGGGTTTGAAGATTCATAGGGTTATTAAACCCTTGAGATTGTTGTCCTTGCCAAGGTCTCCTTGCGACAAAACAGAGAGATTCTATTGAATTTGGATCTTCTTGAAAAACAGCTTTGAGTCCAGGGATTGAAGGACAATCCTTGATCTCATGATTTTCCGAGCAAATCATACATGTTTCTACAACTTTTGCATCCAAGGGACATTCCCTTAAAGCATGTTTCTTTCTACATTTCGGACAAAAGATGGCTAAAGCATCTGTTTCTGCTTTCTGCTTGTTTTGGATTTTAAGGGTGTCTAGTTGTTCACTAAGACCCCCTAGGATATCAGTTTTAAACTCATCAAGCATATTACCAATCTCTGCCCTACTTACTGATCCAGTTGCAGATTTGTTAGCCCTAATAAGAGAAGAATCCCTAGGCCCTTTTCCAGTTTTAGATCTTCCCCTTGAGAATTGGATACATAGTTCTGTTATATCATGAAATGGAAGTTGAGAAATGTCTCCTTTCCCCATCATGTTTAAAATTTCTATCCATTCATCTCTAATGGCTTTTAATAGGAGGGCTTTCAAGGTTTCATTATCTAAGTTGCTCATCTTTGCTCTTTTCAAGTTGTATTGAAATCTTTCAATTAAGTCTTCCTAATTTTCATCTTCTTTTTGCATCATTTTGAATACCTCATCCTTGTGATTGGTGGGCATACAATAATCCAAGTATCTATCCAAAAATGTTTGTTTCATATCATTCCAAGTCCTGATAGATTGAGTGGCTAATCACATGAACCATTTCAAAGCAGATCCCTTCAATGTTGAAGGAAACAGTTTGAGTTTTTGAGAATCTTCCATATAGTCATAAGTTCGGCACACTACTTCAAACTCAAACAGAAATGTTTCGGGATCCTCACTTCGCAATCCATAAAAGTTAGGGAGAACAGATGGTGAGATATTTTTCATTGTTGCATGAGTTTCCTCATCAACTATAGGGAATCCAAGCAGATTGTCCCTATTTCTACCGTTATTTCCTTCACCATTGTTATCTTCATTATCTCCTCCTCCTCTACCTCCACCTCTATTTATTACTTCCTCTTCCATGATAGTTTCTTTAGAGTCCTTATAGTCCTCTAGTTCTTCTACCAAGGAAGGATGAGAGAAAGTTTCTTTGTTTTCTAAGTGGGTTTTAGTAGGTGGTATAGGAGAATCCTCTAATTTAGCTGTTCTTTGACTTCCAAAAATCTTAAGGCTAGGGGTAGATGGTGGTGAATCTGGTCTATGCCTTGAAGAAGATGGAGTTATGAAAATCGAACTCTTGGCTTTAGCTATAAACCTTCCCCTAGAATCTCTTGCTCTATGCATGTCATTTAAAAAAAAAAAAAAAAAAGTTGGGCTAATAATTCTCTTTCTGATCTTCCAGGTCACACTAGGTGCAAGAAGAGAGCATACTTAAGAAATTACTAAACCAATAACTCTCTTTTATGATCCTCCAGATCACACTAGGTGCAAGAGGAGAGCATACTTCAAGAAGTTATCAAGTTTTCCCTTCTTTTATGATTTTATGTTTTTTTTTTTAAGAAATTGGCTACCTAGTTACACTTCCCCGGCAACGGCGCCAAAATGTTTGGTCAATTTAGTGTTTCCTAAATTGCTGCATTTAATTGTCAATCCGGGAATCGTAAGCTGATGAAGTGCGGCACACTATATGTGCAAGATAACCTCTTTCTTAACTTTTTGTCGTTTGTGGTCTTTCTAAGGTAAAATGGAAATTCTAAAGTGAAAAGAAAGCTTGGTTATATTTATTCAAGGAAGTGATATCCCCTATAATGATTTACCAATCTTGAAACTTTAAAAGAAATTTGAAATTACAATGACAAAGAAAGTAAACTGCTGAAATGAAAAGTGCTGCTAATCTAATGAATCAAAACAAGAAACTAGTGAACATGAAAACTAAAGTATTCCTGCTGCCAACTGAACACAAAAGAAACTACGCTTATGGAAATTCAAAATTGCAATGAAATAAATCTAAATCAGATTACATCAATTCATTTTCTGACCCTTCATCATTAGACCAGCTATGACTTGCGGAAGTAATCATAAACAACTTGTGTAACTGATATTTAATTTGCAAAAAGTAAACTAATACTAAACCATACACACATGATTCAATCCCTCGCCATCAGTCCAGCTGTGGCTTTCGGAGGCAATTGAAGATGTCATACATGATTCAATATATTTAAGTTTGCGGAAAAGAAACTAATACTAAACTACACACTTCATCATGCGGCCCCTCACCATCAGTCCAGCTGTGGCTTTCGGAGGAAACTGAAGACGCTATGAGCAGCTTAATATATCTAATTTTGCAGAAAGGAAACTAATACTAAACTCCACATCTCATCATGCAGCCCCTCACCATCAGTCCAGCTGTGGCTTTCGGAGGTAGCTGAAGACACTATGAGTAGCTTAATATGTCTAATTTTAACTATTGAATCGGATAAACAAAACTGAAATGCACAAAACAAAACTGAAGTTAAACAAAGACTGTGAAAGAAAACTAGCGACGAGAATAATGTCAGTTTCATATCATTAGCCAAAATACTATGAAAATGCCCCGGGCTGTCTACCTAAAACCTGAACAAGAAAACTGATCAGTGATTTAACAATCATAAAAACATGAAAGACAAGAATGCAATGGAAATTAATGAACAGAAATGAAGCAACTATGAAATATGAGAATGTAATGGGTTATGATACAATGACTGTTTAAAGAAATGAAATGAAAAATATATACATTAATACAAGAACCTCGAGTGAGAAGCGAGGGCCCTCTACGCGACTTTGGTAACGATCTTCAACCACAATTAAGTTGAAAACGAGTTTTTCACATTAGAAGATTCATTATTTGGTAGTATTATGGCTCAAGCGAGCGTAATCACCCTGTGATACGCATCGACTCAACGACTATGATCAAGTATGTATCAACTAACTCTACGTGCGTATGCAAACGCTCTATATAAAACAATAAACTGTAACTGTTTCCTGAAGTTTATGATAGCAGATAGCACGTAGACCACTAAGGCCACGGATATAGGAGTATGGCCATGTTGGAAAACGAATCCATGGAAAGTGGATGCTTGAATTCAACTCCAGAACTCTGCACAGCTGTCGATTTAACCTCCGCAAGCTTAGAAACGGCCGTATGGATCTTTATGTGACACGAAACAGAGTCCGGCCGACATGAAACTCCATGGTTGACTTCCATGTGGACGCCTTTGACCGCGGCTTCTTTGGATGAGTTTGCTTGAACCGATAGGACACGAACCATGTCCACGTCATTCCTATATTCCTACTTTACCCATGTGGCTACGTTTCCTTCGTAGACACAGCAACATCGATTCCCACAAAATAATTGCGGAAAGTTACGTGACTATGAAGTGACAAGTTTAGCATTTGTATCGACAAAAATCTAAATCAAATAGAAAACACACAAACATAATTAAAAACCATGTTAGATACCCTTTTGCACATGATATTGACAATTTTGGAGGTTTAGGTGAGTGAAAAAGATATGGAAAAGTGTATGGACAAGAGGCAAATTCGGGACTTGAAAACGCGTTATATATAACAAAAGAAATATAACTGTCTCCTAAAGTTTATGCTGGTGTAGAACACGTAGACCATTACGTCCACGGATCTAGGATCATGGCCATGTTGGAAAATAAATCTATGAGAAGTGGATGCTTGAATTCGACTATGGAGCCATGTACAGATGTCGACTTGTCCTCCGCAAGCTCAGAAATGGCCATATGAACCTTTACGTGACACGGAACAGAGTCCTGTCACCGTAAGACTCTATGGTTGACTTCCATGTGGATGCCTTTGACCGCGGCTTCTTTAGATGAGTTTGCTCAAACCAATAGGACACGAACCATGTCCACATCATTCCCGACTTGCCCATGTGGCTCTCCTGTAGACACCTGTAACATAGAGTTTCACAAAATAGCTACGGAAAGTTGCAGCAGCTGCGGAAAGTGGCAAGATTCCGCAGCTGAATGAACAAAATCTAAATCAAATAGCAAACACAAAAATATAATTAAAAACCATGTTAGATGCTCTTTTGCAAATGATATTGACAACTTGGGAGGTTCAGGTGAGTGAAAAAGGTATAGAAAAGTGTATGGAAAAGATGTAGAATTGAGACTCAACAAGAAGCCCAAACGGGTCGACCGTCAAAGATGAAGTGCGCAGTAGTAATCGCAGTACAATCCTTCACCGCTTGTGCCTCAACCCATCGAGTGACATAGTCAGTGGTAGTAATAATGTAGCGCGCACCTGTCTTCTTGCCTGGTGGATTGATGGGTCCTATAAAATCAATGGTCCATTTGTCAAAATCCTGTAAAGCCATTTGAGGCTATAATGGCATCTCATCTCGGTGCGAGGGCTGTCCGGTTCGCTGGCACGTATCACATGATTTACAATAGGTGTAAGAATCCTGATGCAGGGTAGGCCACCATAACCCAGCTCTCAAAATCTTTTGTGCCGTTGCTCTCCCTACATAGTGGCCTCCTGCGACGCTTTCGTGTGCTTCCGCCAAAACGGCATGCCTTTCATGTTCCAGGATGTATCTGCATAGTATTTCATCAGCGCCCAGCTTGTATAACTGACCGGCGATGATAGTAAATTCCACCGCTCGAGTAACCAACACCGTAGTTAGAAACCGAGATGAATGCTGAAATGCGCATCAAAAACCTTACGTTTAATAGTCGCAAGAGATTTGATAATCCTTCCTCCAAGTTAGTAGGTTCTTCTCGTGTCTCAATGTGGGATAGATGATCCGCACCCACATTCACCTCCTAGGCTTGACGATGATCTCAAAATAATATTCCCAAATAGCAAATGTACCCAAAGGGCAAATATTCCCCCCCAACACAAAGCTTGCTTACAAGGTATTTCAAAGCCGAATGATTGGTGAACATCTTAAATTGGTCGCCCAATAGATATGTCGATATTTCTTAGTTACGATACCACAGCTAAATTCCTCTTGTTCGTATAGAGTAGTTGCGCTCTGCGCCCAAGAGTTTCCAACTTGCAAAGGCAACCAGGTGATCAATATCTCCCTCTCCAGGTTGAGTTAGGACAACACCCAAGGCGATGCCTGATGCATCCACATGTACATGAAATTCCTTTGACCAATCAAGAAATATTAGTATGGGTGCAGAGATCATCTTCTCTTTGAGTAGCTCAAAACTCTTCTGAAATTCATCATTCCAAAAAAAGGAAACATCTTTTTTAAGCAGTTTTTCCATGGGTGCTGTGATTAGTGCGTACCCCTGAATGAATTTCCTGTAATAGCCCGTGTGTCTGAGAATAGAATGCAGTTGTTTCGCCATTGTTGGGACTGCAAGGTTTATAATTATAGCTACCTTTGTAGGATCAACCATCAACCCTTGCTGGAAAACTATGTGCCCGAGAAAGATTCCAAAAGGCACACAGAAGATACACTTCTTGATATTCAAGGAAATCTGGTGCTTTTGGCATGCTTCCAACATTAATTGCAAGTTAGAGACATGCTCCTTTACCAAGCTGAATACCGTCCAGTCATCGAAATAAACCTCTAGGAACTTATGTATAAACTCCTTGAATACAGCAACTACTACCCTTGAGAAGATAGCGGGTGCGTTCTTGAGACCAAAGGGCATGACTGTATACTGAAAGGACCCCCATTCTATTTCGAATGTATTCTTACTATGATCTCTAGGTGCAATTCGGATCTGGTGGTACCCTGAGAACCCATCGGTGAAGGAATAGGCTTCCTATCTGCCCACGCTATCAAGTATTTCATCTAAGAAGGGCATAGGGAAGGGGTCATGGACACAGGCGTCATTTAACTTGTGTAGGTCTACGCAGATGCATATTTCCCCCTTTGTTTTCTTCTCCTGGATGACCATCGGACTTACCCAATCCGACTATTCAACCGGTTCAATGATACCTGAAGCAAGCATTTTGTCCAGTTCTTCTTTGACCTTTTTCTTATATTTAGGGTTCAGTCGGTAAGGTCGTTGCTTTACGGGGTGCACCTCTGGTTTCAGAGTGATGTGCATAATGCCTAGGTCCCCCATGATTCCTTTGAGCTCGGAAAACTTTGTCAGAAATAAGTCCTGATATTCCGTAAGTAACTCTGCAATTTTGCCTACGGTTCCTTCATCCCAATAGTCCCCAATTTTAGCCAACTTAGGGTGTTCTTCCATCCCAATATTAACTTTTCATAGCTTGAGAGGTTGAGTCACATAAATATTCTACAGCGGGGGTCCAATGATGGTGCGTTCCCCCTCGGATTCTGGAACAGAGACATTCCGAGGATTGTCTTCCTCTTCTTCTATCACCAAGCTCCAGTAGTTGACTATGTCTTGTATATGTGCTTCCCATGTTAGGACCTCTGGTGCGGCATGATGGTGTGAGTCATTAAATACAAAAGCATCGATGCCCTGCAGAGCTTCGTCGAGTGCCTCTGTCCCCCCAATTAGTCAGAACCTTCCTATAAAGTACATTCCTATAAATTCATCTTTTAGTATTTCCCAGTGGCGAATGCGTTGATGTAGCTCCGCATCTAAATACCATGAGACGAGGATAGTGCCCAAGGCATGAAAAAATAGATGAACCCACTCTTTTGTAGTCCGGTCGAACCATTTGTCCATCCAAGTGAGTAGATGCGTGCAGGGATCCCTGGGTTCGAGAAACATCTTGGTGCGTATGTCAGCCAGGGGTGTGAACCGCAGGATCATCATATCCCGACACGTCTCCCAATCCTGGAATGCTTTCTTGTGGGTATCCCACCATCGCGCAGGTGTCCCACGCATAGCTAGATTAAGCACCCAGAGCTGTCGTTCTCTTGGAACCGTAGCTTCCAGTGTTCTCAAGAATTCCTAGATGCTACCAGACTCATAAAAATGGGGTATATCTCTTACCTCCGAAGAAATGCAGCAGAGGTCCCTCACAACCTGAGGACATCGTAGCACCGAGACATCGTGCAACCAGTTTTGCCAATTCTTCATCTCCTCATTAGAGTCAAAGAATTATTCAATGTCGGCTTCCCAGTAGAGTACCCCATCTGCCGTGGGATGGATCCAATCTTCGTTTCACGCGGTCAACTTGTAAATGTGGTCTACCTCTTTGTTACCGCACACTGGCTCTGTGTATTGTTTTCCTTCCATAGGATCTAATTATACTGTCACCCTTGTTCCGTTATTTTTAAATACCATGCTTCTTTTCTTGAGGTTGATGATACCACACATATCTATGGCCCAGTCAAGTCCTAAGAGCATAGGGCATGGGCCTGCATTTTTGACAATCTGACTTTCTTCGAAATCAGCCTGGGCCTTGATCCAAGCGATATCTACTGTGAGATTTGATAGTCCTCCCAAAGGTATGATCTTCTGCTGGTTGGCCATACGCAGTTGGACATTAGACCACTCCAATTTGGGTTCTCCCATTTGCTACCAAGTTGTCTTAGGTAGCACGTTTGCATCTGACCCCAAGTCTAAGACAACCTGATCCATCTCATAATTACCAATTTGGGTAGTTAATCTAATCTCCCTACCGGTACATTTCCTATATTTGTCGAACTTGTGTACGTCCTGAACTTCTGGAGATAGGTGGGACTGCCCTTCATAGCTATCGATTACTGCCTAAAGGTTTACTTCGGCCCGTTGGTGGCATAATAGCTTTATACACACCTGCAAGAAGGGTCTTACCTCATCATCCACTCCCAAGCGCGCAGGTGTCTGGTGGATTGTTTCTTGCCCCAGTTTGCGGTCCAATCCTTCTTGGTTGTCAGGTGCCGGTTGGCTCAGAAGACTCCTTGCATCCTCCTTCATAGGCTCCCTGGTGGCCATCCTACTACGTGTTGCACTTGAATTTTTGTCCTGTAGTTCGGCCTTAACTTTTTTTACATTATGCGTTGGTGTTGGTTGTTTTTCCTGCATTTTTGCTATCAAGATTGGGCAGTCTTCAATCTCATGGTCCAGCTGCCAAAAATATTTCTAGGATTTCCTGGTATGGTTTTGGAAGTCCCTTGAAAAGTTCCCCACATCCCCACAGTTATAACATATTATTTGCCCACATCCTTGTCCTGCTCTCCCCCCCCCCTTGACCTCCCCTACCCTTTGCTGGGGAACCACCGAAGCTTGTGGGAGATCTAGGTGACGCGGGTCTGATTGTACTCTATACAATATTCCTTGATCTATCACCAAATCATAAGTGCAACAGTTATGCTCGTCATGCCCTATTGACCGGCAGAATCTACACCATTGTTTCTTTAGTTCGCCCATACTTAGCCGAGGGTAATGGGCTATATCGTGTAGTCCCACTACTAGGCAATCATCACAGCATAATATAGACCCGCTTAAGCCTGGACATAGTGGACTAGGGCCTCCTGCCTACATGTAATCTACCAGTAGTGGGCACTGATCCTTCGTATGTCCAGACGTCTGACGTCGTATGCACCATAGGTCTGCACTAGCTCCTTTTCCCCATTCCTTCTGTAGGTTCTGAATCTCCATGTGCATGGCTCCAAGCTGCTCCTGAATTTTCTGTACTCCTCCCAAAGTGTTGTCTTTGGGCGCGGCTTCTAGTTTCATGGCAGCTTCCAAATATTTTTCCTGCGACTCGAACGTCTGGTGGCCCATAGGTATACGCAAGTGAGGTAGCAGCATAGCGATGAACCATTCGGTGTGTTGTCTATCGTCATACTTAAATCCTCCTTCTCTGATCACTTTTTTTAGTCTCTAATCATCTTCCCATACAGACTCAGTAGCTCCTTGCTTGAAATCTTTCACATCTGCTACGATTTGAGAGTAGGACTTAGGCTTTCGGAACTGTTGTTTTAGGGCAGGCTTAATATCTTGAATAGATGCGCTCCTGTTTTGAGATATGTACCGCATATACCAGTACAGTGCTCTCTCTTTGAAGGCCAGGGACAACTATGCTCTCTTCACAGTATCGCTTACCACACCCTGCGCATTCCATACCGAGTCTGCCACAAACCAAAAATGATCCATGTCCTCATCGCCCGCACCTTTAAAGGTAGTTAATTTCAATTTTGTTGCCATGTCTCCTTCTAGCAGGGTTTCGGGTGAGGTTTTATTCTTCCATGGTTCTGACATCGGTGTAACTAACGGGCTTTGCGTAGCTGCTCTTTTCAGCAAGCTATAGATAGATGTATCCCCTTCTTGATTGGTTTGATAGTACTTACTGCTCCGCATTGTACTTTCATCTAGAATGGAACTCATTCACTCAAACCTGCCCTTCTTCCTTGTTAGGCTTCTAGTATTCACTAGTCATAACCTGATCCCATCCTCAAAATGCTCCAGGTCCCAGCAACGGAACCATTTGTTGGCTCGAGGGGTCCTGACCCAGGTTTGGATTTCAAGGCTTGCCAACAAACCCCTATAGTATGGGTGGGTGCTGGAACTAGGTTTCCGCTCCCTAAGAAAGGGTAGGTAAGGCAAGAAGATCTGCGTCCGGCCTTGTGATGCCCATATTGCTTCTTTCTGCGCAGGGTTTACAGGTCTCCACGTGCGCAAGGTCTACAGTGTTTGATAATTATACACTTCTATGATAGCAGCACAATATTGCATAAAACAGAATAGAATAGATCCAGATATAGTAAACACACTTACACAGAACTTTCGCATCTTGAATACAAAATGTGCATAATACAGTAATTACCAATGATTTGCACAAACAGTACACCTAGATTCAGTTCTCAAACAACATTTCTTACCTATCAATTCATCAATTCCTTCTTATAATACCCATCCCAACCTGTGCACACAGCAGGACTCTGGATCTCCACGCACACATCTAGCAGGAGTCCTTTCCCCAAAAACCCAAACAGATATATTAAACCACAGTTCGCATCAATAACTCTTTCTTTTTCTACCTTACAATTTAGAATGTTCCTCTATTTATAATAATCTAGCCTAAACTTTCCTATGGTCCGCAAACTGTGGTTTTCGGACCCCTGGTTTAGCCTTTGACCCATTACAACCCTTTCGGGGCTTTGACCCACCCCAAAACCCCTGCACTAGCTTAATTATAATAAAAAATATACAAAATTGGACTAGTTTCGCAGCTCATAGGAGACCCTGTTCCAACAGGTCTTCGTAATTTTAATTGAGTCATAAGAAAGAATACATCTTGTGCACCCAAATCTTGTGTTCTTGTATTTTTGATATTTAGGTTGGCATTTATTTGATGAAAGGAACACTTACATAATCAACATATAATTTCACTAGTAAATGTCAAGATAAGAGAAATCAAATTGAATAATCTAACTTAGATTTCTCAACATGGTATCAGGGCTAGGGATTTGAACAGAGAGAATATGGAAGAAATAATATCATTTTGGAATCATTTCATCTCAAGGAAAAGGACTACTCTAAACTGAATTTGTGATGCTAAAGGCTCAATTATTTTGGGCACATAAACTAGCAAAAATAGTAGAGATATTTTATGGCGTAGAGGACCAAAAGGATAATTTGGTAACCTAAGGTAGACCAATGAAGGTCCTAGTATAATCTCCATTAGAATAATCCAAATATGTGGAAAATAATCTCTCTCTATATTGAAATTCCTCGACTATAGGTCGAATTTCTGAGCACACTTAACATGCTATGAAATGACTCCAAAAGATATGAATCATATGTTGTTTCATAAATTCAAGTTATGTGTTGTTTTAGGAGGATTGAAACCCATTTTATACATAAAATAAACTCAAGGTCAATACTTATAAACTGATCTATCACTCTCCTTCACGTCATCATCTTGCAGCAAGCATTTACTTGATATTATTAAAGTAGTATGTCACATCAAATTTGGTGGTAAAGACCATTTTTTCTAGGCATATATATACACATATTGTGATGAAGACTATAATAAGTGACATAATTCACCATAATATTGGTATATATGTATACATATCTTAGTCATTTACAAGACAGTGATCCAAGCAAAGCTACAAATGTCTCTCTTGAAGATCTCTACAAAGAATTTTTGATGAAAGCAGTCGATATCTTAAGACATGTACACCACATAACCCAACAAGAAGGATGTCTACAATTATAATTCTTTGCATGACATTAATAAAATTCATTATACCCCTTGAAGGCATTTTTTTCATCATGGCATGTAGGAGCAGGCCTAATAGTAGTCTCCATGATCATAAAAGAAAAATATACAATCTCTAAGAAGGAACTATCTCCTTTGTTCGGTGATGGGAAACTTCAAGTTTTGTAGTATTAAAGATATGCTGACAGTTACAGTCATCTTCATGAAGTCCAACTATAATCAGTAGTGAATAAGCCATGTGTGTTTGAATAAATAAGCATAAATCACCATGGAACAAACAATTATAAGGATCAAAGTTTACAAGAAAGCGATGTAGATCATGAAAAATTTATGAGGAATTATCTCTAACATCATTGGAAACAAGACCTCATCTATCACAGGTAAGTACTATATTTATATTTTATGTTTTGGTTATCCAACAACTTGTCTTCAGTTTTCAAAGGGAAACAAGCTCAATGAAATAAACAAAGGAAAATGTATGTATTTATAAGATATGTATGATCAATATTTGATTTATCCTAGGGTTTAGCAAATTTAAGATTGGTATTTGTTATCCAATAGTGTAAAAACCTATTAGGTAACTCTTGAAGAACCCTATTTGTAGGGTTTGTAAGAGATATTTTGATTTCCAAATTTTGTAATTGGAAACTTTAATTGCCTAAGAAACCATAGGTTGACTTCACGGTTTTTGGTATCATATATTTTTCTTTGTTGTACTTTTCATTAAGTATTGCAGGTAAAAATTGTGATTCATGAGAGAAAGCACTTCAAGGAAAACCCCTACAAGGTTTGTAAAAGGAGCAACTCTGTGTATGTCTATTTGAAAAAACTTGCAACTCCATGTATGTCTATTTGAAAAAACTTATTTATTAAAATTATTTTAAAATTTCCCTTGTATTACTAACTATTTTATGTTTAGGATTTTGAATCGTAAAAAATTCTTTGTATGAAGAGCAATCACTAGATTGAATCTACCTTTGTCATATCTCTTGTGATTTGTTCATTTTTGTGGAAACGCTAATTTTTAGGGTTCATTATAAAACTCTAACTTGTTAATGATTAGAATATATTATTGATAATATTAAAACCCTAGGCTACTTAGTGTTTGTAAGTATAATAATATTATATTTTATGGTAATACTTTAGTAAAAACCTAATCTTCTAGGGTTTTCATAAAACCATAAACGTTTAGGGTTTGGTGAATTATTGAAACTCTAGTAAAAATTTGTAAGGTTTAATGTGTGTATCCATGAAGAAGATAAGTATGAATGAAAGCCTAGATGTAATCTTTCTAGTTCTAGGGTTTGTAACAAAGCCTAGTAAAGTCTTCCATGAAATTCTAAAAATCATATTGTTGAAACTTTTGGTGTACGACATTTGATTTTGTGGGTGTTGAGTCTAGTTTCTTGGACACAAATAATTTCTTTCGCTATTAAGTTGTTAATACCTAATATTTGACTTTGGAATCTAGGAATTATGTCAAAAAGCCTGACAGGAGATATCGAGTTGGATATGAAATATTATTGATGTTTAAGATATGAAATTTTGACTAATTATGATTAATACTCTCTTCATGTTGATATGGTAACCCTATATTGATATCAAACTCAAGTATATTTGTATTTGGTTACTATATTAGTAGGTATATAATATTCAAAATGTTGAAGATGTTGACCTATTGTGAAAATGACTTAATGATGAGCGTGATGAAAAGAAGAACCTAATAAATTCTATTAATGAGTTAAGGGGGAGCTTGGATACCCTCCATGAGTTCATAAGATGTTGATAATAAAGTTGAAGAAGATTTGAATGTTTTTTTGAAAAATTCCACAATATATATGAGCAACATCAGGATAATTGAATACCTTGAAGGTTTGTATTATTGTATATATGTATTGAAAGGTTATTTCTAATTTGGGTTGTGTTTGCACAAGATATCTCCATGATAAAATACAAATTTTTGGAAACATGCTTGACTAATTGATATATATCTATTTTATAGGGAGAGATGTAAGCATATGGGAGGACATCTGGCTGACCCATGTGTTGATGTCTATATCTTGAATTAAGGATGGTGGCATTGTTCATAGAGCTCTGACCTTGGATACTCACCTAGATCCCTAGGTTGGTGTTAGAGTGGTAGCCTGATCGTACCTATAGTGGTTGAAGCTTGGAACACACCTTAGTCCCACCTAGTTAGATACCCTGGTCAAGTATCTAATTTGAAAACATTGTGGATCTGTATGACTCTTTATCTTTGTATATCATTTCATTTTGAGTTCATCCCTGTACCTATATGTAATATATGTAAAAATTATAAATACCTCCCTACTTAAGGGGGAGTGTTGAAGAATGTGACTAGTGTTAGTATTCATAATTTTATTTGAGTCATCAGAAAGAAAAGAAAATTATTTTTATTGACTTATTAAAGAATCGGTTTCATGCTTGGGTCAATGGTAAATAGGTCAATCCTCCATTGTAGGATTTTGATTTTTTTTGGAGTCAAATTCAAAGTCATTTTTGTAAGAGACCCTTCTTGGGCTCCTTAAGGTCAAGAAAGGAAAAAGAAAAAATTGTGTCTAAATATCTCCTCCACCAAATTAGTTCCTTTTCCCAAAAGGATTACCATTCATACTTCAAAGTTGGCCTCCAAATAGAAGACAATCAAGTCAACCTTCATTACAATCCTACAAGTTAGCTTCAAGTCAAATTGTTCATGTTGGCTCAACTGCACAGTGACTAATAAATATAAATAGCCTACTATTTTTCCATTTGAAGGAGATAAGTGAAGAATTCCTTAAATAAGTAAGAGAAACTATTACACGACTAAGAAATGGAGAGGAAGTCGAGAATATTAGAAGACTCTTATAGAGAGGAAGTTGAAAATGTGAATTTCATAAACAGTTAGGAGGAAGAAGTTCCTTGTTGCAGATATTATTATAGAAAGGGCTGAGACTATTGCAGAAGGAAGTCTGATATTTTTGAAGCAGGAAGGTTGAGATTTATAAAGTAATATGGCTGAGACTATTGCAGAAAGAGGGTCGAAATTTTGAAGTTGAAACAGAAGGAGCCAAGAACCATGACTGTAGAGATAATTGTAAGAGGAACTAGTCTAATGGTTGGAATAGTCTATTTCTTTAGTGAAAGGGTCAAGTGTGTCGACTCAACCTGATTTAATCTACTAGAGAAAGAGTTGACTGGTTTTTCCCCTTCATAGGGGTTTTTCCCTGGTTGTGCACCTACATATTGTGTTCTTGTCTTTGTGATATTCATGTTGGCATTTAATTTATGAAAGGAACACTAACATAATCAACATATAATTTCACAAGTAAATTTCAAGATAAGAGAAATCAAACTGAAGAATCTAACTCACATAATGCCCTGGATTTCTCAACAAAGGAGAGGTATTGGACCTCATTTGAGTCACAGAAGTAATTTCAATATCTTCAATAATTCTAAGGTAAATTCAGAGTGATAAAGTGGTGAAGGATAGTGAGGAAAGAAAGAAGGTATGTTTTTTTTTACTTGTACATCAATTCTTTATTTGGAAAGCTCACACGTATTGGAAGAAAGTTATCTCTGTTTAGATTTCGAGCTAGAGAAGAGCAACAAATCGAGTTATAGAGAGAAGCATTGTTTTTTGGGTGTTTGGGCTATCACTTGGTGAGTAATATTTATCAAAGGTCTTGGAATTCTTCCTTTAATTTCTATAA
This sequence comes from Pinus albicaulis, assembly GCA_034641835.2. Classification (NCBI taxonomy): domain Eukaryota; kingdom Viridiplantae; phylum Streptophyta; class Pinopsida; order Pinales; family Pinaceae; genus Pinus; species Pinus albicaulis. The sequence continues at coordinate 23,612 of JAXQQM020057952.1, forward strand.
GAAGAGATTTTTTTGGGGTTTTCCCTTATGGGGGTTTTTTTCCCTAGCCTAGAGCCTATTTATGGTATTATTGTTTTCATTGTGATATTATTTATTGGCATTGTCTTGATGATGAACACAAAATAATAATTATGATTATGAACTAACATTATATCACAAAAAATTTCAATATAACAAGAGAAAACATCATAAAAGAAAACATAGTTTTGTTTGCCCTAGTTTTTCTCAACATCTATGGTCTTGGAAGATTTGTAATGTAGGAATAAAAAATTGCTTGAAATAAAATGCAACACAAAACTAAATCACGCACCAAGTAGCCAAGCACTTGGTGGGCTAAATTTGAGTAGTAATTCAATGAGTTTTTTTCATGTATATGATTTCAACCCTAGTTAATCTTTCAAATGCATATATGTGAATGAAAGTACCTGCAAAAAAAAGGAAGGAGGAGAAGTTAAATGCGATAAATAATTAATAAATAGAAGAAAAATCATACCAGTGCCTTATGCCCAAATAATAGAGTAATATTTATCCTACTGAAATACATGAAAAATTATATTTTATGGTCTTTCACACAAATACAAACACAATTTTCAATGAAATACAAATACTACATAAAACAAATTCATGGAAAAGCTTGTTATTCCCTATAAAACTTTATGTAACTCCCACTCATCCAAGAAATACAACACAAATATCAAAAAAATATTGTTGTCTCACCTAAACCCTTACCATTTGGAGCTATTTGCTTCAAGTAGCTATTCCACTTCAACATATAAATTGAAACTAGTTGTCCAACACATATTCATGAGGCCAATGAGGAAAACTTAGATTAAATTTTACCAATTATTAAATTTAAATGAATGAATAAATAATAATTAAAATGATGTGCATACATGAATACCTGAATGACCTCCTCTTGGTTTCGATAATAAATTTTTCAAGTAGTTTAATCTTAGAGCAAACGTCCCTCTACTATATATGAAATAGTTGAAAGCAAGATATTAAGATAAATAAAAAATCAATTAGCAAACATTCATTCATTCATACATTCATTCGTAAATCCACAAAATATTGCATCTCAATAAATTGCATCATAAAAAAATATTTTTACATAATATCTAAAAAGTTCATGCACATAAAGATACATATAGAAATTATTCATTAACATATAACATTCATTCAGTCATTAATCTATACACAAAATACTTCATCTAAAAAAAATTATCATCAAAAATATGTTTTCATAATATGGTACGTAGTGTTTCTAATGATATAAATATTACAATAATTTATTTTCCTTTTTCTTTATTTCAGAAAGCAAAGTTTTGGGCTCATTTTAATAGCCGACTTCTCCATGACATAACCTCAGACTTACTCAAGAAGTGAGAGAGATTAAGGACTATGATATTGACAAACCAAAAGACTATTTGATAAGCTCAAGAAATGCCAAGCATCTTGAAAAAGTAAGCAAAGGTATGGGGTAACTTTATAAGATCTGAAGTCTTCAAAATTCATCTATCAAGCCTTCGTTTTGGACAGGTTTTGAGTGATCATGAATCTCTTTTGGAAGCCCTAAAAGGTTTGGCATTGTCACCTTTTCAAAGACACCCAAAAGAACTATTGAAAGAGGATAGACCTGTGCATAAAACATATCCAATATCATTGGTATTGATGACCTTGTTCTGAGCTTAATTCTTGGTTAAAGAATTCCAAAAAAAATACTCTACACTTATGCATCAAGAAATCAAAATTTTGAGCACGTAGAGTGATATATATAAATTATTCATTAGCATATAACATTCATTCATTATGAATTTAAGAATTTCATCGTTCATTCATTCATTTGTACATCCATAGTATATTTTATCTCAATATATTTTAAAAATATATATATGTTAATACAATATGAAACAAAATCATTCTAATTTTTTTCATCGGAAAAAACACTTTTTATTAAGATATTCTAAAGTTACATGTGCACTTGCCATGAGGCATTCAACCTCTTAGTCAAAAATGTGGTACTCAAAAAAATGGGCTCTAAATAAACAAGTGCAGTCATTTTTTTATCATGTTTCTTTCTCTTTTTAATATGAAGTTAGGGAGGATGTCTTGATATTTTCCCCCTTCAGTTGTTGTGGTATTTAGTGTAACATGTCTTGTTGTTGACCTAATCTCACGACTATGTTGCTGCAAGTGGGGTGAAGCATCAACTACAATAAGAAATAAATGTTAAATTTGTATTTATAGTTATTATTATTACAAATAATTTATTAATAAAAGGAGTTGTAAAGTGTTCTTTACCTGATTCGTTAGTGGAGGGATGCGGAATACTTTTGGATATGGCCATATGTTCCTCCTCTTCTCTGGACACATCTTGTATATGCTCTTGTGTATGTTATCCTCCATAGTGTCCCAAAGCTGAGAACGGAAACCGAAGGAGGTAACCTCAAACCATTTAGGATTTGGTAGCTAGCCCTACCAAATCAGAGAGGGATCTCTCTGTGATCTTACAGCCCACAAGGTAACTGAAGAGGGTAAAAATATATTAGGCTAGGTATTGAGATCTTGGGTTCTGAAATTTATGTTTTAGCTAGATCAAGAGGAGAGGTCAAGGAAACTGGGCCAGATCTAAAAGATTTCAGTTGCAAGAATACAAAGGGGCATGGAAGGTATTTTAAGTGACACTTTGAGGTTGTCAATTGTAGTGTAGGGTGGAAAATCAAAGGTTCAAAAGGAGCATGAAAATCATGAGTTCATTCGTCAGAAGCTGAATAACATAAACATGAAATTCCTAACAAAACATAGCATAAAATTGAGAATTACGTTTAAAAACTTATAGGAAGATCACTAAAAGCAAAGATATTGAAAGAAGGATAGATAAACATTCATAAAAGTAATTTACAGAAGGAAAAAAATGTCGCAAAATCATTAGGGGAATTTTGAGGTCTAAAATGGGCCTCCTAAGAAAAATGTACAACAAAAATAAAATTTATAACAACCAATAGGATTCAAGATGATGATGTCAACCATGGGGGATGATTCACCATTTTTTAAATAAAAGTGTAAAAATATTAAAAAATAATAAAATAATAAAACTACTTTTTCAACTCATATTTTCAACTTATCTCCCAATGTTTTTAGTCAAATTTCGAGCGGGAGTACTCGTTGGATGCGAAATTTAATTCCTCATCCAAGGAGTACCCATGTTGCATACTTTCGATGAACTCTACTACACGAAAAATGAGAAATACATAAAAAACGTGATTGTAATCACGTTTTTTTATGTATTTCTCATTTTTAAATTAATAATAAGCCCATCAATTGCAGCACCTCATCCTGCTCCTGAGATGGGGGGGGATCATGGTTGCATCAGCGCTGAGAAATTGGAGTAAAAAATTTGGGAGATAAGTTGAAAATATGAGTTGAAAAAGAAGTTTTTTCATTTTTCCCTCTAAAATTTGATGATGTCATCAAATCTTATTTGATTTTTTCCACTATTATTTTATAATTTCCTTAGGAGGCCCATTTTAGACCTCAAAATTCCCCTAATGAATACCACATGAATCCCTATATAATAGCTACAACTCACATTGATCCACATTTATTTTTTCTTGAGCGATGGAAATAGTTAGGCTTTCGCTCCTTGCCACCACAACCGTGGGCACCAATTCTACCATCGAACCTACAGACGCCAACCTGGTTTGCGATCACAGCTCGCAACCTCTGCTTCATTGATATGAGGAGAGTCGAATTACTACAACAGAGGTCCAGCCTCATGAGAGACCAGATCATCGAGGTCTGTGTCTATAGAATTTTGTGGTCACAATATGCGCTACCAACACCATTTGTGGTATGTTATTTTCATGTGGTGGAAGCTCAAGAAGAAAAAGAAGCCACGTTGTCGTTTTCACCGGTGCTTGGGTTCCCAGGTCTGGTCACCACCATGGCCAGAAATTTGCGCCTGCAGCTATACAGCCTCTGAAAACCTGAGAACGGACTGGCAAGGGCTATGCAGATACCTTCACCGGCAGTGAAATTGGAAAAATCCAAGAGCTCACCTGCATGTAGGCCGTCCCCTTCAGTTGTATCCACACGAGTGATTGGAGAGGGGTCGGAGCCATACGGGTGTGATGCTCTGTGAGAGGGACCACTATGGCTTGGATCTATAAAGGGAAGCACTCTCTGACTCCCATTTCTCCCCAGATCCTTCAGGCCGCACCAAAGGCACTGGTTTCAGAAGATCTGGTGCTCAAACTTGAAACAGCATCTATTTGCAATAGCGAGGCTTGGACGGATGTCTGGCTCCACCCATCTCGGTCTCTGGTTCCAACCAAGCCCAAGCTCAGCGATGCGTCTTTTGTGACATCCTACGCAGATCTCAGGCTGAAGGGTTTTGGATTGAAGGACCCTATCAACAGCTATGCAAGTTGGATCAGCTCCCCCTCCCAGATCCAGATCAACTCCTCAACGGTGAAACATAGCTCTATTGGGTGTGATCGGCAGATCAGGTGCAAAGTATAATGTAGGTCCTAAAACATAATTTGAGGATCCCTTCTGTCATGCAGCGACTCCTATATAGAGGTAAATAGCTCAAGAACTCCCTCCCGCTATATTTCTACAACATTGAGAAAAATGCTACTCTATTTTTGTCCCTCCGTCTGCGAGGAGGGGCTTCTGTGCATCCCTCCTCCATGCAAGCTTTCTCCTACAAGGATTTTTTCCATGCACAGCACCCCAAGAAAGTGGCTCCTCCTCCTGAGGCTCCCAAGCCCTTTTTAGTGGACCAAATGGAATATATACCAGCAATTGAAATTGCCCACCCAATAGTGGATGATCAGTTCTAGCAATATGCAAAAAGAGCCATAATCTGTCGATTCAACTAATTATGGCCACACTCAACATATCTCTATCAATGGGTTCACACTATTTGGACCAATAACACCTGGATTTTCTTCTGCTTTCTTTCGATGTATTCCTATTTTCTTTCGAAGAGGACTATCAAAAATCTCTAACAGGGGGACCCTGGTTCTGGGGAAAATTTGGGCTATTCCTCACACCATGGTTCCCAGACTTCGACCCATCCTTGGTCATCATCACCAAGCTTCCTATTTGGGTTAGGCTCCAAAATTTACCAGCCCCTCTATGGCACTATTCTTTCTTTCAAGGAATCAGCAATACGCTAGGTCATTTTCTAGCAACGGACACCTCCAGGGGGGAAACAGGCATATACACCTTCGGTAGAATATGCGCAAAAATAGATATCAGCAAAGGATTGCCAAATCAAATCATTCTTAGAGTGGTAGATTTCCATTGGACACAGACAAAAGATTATGAGAATACCACCTTCAGATGCCGCCATTGCCACCAACCAGGACATCTTCATAACTCTTTCTCCTCCTTCCTGGTCCAAAAGAAGAAGAGCATCCGCAAATCAAACTCCAAAAGTTAGCAGCCTAGTGTTTTATTTCCCATGGATGACATTGATTCCTTCAGCTCGGATGAGGAAGAGATTGAAGCATATGTAGAGGTTGCAAAGCAAGAAAAGGACATGACATCGTCAGACCCTGATATGCCCACTGGTCCCACGAGTGCACAGAAAAGGTCTCATGAAACCTCCTCCTCAAATTCAGATAAGGAGCCCACCCCTCCAGATACCAACAGGCTCCAATTGGCACTAGCCCAACCACCCCAGGATGGCTAGGTCAGAGTTTCAAAAAAAAAAGGAAAGAAATTTCGTACTGAGGAAACAACCCACTCGGGGTAGTTTCCAGTATTTTTATGTAGCTCCTTTGTTATTTTGTCTGCATCTCTTGCTTCTCTCTTGCCTTCTTCATGGCTCCAACGTTGAATGTAATTCATTTCTGGTCCTTGGTTATCTAGATTCTATTATTTATAATTCATCTTGTACTATACGTTATTTTAATAGAAATAAACTAATTTATAAAAAAAAAATAGCTACAACTGGCATTCTATCTCTACAAAAATAAATTGTACACAAAGCTCCAAGCCTTCAACTCTCTGATGTCCAACCTTTCCACTGACTTTGATTTGACAGGATATAGACCAAAAAAATCTTTTCCCCCTCTTAGGGGTCGAATCCCTCATGATAGGAACATTTTACATGATAATCTCTAACCAAACTAAATCTAGGGAAGTTAAAAACAAACCCTCTATTTAGACCAACTTATTCACTTTGACCTTACAAGCATTTATGAGCATGAATCTACCTCAATTTGACCTTTACCAACACAATTACATTCATTTAAATTAGGTAAACTCAAAGCAATAAAAATTACATCAATAGGATTTGACTTCGACTGACAAAACTCGAAATTTTGACCTCCAGGGAAAATTGCAGCAAATTTTGAGAAAAGCACAGCGCCATCAGGGAAAAGCGCATCGTCAAATTGGTGGGAAGTTTTGAGTGACTTCTAGTGCTCCAAATTCTGATCGGAAGGTATCATTGGAAATATTAGGATTTCTAGTTTTCCATAGATTCTTTAAGCAAGAAAAATTTCCTCTCCAAGGCTAAGAAAATTGGATTCTCCCAAGGTCACTCTAAAAGCACAGCACCAGGGTGAAAACAGTGGCAGAAAGTGATTTTTTGGCATGTTTTTGGGATTTTTATTCCAACCAGAAGGCTGAAATGGAACACAAACTAGATGGATCATATGTGAAGATCACAAGATATCCATGCATATATACTTTTTTCGATTTGGAGCCCTCGGGGAAAAGCACAGCACCAAGGCGGTGCACTTTTGGCTTACTGAATTTCCTGTTATAGCCAAAAGTCACAAAAATTCAAAATTTTCAAAATTTTCTTCAAAAATGCTCCAGAATTTCCCCTTTAAGTTGGAAAATTATGGGATATGAAATTAGAGAGGCCTCAGCTTATAGATCAAGCTTATCCTTCTTCCTTTTCTTAATTAGGGTTTTCTTCAATTTCCTTTTCGTGTTTTTCACCCTAATCTAAGAAATCCTATTCCTTTTGCAGTAGTTCCTTTCCATGTTCCTATGTAGGTTGGTGGCCATATTTTACCCCTTGAGAATCTTTTCCAAGTGACCATTTACCTTTTCAAGCCAAAATCCTTTGTCTTGTTCAATTTCTGCTGCAATCAACTCATCAAAATCCTACTGATCTAGTGAAGGAGATGGTTCACTTTATTTCTCTTCCTGCCTTTTGAGACCTCTTATTCTTGGCCTCCTTGTTTTTATTTGCACCTCCTTATCCTCAAGCTCTTCAACATCAATCACAAATACCTTTGTCTTCTTCCTTCTCCAAATTTGCCTTGGGTTTACTAAGCAAAAGTAATTTTACTTGAAGTTGCATGTTCTCTTACTGAAGAAATGCTATCATGAAGTTGGCCTTTGAAATTTTGTCTTTGAGCTCTCTAATTTCAGCGTCCTTCTCCTTCATAATTTTCTTAGGTGACTTGTCCTCCTTGTGCATTTAAAGGTTTGTCACATCAGTGTCAAATTGTACATGTTCTTATTCTTTCAATGGTGCCTCATGCTGATGTGTTGATGTATATTTTTCAACTAAACTAGGTTGAGCCCTTTCCACACCAGGCAAAAATTTAAGGGTGGAATTTTATCTTAAATTTTAGAAACCTTGGCGAATCGTACTAGTCCCAAATATGCAAATTGTAAAAAATTTGGTGATATTTTTGTCGAAATATTTATATCTCCAATGATTTTATATTATTTGATATAATATTTTGGTGATTTTTAAGGTAAAATAATGGTGTACTATAAAATTTGGGCGAATCATTTTATAAAAAAAAGGGAAATTGGCAAATCTTTTTTTGGGAAAAAGCATGGAAAATTATCCCACCTATGAATATTAGCCCCTAAAATTTTCCCTGTTCCACACTGCCAAGAGAAAACATCAACCTTTTCACTCTGTTGTAGGTTTTGGTCACCTTTGCTTGTTACTAGTTTGCTTGTGGAACTAACTTCTTGAGGTCTTGTTGATGTCAAAGGTGTAGATTGACTACTAGATTGAATTGGAGTAGCTAAAAGAGACACTAACTGCATTAATTCCTCCCAAGACAAGTTGACTTGTATAATATGATGGCAGAAAATTATTTTCACCAAGCCATGATGGAACAAGCTTGCTTGACGATCTTGCCCTTTGCTATGTACTTTTTCTACCATTTTGACCAAGCTTTTGTAGAGGTAGTGAGGTAGGTTAAGAGGTTTAACACCTTTAAAATGCATCAATAATATAACATGGTATAGATATATCCTTGAAAATCTACCCACACATGTGAATTATTTCATGATCATCTTCATGAAAGGGGCATACTTATCAAGCAAGTTTATAAAATGAAAAATATGCTTTGGAGCAGATTTGTAAGGAGGCTTCAAAAATATTTTATAATTTCCAATATCTAGGTCTGCCCTTTTGAACCAATCTCTCCATGGTTAGGGATCCCACTGGCTAAGGAAATGGCCTCTACTGAAATAAAATACCAACCCCTGCTATGCTGGTTAAAATTTGGGAAATGAGTTAGAGGAATGGGTATAGAAATTAAAAACACAGTCCTAGCCTAGGAAAGTGTAGTGTAAGCTAGGGTTTGTAGGGAAATGAAGGAAATGAGGGAAATGGGTGAGGGGAAGTCTCAAGTAAGGTATATCGATGGTTAGGGAGGGTGTTTGAGCATTAATTTTAGGGTTTTTCACAGCAAATGAATCAAAAACACTATGAGACCAAAAGCGCAGCAAACCCTAGGAGAGGGTGATTTTATGAGCTTTCAAGAATGACTAGAAGTAAAATAAAGGTAGATGAGGGATAAATTAATCCCACTTACTTGTTTTTGATGAGCTAGAACTTGTGGTTTATGAAGAAACCCCTAGAAAATGAATATTTTTCTCCCTTGAGAAAAATGAAGCACTTTGGAGAAAAGTGCAGGGAGGGAGGAAATTTGTCACTTTTTGGCAAGAAATTGTTTTCTTTAGAGGGTGTAAATGCTTCTTTTTGATGGAGTGATGTCTTATGAGGGTGGAATGAGTAAATGGTGTTCTTTTTTTGTCTTTAAATAGGCTGGAGACCGATTTTTCCTTTGTGTGGTGATGTGACACCACATTGTCTTTTTGAAAAATGACTTGTTTAGCTAGTGTACTATAGCTTTCAACTTTAGTATGCATAGTTACATATTCATAGAGAATAAAATGTACTTTGGAAATAATTTTTGAACAATGCCCTAATTTCTACTCCCATAATGATGACCTAGGTGATGTCATGACTCTTTTTTGACTTTTTTTATGACTTGACCTAATAATGGCACCTTATGGATTTATAAACTGATGATTTTGACATTGAACCTTGCAGTATGAATTACCATGAGATGATAACTGAAATAGTGATCAAGACACATCATTGATGACTCATCACAATAATTAATGGCATGACCAAGATGACAATTTTTACCATCGGATGATGGGAGCAGTAACATACCTAGACATACTAACCAATGTTCAATTTTTTTTTTGAAAACCTATTTGAAACTATAAAAATTTGACTTAGGACCCTATCAACAACTTGAAAGAGTACAATTTGATCATTGGTGACTTACAGGACTGGCATACACTAACATTGGCTCTATATGGGCATGTCAGCTCCTTTAGGAGGTGCCAAGAACACCATAGACCATGTAGCCTCATCCATTGGGCATGGAATCAAAAATAAAAAGCAAGACTCGAAACTAAAATGACTTGACAGACTTAAGAAAAATTGAAATTGACTTGACTTACATATGACATCAAACCATCGGGCTTCAAATCCTAATGATAATCGCTCACCTACTGAAGATATATATATACAATCATGTGATATGATCCCTCAAGTGTAACCAATCCAAAAAATGGCTACTTACTTGAATCCTACTAGCACTTTCCTTGAGCAGGCAAAAGAAACAAAAGATAGGCAACTCCAAGTATCTACTGAAAATATGCTTCTGATCCATAAATACAAGAAAATACATCTTCTATGCTAACTATAACAAATCAGTAAAAGGATCCTCAATAATTTGAAATGTTGCCTTGTCTTGAGATCCAACAAAAACAAAAACACACCCTTCATTTTGATCTGAAAGAAAACTTATTTTTTGATCCATAGGAAGGAATAGGGAAGTATGACTTTCTGCTAGTTAATTTTTGGCTGCACATTCCTCAAGTATGAGCAACTCTAATTATATCTATGGAGGAAAATCATCATGTGCAAGAGGCTCTAAAACAAATTTTTCTTTATTGCAGCTCTCCTCTTCATAATATGCTTGCAGTTTTTTATGTTTACTCCCTGCCACAATGTCTAGAGATCCTTGTTCATTCATTTCATCTAAAACCTCATTTTGGTATTCACAAACTTGATCTTGAAATAAACACCCAGAGAAATAACAATCTAAAAAAACAAGTGAATGACCCTCTTCATACCTTTGTTGGTGATTTTGAAATTGTTGAATTACAGAGGTCAGTTCTTGGGGTTGAGTATCCTTTGGAGAAGTTGGCCTCTTGGGACTAGAATTGATGGGCATGTTTATGTTTCTCAAGTTATGTTGCCTCTGCACTGAGCTAAGTGCATTTCGATAAGCTCTCTGATAATATTCAGTATTTTTTGCTAACATGTAATCAATCTCAAGAGAGAAAAACCGTTGTTCATTATTATTGAACTCAAAAGATGGAATATGATTATCATTATTGAAATCTTGCTCAATTTCATTTACATTCAAAGGATAAACATCTACTAGCTGGGAATTTTCATAACTGATTTCTAACCTTTCATCTTGATGTAGAGAAAACTCAAATAAAGCCTCTTCAATCTCATCAATAATTAAATCCTCATCATCAATATCAATCCCTATGAAGTGAAAAATGTGATCAAAATTTCCACAGAAATTCTCTATCAATGATAAGGAAGGATACTATTGCTTATGATTGTCAAAAAATTCTACATGAAAACCTTTAAGTGAATATAGATTGGTAGAAAGAAAGCCCTCATACCATGACCTAGCATCATCTTCTAAGGTTTCCATGAAAATATTTATCAAACAATCCTCAGGAAACTGAAAACCTAGCTTATGTATATGTATATGAAATTTAATCAAATGTATAGCAGCATTGTCATCTTTTTCATTTCTGAACCTAGGCAGGTCTATTTGCTAATCTATGCGAAGTATTCGATTTGGAAAACTAGGAATATGAGCTCAATTCATGGGAGTGTACCCTCTAGCAGTTTAATCCATCTTGAGACAATATAACCGTGATTCTTCTACTATAGATTCTTAGGATAGTGAAATTACCAATGAAACCTTGATTTCTGGATCCTATTTCCAATGGATTATTTGGATCAAGTTGAAGATGATTGGAGTCATTAGGTGAATGTTTTAGCCTTGATATGTATTCAATAATTGTCCACCATCAGCAATTAGATCTGATATTTTTCATTCTCACCTAGGGAAGATATGATCTTTCGTGTCCCTAGCAACGACGCCAAAAATATTATCCTCCAAAGTGTCCCAAGGTTGAGAATAGAAACCGAAGGAGGTAACCTCGAACCACTTAGGATTTGGTAGCTAGCCCTACCAAATAAAAGAGGGCTCTCTTTTTTATCTTACAATCCACAAGGTGATTGAAGAGGGTAAAAATATATTAGGCTAAGTATTGAGCTCTAGGGTTTTGAAATTTAGGTTTTAGCTGGATCGGGAAGAGAGGTCAAAGAAACTAGGTCAGATCTAAAAGATTTCAGTTGCAGGGATACAAAGGGGCATGGAAGGTATGTTAAGTGACACTTCGAGGTTTTCAATTGTAGTGTAGGGTGGAAAATAAAAGGTTCAAAATGAGCATGACAAGCATGATTTCATTCGTCAAAAAATGAATAACATAAACATGAAATTCCTAACAAAACAGAGCATAAAATTATTATGTTTAAAAAATTATAAGAATATCACTAAAATCATAGATATGGAAAGAAGGATAGCTAAAAATTCATAAAATTAATTTACATAAGGAAAACATTATCACAAAATCATACCACATGAATCCCTAAATAATAGCTACAACTAGCCATGTATTTCTGCAAAAATAAACTGTACACAAAGCTCCAAGCCTTCAACTTTATAATGTCCAACCTTTCCTCTGACTTTGATTTGGCTAGATATAGACCAAAAACATATTTTCCCCCTCTCAGGGGTCAAATCCCTAATGATAGGAATAGTTTACATGATAATCTCTAACCAAACCTTAATCTAGGGAAGTTAAAAACAAACCCTCTATTTAGAACAACTAATTCACTTTGACTTTACAATCATTTATGAGCATGAATGTACCTCAATTTGACCTTTACCAGCATAATTAAATTCATTTACATCACTTCAACTCAAAAAATTACAAATTCCATCATTAGGATTTGACTTTTAATGATAAAACTCAAAATTTTGACCTCCAGAGAAAAGCGCAGCAAATTCTGAGAAAAGCACAGCGCCATCTAAGAAAAGTGCAGCGCCAACTTGGAGGGTATTTTTGAGTGACTTCCAGTGCTCCAAATTCTAATTGGAAGGTATCATTGGAAATATTAGGATTTCTAGTTGTCCAGAGAGTCCTTAAGTAAGAAAAATTTCCTCTCCAAGGCTGAGAAAACTAGATTCTCCTAAGGTCACTCTAAAAGCGCAACGCCGGGGTGAAAACAGGTAGAAAGTGGTTTTCTGGTATGTTTTTGGCATTTTTCTTCCAAACAAAAGGCTGAGATGGCACAAAAAATAGATGGCACAAATTTTCAGGTCACTAGCTATATAGGCATATAGACTTTTTGCGATTTGGAGCCCTCAGGGAAAAGCACAACGCCATGGTGTTGCGCTTTTGGCTGGCTGAATTTCCTGTTATAGCCAAAAGTCACAAAAATTTAAAAAATTCCAATTTTTTCTTCAAAAATGGTCCAAAATTTCCCCTTTAATTTGGGAAATGATGTTCTAGGCAATGCGATAGGCCTCAACTAACATATCAAGCTTATCCTTCTTCCTTTTCTTAATTAGGGTTTTCCTCAATTTCCTTTTCAAGTTTTTGACCCTAATCTAAGAAACCCTATTCCTTGTGTAGTAGTGTCTTGCCATGTGCCTTTGTAGGTTGGTGGCCCTGTTTTCCCTCTTTATAAGCTTTTCCAAGTGACCATTTACCTTTTCAAGCAAAAATCCCTTGTCTTGTTTAATACCTGCTGCAATCAACTCATCAAAATCCTGTTGGCCTAGTGAAGGAGATGGTTCATTTTCTTGCTCTTCCTGCCACTTGAGACCTCTTGTTCTTGGCCTCCTTGGTTTTAATTTCACCTACTTATCCTCAAGCTCATCAACATAAATCACATATTTACCTTCATCTTCTTTCTTCTCCAAATTTACCTTGGGTTTACTAAGAAAAATTTATTTTACTTGAAGTTTCTTGTTCTCTTGCTAAAGAAATGCTATCATGAAGTTGGCCTTTGAAAGTGTGTCTTTGAGCTCTCTAATTTCAGCTTCCTTCTCCTTGATAATTTTCTCATGTGAATTTTCCTCCTCATGCATTTCTAGGTCTACCATGTCAGTGTCAAAGTGTACATGTTCTTCTTCTTACGATAGTGCCTCATGTTGATATGTTGATGTCTCTTTTTCAACTAAACTAGGTTGAGCCCTTTCCACACTGCTAGGAGCAAAAATCAACCTTTTTCCTGTATTGTAGGTTTTGATCACCTCTCCACTAGGATTCCTTGTTACTAGTTTTCTTGTGGAACCAACTTCTTGAGGTCTTAGTGATGTCAAAGGTGTAGACTGACTACTATATTGAAATGGAGTAGGAAAAAGAGAGGCTTACTGAATGAATTCCTCCCAAGACAAGTTGACTTATGTAAGATGATGACAAACAATGGTTTTTACCAAGTCATGATGGAACAAGCTAGCTTGATGATCTTGCCCTTTTTTGTGTACTTTTTCTGCCATTTTGACCAAGATTTCGTAGAGGTAGTGAGGTAGGTTAAGAGTTTTAACACCTATGAAATGCATCGGTAATCTAACATGGTACTGATATATCCTTAATTTTAGGGTTTTTTACAGCAAATGAATTAAATACACTATGAGACCAAAAGCAAAGCAAATGCTAGGAGAGGGTGATTGTCTGAGCTTTCAAGAATGAACTGGAGCAATAGAAAGGTATATGAGGGACAAATGAATCCCACTTACTTGTTTTTTATGAGCTAGAACTTGTGGTTGATGAAGAAACCCCTAGAAAAGGAATATTTTTCTCCCTTGAGAAAAACACAACACTTTGGAGAAAAGCGCAACGCGACTGAGAAAATCGTAGCGAGGGATGAAATTTTGCACTTCTTGGCAAGAAATTGTTTTTTTAGAGGGTTGAAATGCTTGTTGTTGATGGAGTGATGTATTATGAGAGTGGAATGAGTAAATTATGTGCTTTTTTGGTCTTTAAATAGGTTGGAGGTTGACTTTTCCTTTGAGTGGTGATGTGACACCACTTTGTCTTTTTTTCAAAATGACTTGTTTAGCTAGTGTACTGCAACTTTCAACTTTAGTATGCATAGTTACATATTCATAGAGAATAAAATGTACCTTGGAAATAGTTTTTGAACACTTCCCTAATTACTACTCCCATAATGGTGACCTAGGTGATGTCATGACTCTTTTTTGACCTTTCTGATGACTTGACCTAATAATGGCACCTAATGGATTTATAAACTGGTGATTTGGACATTGAACCTTGCAGTATGAACGACCATGAGATGATAACTGAAATAGTGATCAAGACACATCATGGGATGATGGGAGAAGTAACATACCTAGACATACTAACCAATGATCAAATTTTTATTTAAAAACCTATTTGAAACTATAAAAAATTGACTTAGGACCCTATCAACAACTTGAAAGAGTACAATTTGATCAATGGTGACTAACAAGCCTGACATACACTAACTGTGTAGAAACAAGAAAGGTTATAATTAATACACCATTTGCATTTAAATATTTTTAATTGTATTCCATACTATAAGTTTTTCATAGCACATGAAATACCTCCAGTTTCGAGTTGAAAATTAGTCTCAAAATCATACACTCTACCATTAGTAAGCCATGTGTTTTATCTGCATTTATTTCCTTCTTTTTACAATCAAGCACATTACTTTATGGCCAAAAATAATAACCAATAGATTTTACAAGTAATGATTTATAAATTCTATTCATTTCCTTTATTTTCCTTAGTGTTATGTTGGGTGGTGGAATATTGTGAAGCGCTAATATTGTCCTTCCTTCAACCATGGCTTGATAGTCGTACTTGAAAGCATGCTTTAATTATTCCTCCATGGGAGCCTCTTTGAATTGTGAGGCCTACAATTTTGCATTAAAGCATGATTTTTTCTTCTTTTTTGATATTAAATTTAAAATGTTTACAATTTATAATTTGGATGCAAATTATTTTTTTATATACTTACAATGTTTGTGGCCACTTTCTAGTAACCACCCAGGAAAAGATGATGTTGCTCATGTTTTTCTATCCTAGCCTTTGTGGATTTGGATGTATTTGGGAGCTCACATTTAAAATTTTGAAAAACTTAATTAGATGTCACAATGATGATAAAGAATCATAATTACATTTTAAAAGTTTCACATACTTTCCTGGTCCAGGTGGAGTCTTCCCTTCTTTTCGAAGTGCCTTCTCGTGTGCATCTGCCATGGGCACTCTCCACTCCATCTCTGAAACTGATGGAGGGAGATCATGCAACCTGGACCTTTCCAATTGAGACCTATACTAGACCTACAAATATTTTAAATGTAGGCCTACCTTTCAGCTAACTCTAGATTTGTTGAAGGTACCCTCACCGAACAGGTGAACCATCCTATTAATAATTTCATCTTTTAACTTGGAACTTTTGGATTTCGAGTTTCTATGAATGGTTGGCCCAAATATTTCCAAGGTTATGTCATACAAACACCTATAACATAAATTGTTTCCTGCAAAATGATATTTTCATTAAATTAAAATAATAAGATACTATACGTTAATTTCATTTAGGTTGTACTTAATATTTAAAACACTTCTTAAATACCTAGAAGTTTCTCTATTTTCATCAAGACATTTTCATCATCTACCAAAAACTTGATCGATAGTGATCCCATGTTAGTAACATGGGAAGATCTAGAAAATCTCATTTAAAATTGTGCAATATTATCATGCTCTGCATCCACAACATCATGTGTAGATCTTGATGTATGTTGTTCAAGGGGTGTAGATCCTATTGTGGGTGGTTGAGAAATTATATCAGTCTCAATTACTAGTGACTCACTCACAGGTGGAGAATTGGCACTACTACCAACATTAGCTTGGCCCATAATCATAGTATGAGGATCGTAGTCTACCAAAATCTCCTATAAAATAAAGAGTTTTTTTATAAAGGATGAGATAGCTAAATCATAAACAAATAAATGGGATAATTAAATGAGTTCCTCACCCCATACCAATGAACTTGTTGCAGCAAGGTTCTGATTTCATCTTTTATCTCATTCTTTTTTAGGCCCAATCAAAACTAAAGAATTAATTTCTTATTTGCTTTGATTTTAAGCTTGTTTATTGCTTGGATTGGATTGAAAGGAATAAAAATTACATCATCAGTAACCTCTTCCTCCCGAGCATATGTGGACTGCTCTAAGACTGGTGCCTTCCCATTATCACCTTGTTTATCAAATAAGTGTAATTTTCAATTCATATAAAATTAATCATCGTTATATTAATAATAAAACCACTATTGACATATGTCTAAATATATATAGAAACTTCATGTTATATGTTGGCCAATATAAAAGGTTCTAAATTTATAAAAACTTCATCATCTTGGAAAGCTCTTGCAAGAGTAATTATGACATGATCAGTATATATTCCATATTGTATAGAAATAATATTTTGAAAAGGATGAGTGAATGCATTTGCTTGAGTTTCTCATATGCATAGTGAATCTTCCATTTAGTTATATGATGCCTAAAAATATCAATTTGACTTGATCTATAATGGATAAAATGATACTTGTATATATATCTTGTGGTTATATTATTTTATGTACAACTACATTGATGTTTACCTATTGTTAGGTTTGTTCCCTTTTACCTTGATCAAATTGACACAATATTTAACTATGATGTATTAAAATGTTTCCTCAACTTACAAGATGTCTAACATATATTGTAGTAAATGACAATCATAACATACGATAGGAATTTCATACAATTTGGGTAAAATTGAATACATGCCACCCACATAATAGAAATATTTGTATTTATTCTATTCAAATTGTAATCAATGAGCAACTCTTCCCATGCATCTATTTATTTAATGGCACATACGAATACACAGTTTCATTCACATCCCTCGAATATGCAATTGGGTTGCTTATTTGTGGTGACGGGTTGTGTATTATTTATAAACCCTGCAATATTCCCTGTTTCTTTTGGCCTTCCATCAATTTACATAAATTTACCTACTCTATCCCGTATTATCTTTGTATATAGTATTCATCAACTCCACATATATTTGCATAATTTTGGTATATTGAATATTGTACTTGATCATATTTTCCTGACATAACAAGTGCGACATACTTTTCAATTGATTAATCCTTATACATATACCTTTATTACATCCGTAAAAATAAACCCCAAACCATATAGCGATGATGGGGAAATGCGATATATCCTTTCATTGATAGAAAATCAACGCTTAATTTCAGGACGATCCTCGGGTCCCCATTGTTTCACTAGATATTTGTACCTCGAGGACACCTCGATGTCATCTATGCTCTCATTATTATAATAATGCGACCCCCCTTTAACGAGAAAAATTTCCATGTGTATATGGAATTTTATTCTAATATTTTCACCTCTATTTATTTTTTGTCTGCTAGACAATGTAGTAGATGTTTGGTCAATTTCTCTATCCTACCTGAACTTTCATCTGATTGACAAAGATAGATTTGAAAAATATTTGTTTGGTTGAGTGTCCTATAACACTCCATCAAATGAGAGAAATTTTTAGAGAGTGTCATAAACTATGTTGAGAAAATTCTTTACGAAACCACAAAAACTTTATAATATTACCAATGAGTTACAAGGAAGTTGTTTGCATTTGAAATATTCAAGTAATATTTTAATGCTTTAAAGATATTGAGAGACACATCAAGATTTCGAAAGTTTTTAATTTGTCTTCTAATATTCACACATATGAATACCCTAGGGTTTATATTCTTTCCTCAGGTACAAAATTGTAGGAGGTTTTGTAGGTTTTCTTGGTGAGCATGAAAGGACAGAAGAGCCATCATCTTGAAGAGATATTTTTTTGCTTCCCTTGAAGATTTTGTTTCACTGTACTTAGAGGACTGGACAATCTCATCATGCAAAATATATCATGAACCATAGTTCTCTTACTGTCATCATGTGTCAAATGAAACTTTTCCCCAAACTAAGCGAGAAACTCAAAATGGAAACATAATTAGTGTTGCTCTTATGGCTTAGTTGAACCAACATGCTCTTGTTTGTTGGTAAATGTAACTAGTTCCGGTCTTCATAATTTGCATTTGTCTCATGTCATCATTTAATTATTATATAGTGATGAAGAGGAAAGAAAATTGTAAAAGGAAAATTTTATAAAGCATGGATTTCATGCTTGAGTCTTTGGTCAATATGTCAAGCATCCATTTCATTCCTATAGGATTTTCTTGATTAAAAATGTCATTTTCATTATGTAAATACACATTTTGGCACTCGTATCAAAGAAAGGAAATCATTTTGTATTTTGGAAAAAAAAATTACAGTGCTCCCAAGAACAGGCTAGCTAGCTAGTTGAAGTTGGCCTCATATTGAGCTTAAAGAGCCCTTGGAAGGCTATATAAAGTAGAAATTTGACCTCCTTAGATAGATATCATACATTCACTTCATTTCATATCCAGTCTACGTATAAGAAGAAATGTGAAGTACAAAAGAAGGAGAGACGAGTTTATTTGAGGAGCAATCTGCCCTAGAAGACATTGAAGGTATGTAATATGTGAAGTTCCTATTGAATTTGTAGCTAGCATTGGTCTTCATAATTTTATTTGGTTCATGAAATGATGTATCTCTTATGTACTTATCAAAAGAAAATGAATTATCGTAAAATAAAATTTATTTATTAAAGCATGGGTTTCATGCTCAACGTTTTTGGTTCCTAGGTATAACCATCCATTGAGTTCTCTAGGTTTTTTGTCTTCATCCAAAGTTTATGTCATGATGTAATAGACTATATTGGGCTCTTGTATCAAGAGAGAAAATATTATTTTGCTTTGTTTAGAAAAGTATTACATTAATAGTAATGATTAATGTGTTCTTTCTCTCTTCATCGCTGCATAGTCCATCACACATATTTTTTCTCTACATTTTGACTCATTTTGTTACAACTTAATTCCATGACACATGACCCACATAAGAAGTGCTCAACATATATATTACGAAAAAATTCCATCTAATTTCTGAGGGCCAAAGAGGTAGCCTTGAGCAAGACTATTTCCTTTCAAAGAAGAACAAGCATTAGTGAGGAGTAGTGATTGGAATTTCTTTCTTATTAAATTCTTGGTTAATTCCCAAAGGGTTTAGGGCCTTCATTGGTATGGAGGGATTTAAGGGCATAATAATCACTTTAATCTAAGTTGTTATTAATTATTGATAAATGATTTTTCTTAGACATTATGTGTGAAAGTGATCATCATTTAGTATGATATTTTGACTTGTAATTTATAATGGATATTGTTTATATATTTTTTAAGGAGAATTAGATATAGAATGGGGAATAAATAAGGATGTACGTCACGCCTCTACTTTTATAATAGCAACTAATGTTTCATGTTAATTATGTGAAATTAATTGTAGTTTATTTTGATATTTTTTACCTATCATAAAGAATGGACATTGTTTACATATTCATTATTAATATGGAATTGATCATAAAATGTGGAATAAATTAGTATGCATATCAATGACTCATGAATGAAAACATCACTACAAAGTGAAATGTGATATTCTAACTTTTGAATAAAACATGTAATGATAAAAATGATATTTGAATGAGAGCTATGTTCGATGCATAGATCTTAATAATTAATATTCGATAAATATTGTCATATATGTGTCTGTGTGTGTGTGTTATGAGCATGAGACTTCTAATATCGATCAAACTAAGAAAATAGAGAATATGAATAACCTACAGGAGCCCATACCTATGACGTAATGTTTTCAAGATCTTATGAATATGGATTGAGGACAATAAATTACCTTAATTAAACCTATAATAATTAGCCTACACTTAGTGTGCCACTTGAAGCTAGAGAATCGTTCAAACAGTGGAAGGATACAAACCTTATAAATTTCCAAAATTTGAATAGAATCTCATAGAAATATTATGGCATTCAATGATTATTGGGATAAAGCATGAGATAATTTGATACACCATCACATGAAGCATCAAGATTAGTCTCAATATGGAGACTTGTGCCTTGGTGAGTGAGGCCACTCACACACCATGAATGGAAAAAATAGGGCTTGTGAGTGAATAGAGGTTGATTGATTATTTGAGCACCAGGAAGGGGGAAATTGTCCCACAGGTGAATAAATATCAAAGGAATAAAATTGATTATTTATATGTTTTTTTTTTACATTAATAGACATTGTTCCATAATCAACATATTTCCACCAATAAAAAAAATGTTTAATCTCATTTTTCATGCTTTATATAGGAATTTGTGTCCAATTGATACATCAATATCCCTATTGTAACGAGGTCACTCTCATAAGAATAAGTTCATTTCTATTATCATTATGTAGAGACATAGGTGTGACAAGTCACTGATGTACATATGGATTATTGCATTAAAGACCATACTGCATGCATATGATTGATTACCTATGTCATTTTCATGATGACAGTGACATAGACTGCTTTCTCACTTTCTTGATGATCACTATAATATGTCAAGAATATCGTTAGCTACCAACCCTAATATTACTGATATAGGGTTTCTTAGGGTCACTATTAATATGTCCTTTGAGTTGTCATCATTTTAAATGAGTCATAGAAGATACTTGTCAAGGATATATTTGTCATTTGAATGTCTGAATTCAGATTCCAAGCCTCCTTAGGGTTTCAATTTAGGGTTGATGATAAAAACATCTCAAGATATATATATTAGAAAGAATGTGATATTGAGGAAATACAAGGTTTAGATTCCATCAACCAAATCATATATTAAATACTTCCATATTGTAAGTTGGTTCCATGCCAAACAAACTTTATATTGAGGTCATATGTATTTGGTAATGTTACACAAATTTATATAATTACTGCTTGTATGGAAGGCTCATTAATACTCATACTTCTCCCTTTTAAAGTCTAACATATCAGTTTCTCATGTCAAGCCTTAAAAATCAGAGAAAATTTCCTAAAAGTCTCCTAAACTTTGGTGTCGTACTTTCTCTCTATCTTGCCTGCGGTCCCGCACCTAATGTTCAACTCTCTTGCGTACCTGAACGCACTTTATCTGCGTTAAAAGTTTGGATCCATGTAAGATCAAAAAGGCACAATTAATTTCCAAAAAGCTCAATTAAAGTAAATTATGGAAGCTTCTAGAATGGTTCTTGTGGTGGCAGAACCGCTCTTGTGAGGTGCATGAATCCCTTACCTTATGGAGCTAACCCCTTGATGTGAGGAGCTTATCCCTTTGAAGGAGGATTCTATCCCTTCATACTTGGAACATAAAACCTCCTCTTCATATAAAAGGAGGCATTGGGTGGCCTAAAGAAGTCAACTTAGAATATTTGAGGGTTAGGTCTGGTAGATTGAGCCTTCTACACAGTTTGTTAAATTTTGTGAGGAAGTTACATACACTCTACTTGTCTTGGATTTGGAGGAGTGAAAAGCATCAAAGTAGAGACTCATGGCGGACCTAAGGGAAAAGCCTTCGAACTTGCTGGCTGGGTTGTAAGGTTTTCACTCTTTTGAAATTAACTAAATATATATTTCTCAAATAGATTGTTTGTTTTTATGGATTTATTGCAATTCTTAGTCACTATGATAAGCATGGTTATGATGATTTCTATACAGGTGCTATGTAATATTTTCTTGATTTGTATTATAGTTTCTGAAGCTTAACTGGCTTGTGAGGAATTTGTGACTTCAAGCTAAACATTGGACAAGCGGTAGAGTCATAACACCTCTATAGGCTTTTCATAGATGAAGTATGTATAGAAAAGTTAGTCATTTGTTCGTTTGTTGCTAGATTGTCTTTTGACACTAGGGAGATCGGTCTTGTCCGCAAGAACGATTTATCCGGCCAACAAATTGGCGACTCCACTGGGGAAAGAACTTGTTGTTTTTTGTTCTCTTTTATTTTGATTTGAGGAAAAGTTTTTCCTGGTTTTTGATTGATGGATATCTGCCTGGGTAGCTTAGGTTTTCTCTGTTTTTGAAAATTTTGAAATCTTTTAAGTTTTTCTTGAACTTTTCTGGGGACCGCACTTTGTTCTTTTGCACAGTGCGGGCAGTTTCGCACTTTCCTTAAGTAAACAGTGCGGGACCGCACCTGTTACTTCTGGAAGCCTGCGGACCCTGTTAAATTTTTTGAAAAACTTTAGATTTCTTTTTTCTAGTTTAGTTTAGATTTAATTTAGGATTCTTAGCATCTACCCAGATCTGTATTTTTCTATCAAAAATCTCTTGTTTCTGAATTTCTTTCAGCAATTTTTCATCTCATCAATCTCCATTAAGTTAATTGGGTGTTTTGAGTCTCTTTTTTGAGAAATTATTAATTTGATTTCCTTTGGTCATTACTTGGAGGTTTGTCTCAGTATTTTCACAATTTTGCATCTTTTTGCTTTTGTTTTTACAAAAAAATTTCCCCCTCATTTTCCAGGGGGGGGGGGCTAAATTATGTATGAGTGTTAATTGCCTTTGAGTGTTTTTTGATCTTTGGAACTCTCACCCGATTTTCTTGACTTGCACTTGATTGGTTCTTATATTACATTAGAATCATCTTGTGTTTGAGAATTCTCTTGCATAGATCACATTTGCATAATTAGAATTCTCATTTTCAGAATATGAATGAAAAATGTGCATAGATTACATTTGCATACTTTTCATGTGAATTGTGCATAGATTACAACTGCATAGTTTACATTCTGAAAAATCAATCGTAGATTTAGATCAGTTTTATTTGATTTGAATTTAGATGTTTTTATTCTTGTTTTAAAAACACAAAAATATAAAAACTGTTTTGGGATTGATTTGCATTAGTTTTTCTTGATGAAATTAGTGCATTAGAGAATTTGTTATATTTTCTCTTAGTGATCAATTTTTTGCATTGTTGGAAGTGATGGAAACTCTCTCCTTTCTTTAGTTAGGATTCATCGAATTGAAAATATTACATTATCATATTCGATTGCATTCAGTTTTGGTTCGGGTCATAACACCATTGGTTTCATATCCATTTACCATTTTGAGTAATAACAGCCTAAATAACACAACGCTTAATTAAAATTCATTTAGTAATTTTTACATTTTTAGGGCTCTTTCCACCAATCTAGATCAGGATTAGTGCTTTGGAATAGGTTGTAGTTAACTTTCCAAAGCAACAAAAACAAACAGTAGATAAATCTTGCGGTAGGAATAAATCCAATTGTAATTTGTATAACCTGGGAAGCTTCTCTTAAAGAAGTTAATCACGAGATCATGTCCGAACCTTTGAGACAATCAATTCTGTTTCATTGGGGAAGATAGAAGATTTTGCGCGCATTACAAACGGTAAACCTCGGATTAACCATTGTCGAGGAGCCTGGGGTCACTTGTCGGTAAACCTCAGATTGACCATGTCGAGGAACCTTCAAGGGGATTGAGCTTTGTTACTCTGCCCTTGCGCGTGGAATCAGATTGTAGACTGTTCCCCCAGTTGTATTTGTTATTGTTGGTAACCTTAGTGTCCATAAAATTAAGATTATTTCCTAAGGTGACGGTGAAGGAAAGATCTCACTGTACCTGGAGCAGACGTCGACTAGACTCACTTGGACTCTCTGGGGGGTTCTCTTCACTCGAGATGGTTTTGTGAAGAAACTTGTGTCAGTCTGTTTCATTAAGCAGGTTTTCGGGGTAACTGTTCCAACCGCCCTTTCTGTATTAAATTCTATGATGTTGGATTTCATCACCAACTAGTGTTTTTAGTACGGGAAGTTACTATTTGTGTGTGGTTTGACTCCTAGATTTGATAGCGCGTGTTAATTTGTTTGTTTTTACTTTTAGAGACCATAGGTGTGAATTGTGAATTTTAATTGTTAGGTGTGAATTATGAATTGTTAATTTTAGTTTTAAATTGTTAATAAAATTCACTGAAGTTGAATATAATGGCAACTGTTCCAGAATTTACCAACCAAGGAACCCCTCTTAACGAGAATCCTAGTACTTTTCCTTGTTTTGGAAATGTTGGTCCTCCTTATATGGCTACTTTGTCATTACCTGGATTTACAATAGGTTTACCGATATGGTTATTTTCAACTTCGTTGGCCCCAAACACTCCAATTGTTCCACCTCAACCGGATGCTTCACCTCAACAGAGTTCACCATCTCAACATCACCAACCTTCTGTTGACCCTTTACCTTCTTCTCCTAATATTTCTTCCTCCATTTCTTCCTCTTCGCTTGGTAAAAGCCTTGGCCTTCAGTAACCAGGTGTGAAGAAGAAGGAAGAAGAAGAAGAAAAAAACAGAAAATTAACCAACCATCCATGGCGTAAGTGTTAGTTGTGTGGAAACCTCCAACATGCATCGTAAACCCAAATACCATTGCAGGCTTTGTAAGGGTGACCAATTCCTTATCAATTGTCTTGGTATTCCAAAAGTCTTGGAAGTATGGTCAGAAAAATCTCATCAACTTTCTATTGATCCATCAACCAGTGACAGTCAGGTTCCTGGGAAAAAGGGTAAAGTTAGGTTTCCTTGTAAGTTATGCAAAGGGAGTCATCAAACTCACATTTTCCCTCACATGGATGAAGCCTCAAAATTATTGGAAAACCTTACTGTTCCATAGCAAGAATTTCCAACTGGTTACCGTAAACTTTCTCCCAACCTACCGTCAACTGACGGAGTGATTGATCTAATTTCAAGTACAGTCGATCCCACTCTTCCATTGGAGAGTGAAACTCATATCACTCAGGTTGATGATCCATTAGTTGATCAAGTGGTTGATTCGATTTCACATTCGGTCGATCCCATTCTCCCTGTAGAGAGTGAACTTCATACCGCTCAGGTTCTTCTTGTTACATCAGATTCTTCTACGCCAGGGGGCATTTCACCTGTTTCTACAGAACCCCCTCCAAGTACTGAGGTCTTTTCCTTTGATTGGAATAGACTGACAGAACCTCATCTTCCTTCCTCCATCCCTTTCCAAATCATTGTGAAGTTGGGTGGTAGGGACATACACCGCACACAGGTAGATGAAGGTGCTTCTGTTAGTATTTTATCCTCAACTGCTTGGAAAGCTTTGGGTTCCCCTCAGCTTGTGCCTATTACGCAGAATATGAAAGCTTTTAACAGAACCATTAGTGAACCTTTAGGTATCCTTCCTAAGTTTTCTATTACTTTGGAAGGTAAAACTGTCTGTATTGATCTTATGGTAGTTCAAGGTCCCTTGGATTTCAATTTACTCCTTGGGCGAGACTATGTTTATGCAATGAAAGCTGTCATATCGACACTCTTTCGCGTGATGTCTTTCCCTCACAATGGTAATATTGTGACTGTAGACCAGCTTTCGTTCCCTAGTCTTGTTTCGACTACCAATAATCCGACATCCCTGAATGTTCCTCATATGCAAGTGGTATCTACCCCGCCACGGGTTAATTATGTGGCAACTAGTCCCATGTTTTCAGTTACCGATGTAGGCGAGCCTCTCACTGTTTGCTCGTCTTCCTTTGACTTGGATCCGGTAATTGACATGGAAAGCTCTATGGGATTATTTGAACGCGATGTTCTTATCCCTTTTGAGTCCCTTGACATGTGTTCCTTCCAGAGAACTATTCTTCATACATAATACATTGAACCTCTTTGGGATATGATCAAGAGTGTCCATTTATGTGTTTCTTCGATTTAAAACCATGATCAAGGTCAGGGATAGTTCCTTTTCTTGTCTTGTTAAAAATGAAGCGAGTGCGTACGAGGATAGTTCCTATTCTTTGTATCAACCTCGTTAAAAAAATGAAACATGTAGGTGAGGATAGTTCCTTTTACTGTGTCAACATTGTTAAAAAATGAATCAGTGAGTCTGAGGAAAGTTCCTTTTACTGTGTCAACCTCATTAAAAAATGAATCAGTGAGTCCGAGGATGGTTCCTGTTACTGTTTCAACCTCGTTAAAAAATGAATCAGTGAGTATGAGGAAAGTTCACTGTGTCAACCTCTTTAAAAAATGAAACATGTCTTCAAGGATAGTTCTTTTCCTGTGTCAACCTCATTAAAAAATGAATCAGTAGGTAGATTGTAGAGAGTAGACTGATAGATTAGAAATAAGTAGTTTATGAGGATAGTTCTTTTCCTGTGTCAACCTCGTTAAAAAATGAATCAGTTGGTCTGAGGATAGTTCCTTTTACTGTGTCAACCTCATTAAAAAATGAATCAGTGGTGCGATGATGGTTCCTTTTACTGTGTCAAACTCGTTAAAAAATGAATCAGTGAGTCCGAGGAGAGTTCCTTTTACTGTGTCAACCTCGCTAAAAAATGAATCAGTGCGTACGAGGACAGTTCTTTTCTTGTGTCAACCTCTTTAAAAAAAATGAAACATGTCGCTGAGGATAGTTCCTTTTACTGTGTCAACCTCGTTAAAAAATGAATCAGTGGTCTAAGGATGGTTCCTGTTACTGAGTCAACCTCGTTAAAAAATGAATCAGGTATGAGGACAGTTCTTTTCCTGTGTCAACCTCGTTAAAAAATGAATCAGTTGGTCAGAGGATAGTTCCTTTTACTGTGTCAACCTCGTTAAAAAATGAATCAGTCGGCGATGAGGACAGTTCTTTTCCTGTGTGAACCTCATTAAAAAATGAATCAGTAGGTAGATTGTAGAGAGTAGAAAGATAGATTAGAAATAAGTAGTTTCTGAGGATGGTTCCCATTATTGAGTCAACCTCGTTAAAAAATGAATCAAGTATGAGGATAGTTCTTTTCCTGTGTCAACCTCATTAAAAAATGAATCATTTGGTCAGAGGATAGTTCCTATTACTGAGCCAACCTCGTTAAAAAATGAATTTGGTATGAGGACAGTTATTTTCCTGTGTCAACCTCATTAAAAAATGAATCAGTAGGTTATATAGGTAGATTTTAGAGAGTAGATATGAGGATAGTTTCTTTTACTGTGTCAACCTCATTAAAAAATGAAACATTTACGAGGAAATTTCCTTTTACTGTGTCAACCTCGTTAAAAAATGAAACACGTTGTCATGAGCATAGTTATTTTTCTGTGTCAAGCTCGTTAAAAAATGAAACAAATCCTCCCTTAATTGAGTCGAGTCTTTGACTAGATCTCTTAAATGTTAATTCATATATTTAGGTTAGTTTTTGTATAATTTTCTTACAGTTTTAGGTCGGGTCTTTCGTATGATCTCGTAAATGAACCTTCATTCCATCCAGCTATTAATTACCATCTGTGTACTTAGTTGAATGAAATGAAGCTGGGGAGGCATGCGCTCTAGCAGTTACGCTTAGGGGGCATCAAGCACATTTTTCCTCTATTTCAAGCTTGTGTAAAAATGAAACTACTATGAAGCATAGTTTTTCTCTGTTTCAAGATTTTGTAAAAATGAAACCTATCTTGAGTTAATTTCGGTTATTTTCAAGACTCATTAAACTCATGAAAATCCCGAGATTATTTTGCTATATTTCATTCTCATAAAACACATGAACATGCCAAGTTCTTTCCATCTTTTCCTACTCGTAAATTAAATTAAAAGTCGGCAATATGAGTATATTTTTATCCCTTTTTCAAACTCATTAAAACTTACGAAAAAGTGAAAACCATGAGTACATTTTTATCCATTTTTCGAACTCGTTAAAACTTACCGAAAAAGCGAAACCCTGGAGTCCTCTTTTAAGACCTTTTCAGACTCTCTAAACATGAAAATATTGCCGAGCACTTGATTATTCGAACTCGTTAAAGTAAATGAATGATCGTCCCTTCAGTATAAGTTTACCCCTTTTACGGACTGAAATGGACTATTTACGAAAAATGTTTACGTTGACTAATTACAGTCAATAGAGTTCTCTCCCGCATTATTTTATCCTTTTTCGGGCTCGAGAGACTAAATTTACGAAAAAGTACACCCATGGAGTTTTCTTAAGTTTTTTCTTCTGACTCCATAAAATTGAAAAACACCGAGTTTCTCCTATACTGGACTCGTTAAAATTTAACAGTAAAGGACCTGTTCAATTTCAAACATGAACGAACCACTCCTTCTTAGGGTTCGAATCTTAAACTAAGTTGGACTCATCCGAAGGATGAGCTTATAAACAATCAAATGTTATCCTCCTCAAGCTTGTCAAAAATAAAGAGGTACTTGCCAGAAATGGTGGGGGAAAAGAGAGAAAAATGAACCTGTTTGTTGTATTTTGATTATTCAGAAAATCGTTAACCACTCTTGAACACGACACTTTTGTTCACCTGGGTTGGGAAATCCTTTACCTAACAGTTAATCAAACCATATTGAAAGTATTCAGCTGGTTTCTGGGTATTAGCTTTGGGTCAATTGTCACCAAGCCATCTGCAGTGTCGTTATGTGTTCAAGAGGACAGTTCAAATAAACCATTCATTTGAAAAATATCTGTCATCCATTTTGACCATCCCTGAGTCAGTCCTTGCCAAGATATTTTCAAAACTTGATCTATGATTTCGTGTTGTGGGCTTTCCTACGATGGATCACTTTCTATCGACGAAAACTCATTATCTAGGAAGTTGATCTAGAAATCATCAGTACCTTGAAATCTGCATGCCTCAATGGCAGGTTTCTCGCCTTCGACGATAGGTTGCATCATTGACCTTCGATTGAATGATTCCATGACATGTTCGACTTCAGCTCATTCATTCACATTTCATGGATTGTACTGGGTACTTTGAGAGCCATTGACATTACTGGTGGTTACTCTCACACTTGTTAACAGTTTACATCATTGACTGGTAATCAAGTGGTTTCTACCATGTTCGACTTTAACACATTCATTCACATGGATAGAATCGTACTAGTTTGAGATGCGGAAATAAAGACACTGGATCTAGTTTCTACCATCCAGGCTACGAGGAGTTTTATTATTATACAGTAGACTATTCATTACAGATGGCTGCGCCCATGCTGTGTCTACAATATTGATGTAATATTAAAATCATTTCTGTATCAGAACAAGTTTAGTTAGTTTTGATCTGAGTATGGGAATGCCTACCTCAGCGATGATATGTTTACATATATATATATTTCATTGAATGTTTTTACAGGTTCCGACTGGGGTTTCCACAGGATGATCCTTGAAATGATAAAGTATTGCACTCTTCATATATGACAGACTTCAACATCATCTATTCCAGACTTTTCACTTTAGGGGGAAATCTGTTACACTAAAAATTGTCACCTTGACATTTTGCTGACTGTATGAGCTCATTAACACTCATACATGCCTCCTCTGCAACTATTACAACCTTTACTCCTCATGTCAAGCCCTGAAATAGGAGGAAAAACCCTAAAAATCTCTGAAACTTTGGGTACGCAGGTAACATGAGGCTTGCCTGCGTTCCTAGCTTGGGTACGCATGTAATACACTGCTTACCTGCGTTCTAGAATGCAGTTTCCCTTTGCAATGCCTGCGTACCCTCCTCAAAGTAAAAAAGGCGAGAAAGTAAAGTAAAAAAAGTGGTTTGAGGTCAATTCTAGAAGGTTCTAGATGAGATTTTTTGGGGATGAGTACGCTTTAATAAGGTGCATGTATCCCTCACCTTAAGGAACTAATCCCTTGATGTGAGGAGTCTATCCCTTTGAAGGAGGATTCTATCCCTTAAAAGGTGGAATCCTAACCTCCTCATCTGCTCTATAAAAGGAGGCATTGGGTAGCCTCAAAGGGTTAATATTTTGGGTTAAGAAGTTTTTTGGAGATTGAGATTTTGGAGATTGAGGATTAGAGTTCAAGCTTTATGTGTGATTGAGTCGAAGTGCTGTTGAGATTTAGTATTCTTTTTGCTGAGCTTTTGGGAGGAAAGATCACATACATCTTTATGCTCCTGGAGGAAGAGTGCAAGACTTATCAAAGTAGAGGAGACTCCTGCTTCGGACCCCGGGAAGGCATTTCAAACATCAAGGCTAAAGTTGTAAGGTTCTTCTGTTATTTTTAAGATTAATACAATCAAGTTCTGTTTTTCTCAATAAATTGTCGTTCGATTGTTTATTTCAATAAGCTGTCGTTTGATCGTTTATTTCATAGATTCCTTGATCACTATGATAGGCATGTTTTATGATTATTTGTTATACAGGTGCTATTGATATTTTCTTGTTTGTGATTGCAGATCGACGAAAGACAACACTTTCTTGTGATGAAATAACTCTTGTTGCAACAGAAGGGTTATTGTTGCGACAAAAGGACTCTTGTTGTGACGAAGGATTATTGATGCGACGGAAGCTTTACGACCACAAATAAGCATTTGGATCTAAGGTAGGATCAACACCTTCATAGAATTTATTTGTAAAACGAATATAATTAGAGAAAGACAAACTTAGTTGTTCGTTTGTTGCTAGATTGTCTTCTAACACTAGGGAGATCGATCTTGTCCTCAAGAATGATTTATCCGGCCAACAAGATGTTAGATTAACTGGGCTATGGGGTCAAAAAGGTCAAGAAAGCTATTAGATGGTGATACAAGGCTGTTGAAGGGCCGATTTGATTCAAGGTAGAAAGGATCTTTGGGCAAAATGGAGTAAATGGACGTCAATTTTGTGAACAACAAAGAGTTTCAAGCATAACTAGTTTAATAGATAACATAAACATGGTAGGGAAAACCATTAATCATGCAAAATGTAACTATAAGATAATCAATACATAGAAATAAACATTCAAGCCATGCATAGAGGTATATGACCCTCTAACTTTGGGAAATGACTATCAGACTTTGGGGAAAACACCTAAGATGGACAAACAACTTAAATTACTATGCCGGAATGCCTAAACATAGTACTTCAAGTTATTGGGCACTTTGAACAACAAGATTTTCATAGTTTTAGGCAAAGGGCTAGATCGGAACTAGGCCTCCTTGGTTCAACAAAATAATAATCTAATCAGTCAAAGAGAAATTTCATGGATGGAACTATAGCTAGCCATAGGTAAGCAGGGCATACTGTAAGTCATACTTAGCATGTATAAAACCATGAATGAAACAAGCAACAATATCCTAAATTATTAAAGAGCAGTCAAGAATTCTTTAATGTTACTTAGGAAGAAGAAAACAAAGAAGCTATGAAGAAACAGGAAATTTGAGGTGCCTCCATGGACATGTCTCAAATTTGTTCTCTACTGATCTATAGCAAGAAAGAAACATGTATTCATGAATGGAAACTAGAAGACAAAATAGAGAAAGAGACACTATACCATTCTACCAAGTCATGGAATCCAACAACAATCCTCTATTCATCATCCAAGAACATCCAAGAGGCAATCCAAAAGCATGAGACAAGTATTTATTCCAAAGCTTATATGACCATATATTGCTTCTATCATCAATTTCAGCCTTGTTTACAATAAAATCCTTTGGAATATATAGGCCAAAGTGAGGAAAGCCTCATGGTTCAACTTGCCATCCTATTGGCCTAATCAAAATATTTAAACTTGTCCTTGAGGCTTTGCAAAGCCCAATGCACAAAATATCTCATAAAATATCTAGAAAATGCTAAAAAAGGGAATTAAATTGACTTTTCACAACTTCTCATGTGCAAAAATAGCTAAACGCACATGAGGAAATATCAGTTTTTAAAGGTTCAAATTTTACAAAAATATTCAAAATTTACATCAGCAAAAGGTCCCCTGACTTGCCGGCAACATTTGGCAGCCTTCCTGATGTCGAAACGAGGATCATGATAGCTAGTTGGAAAGCTATGAGTGTCTAATTTCTAGAACAACTAAAATTTTTCAAATCTGATGCCTAGAAGTCCTCCAAAACTGAACCTATGTGTAAAAAACCAAAAATTACAGTCTGCTGATAGACCGGGCAGAGAGTGCAAAAAGCGAGCATTTTTCGCCATTTCGGGGGTGAAAATGATCTCCAAATGTCTTGAAAATCGCTGAGAGTATGCTCCTAAAATTAGGGCATCTACTGATACCGTTCTCCTCCTTTGAAAATCCCCCAAACTGAAATGGCGAATTTCATGAGTTTTGACCAAAAACTCAAAAATGCCAAAAAACCAAAACATGTGAAAATTTGCCCAAAATTGGTGTGTATGACCCTCAGGGGTTCTTAGAAATATGTTCTGAGGTAGTGGCCAAAATCTCAAGTCCTGATGGGCCTTTCTTCACTTTCCGTGCTGGGCATTTTCCTTTAGCTTCCTTTAGCTTTTCTTGGGCAGCCTTTAACTTGCGCCGGGCAAACTGATTTAACTTTTGGTAATGTTTCGTCATTCTTCTTTGCAGCTCTAAATCCCTGTTTTCCCTCTGCAATTTCTTCTCCAAATGGTCATTGACTCTTTCAAGCCACGCCTCCTTATTGTTTTTTATCTCCTGTTCAAACAATGCTGTGAGAGGGGTGGATTGGAGAAGGGCATTTTCCTCCTCTTTTTCTTTCTCAAGGGCTCTTTTAAGCCCTATGGTTCTAGGCCTTTTTCGCTTAGGCTGGTCTTCTTCTTCACTTTCATCAAAATTTCCTATGAGCTCATCTATCCTTTCTTGGGCTTTGGAGGCCTCTTTCTTGTACTTAGTTTCCCTTGTCTCATGAATGGCCATATGGACACTCATTTTCATATTCTGGATTTGCAAGAATTGATTGAAAGTCCTTGCCCTATGAAGATCATCCTTCAATGCATCAATTTGTCTCTCTCTTTGGCTCAAAAGGATTTCTAGAATGCAGGCCTCATTATCACTATCATCGCTTTGGATTGGGATGATATTGAATGCACTCTCTTGCTCATGACTTCCTTCTGGCTTGCCTTTCCCTTTGGTATGTATCTCAATAAGTAAACTTCAAGAACAAAAACATAGTTAATCAAGATACACAGTCAAAGTGATTTTTTTTTTGTGTTTTGTGGTAAGGTCACCTTGCCTTTTGGTGTTTTGAGGACAATAGTATAACCTTGTATTTTAGACAAAGGAAAAACCACAAACTTCTTAGTTCAAGACACTGCTTTCTTCTTTGTAGGCCACTTCACCAGTAGATTCAACAACATGAAGACAGTCAATCAAAAAGGCATATACACAGTCAAAGGTCACAGTGTAATAAGATAAGGTAACAGAGCTTATTGTGTTTTTGGATGTGGTCACAAAAAGTCCTGTAGCATTCAAACAACAATAAACTCCTCTTCAAACAAAATACTGCCCCCTTTTTTGGTATGCATGCCCATCAATAGGTAAATTCAACACCATAAACAAAGTCAAACCAATTGTATCTACACAGTCAAAGGTTACTGTGTTTATAAGATAAGGTGACAGCGCTTGAAATGTTTGGTGTGGTAAAAAAGGTCTTGCAGCAGTCAAATACCAATAAAATCCTCTTCAAACAAAACACTGCCCTCCTTTTACTTCATTATTCCTCATACCAGCTTGACAACACCTCTGAATGCAAATGGTAACTTTACTTACTAGCTATGTTTTATGAATGGAATGTCAAGACACTGTTTTGTCTTTTCAACACCCAAAAGAGACCACTTTTCCACTTGTTTTGAGAGTAGTTTAAAGTATTTTTCTTATCAACAAAACTCACAAGTTTTAATGTTTCACTTCTAGCCAACGGAAACACAGCGAATTTCGTTTTCTCACAAAACTTAAAACTATGGTTTAGACTATGATTTTCAACCCTTTTGCACCACTTAACAGTTTTTGAAAAACCTAAGGGAGGCACATAGAAATACCTTGAGACTTGATGATGGCGTTGTTTGAAAGCTTTGGGAAACCTCCAGAACTGTTTTGAGGGCGTTTGGACCACTTAAGTGTGTGCGACACGTTTTTAATGAAGAGCGTCGTGCAGAGTTTGGCTGCTGGGTCACTGTCGGGCCGACAGGACCAAAAGCTACAGGCATGTCGCGCACACCTACAGGCGCATCGCGCGGTAGTTCAACCTTGTGTAATTTGTGCGCCTGAGCGCGCCGCGCAATCCTACAGGCTCGCCGCGCGGTGAAAAAGCTTGAAAAACTTGTGAATTTTCTCAAAACTTCTTCTTTGACTCAGTTTACCAGCAAAGGAGGGATCGTTCCTTTGTTTTGAAATGCCAAACAAGTGGGGGCAACGGTCTCTTTGTTCCTTTAATGCAAACAAAAAAAAAAACCCTTTGGCTTATACTTGTAATGGTTTTTTTTAATTTTTTCTCCTTGAAACAATACCTTGTTTTTCTTTTGAAAACCTAAATGGTTTTAACTGCGCTATGAGGGGCCTGCTTTTTTTTAATAATGTTGGCAAAAGGATGCATGCTTTTAACAGCCTTAACAACACTCAACCCATTCACTCATACGAAATTCTTAAGAGGTAAAACTCTTTTCACTAGATTTACATATTTGAAAAGTAACTTTCTGCCACTGCTGACCCTTTCATGTCCTCTTCAAAATGTAACATTTTCTCAACAATACACCAATGAGTTATGGAGCACCTTTGCCATTCTACAAGGAGATAGATTTAACCCTTTTGACTTTGAAATTCAAAGTGTCTGTTCTAGCTTCTTTAAAGGTGACAAGGCCCTATTGTGAAAATGATTTGACTGTCAGGTGTCTTTTATACTCATTTTCTGACTGTGGGTGCAAAATGCAGTTGCATTTACTCAGGCTTTTCCACCTCTGTCCGTTAAAAAGGGGATTTCTTTAACACCTGTCTCTTTACTCAAAATGCATTGATATGGTACCTTTGACCTTTTTATAAGGAACATGCCTATATTTGTTTTGAAATTTTCTCCAGAATTTGAAAACATGCCAAAGTCCTTTTTGCATTTTATGAACAACTGTGTTCAGTTGTATTTCCTCTTGGGGAACTGAGCTCAGATTTCCTTCTGTCCACTATGATAAATAATTTGAAAGAAATTCCTTTGTGAGTAGGAAGATCAGTACTCTTTGAAAAGCAACTATCATTTCTTTTGCCTGTACAGTGACCCATCTTATCAACCACTCTTCAATTTTGTTTTGTTTGAGCTACAAACTGTCTTTCGAAAGAAACCTTGTTAAGATACAGGCTTAACCCTTTGGATTACAGTGGTACCCATGCTTTCCTTTTTGGTCTCTTTACATTATTTCTCTGTTTCAATTTTCTCTCATTGTTTTCACAATTTGTCTCTCATTCAGTAATAACCATGAAATCAGTCACTGCCCTGGCCCTCTACTTATGAATGAAGGAGGCCCTTCACTTGGCAAAATGTTTGATATTCTTCTCGACCTTCGGTATTAGTTAAATGAAGAATGTTTGATGAGTCAAACTTTTAGTGGCTTCTCTTATACCTCTGCCTTGAATCATCATTTTAATGTAGAGATCCTCATTTGTTGTTTGACTGTTTATTAAAAACAAATTTGTCTTACAATTAGTTTGCAACTCTTCAAGTCAAACTTTGACCATCGCCCTCTGCTTATAGATGAAGGAGGCGCTTTCAAAAAACCCTCTTCTTATAAATGAAGGAGGTTCTTAGTCATGTCACATCATCAGCCTCTTGACAGTGTTTTTTTTCCTTTTACTGTCCTTTCAGGCTTTGAATGAGGTCGCAAGAGCTTGATGAAAAACTCTTTGCTTTGTAATTGTATCTCAGGCTCAAGATCACATTGAGAAGTAGTTGTCTTCTCATGTGGAGCCAAAAAAATTCTTTTGAGATGCTAGTATGTTTCTGTCCTTGAAAGATCCATCAAACACTGTAAAAACACCTAAAATTAGCTTGACTTATGGTCTATGCATTGCTGAGACTTAAGGGTGTATTAGTGGCGCGACCTAGGGCTGAAACCAACTTCATTAGCAGAGTAGGAAGGTCTGTTATGACTGGTATATAGCAGATGGAGGTTTTTGGATCTTTGATAGTTTGCCAAGGGAGAAATGCCTTAAAGCGCCACTTCCTAACTTAGGGGAGACTGTTTGAATAGATTTGGATTGTCTCTTTAGAGCGGGTGGGCGGACTAGTATGGCTGAGGCTAGGTAGGATTTATAATGAGGTTTCATCTTGTCATGGGCGGACTGAAAAGGTAGGAGGGAAAAAAAGTTTTATAGGTGTTTTCCCAGTTGGAAAATTTGACAAATTTTTAGATCGGCTGTTGGAAAACTTGGCTGTTACAATTAGTCATCACTAACAAGTGAAAAATATTGATGAATAACAGTGGCTCCATTTGGGGAGGGCAACTCTTTTTCAGGAGGTGTCCATAATTTCAGATCTTTGGCTTATGAAGACCAGTGCCTTACCCATTGGTGAAAATTTCACTCTTCTTTGATGCCAGTTCTGAAAAGAGACAGCATGATTAGCATCAATGATATTTCTACCTACCCCACTATCTTTCCTAACATTTTTTCTTCTTTTGGGTGCATTTGGACTAGCTACCCTTTTGCCAACATAGTTTTTTCTTTTTGTAAAATGAACCTATCTGACTCTACACTTATATCTATCGAGAGTTTAGATTAAACTGATGAAATCCTTCATTACTCTACCTAAACTAGATCAACTGTCAAGATTAAACTGTTTGACAAGATTTTGTTCTCTAATCTAAAACATGAAATTTAAAATGATCAAATTAGGGTTAAACAATTTTATTTGTCATGTATTTGCGGCATGAAAGGACAAAATGCACACAAATATTATTTTGCAAAAAGGAAATCTAGAAAAATGGGGCTAAGATGTACAATGTTTTTTTCATCCCTCGCTTCTCTCTTTGGTTCTGTTTTAGGCATGTGGAACCAGTATCTTTTCCTAATCTACTCTCTTTTGATAAGTCAATCTTACAAAATTTTGACCATATTTTTAACTCACTAACTTATCAGCAAATAAATTTAAACATGTTCAGCTATGATTAGGCTAGATAGCTGAACAAGACATTTGAGTACTAATAGCGGCATTTAGACTTGCGTGCTTTCCGAAGGACTATTTTTTGGAACATGGGGCCTTTTTCTATTTTTCAACCGCCCTATTTTCTATCTTCTATTGTTTTTGAATTTTCTGTTTTATCTATTTTTCAAATAGTGGTATATACAATGAATGAAAGTGTTTCAAACTGAGAAATTTTGGAAATGACGAAATTTAAGCATCTTATCCTCGTAAGGATCTTCTATCATTCTTGGCCCACTCAACTCCTGAAAAGAGAATTTTGGAAAGTTTTCTCTTTCCAACATGACATAGGGATTCATGCAAGAATCTCTGAACAAACCAGTATCTTCCCGCTGTACTTATTTGTATCTCTGATTTCCACTCCTTCCTTTACTATACATCTTCCTTAAGTAATGCATATACTCTTGGTTATTCTTGAAATAAATAATGACATCATCAAGGTATGCAAAAGTGCAGAAATTCAGGACTGTAAACATGGCCTTTATGAGCATATTTTTGATATCCAGTGGTTTTGTGATCTTGAGCCTGAAACTAGGACTACTTCCAGCATACTGAATTTTTTTTTTGGGATGTCTACTTTGCAAGGGAATTCTTTGACTATAACCTGAAACATCATCTTGCAAAAACATATGGTTAAAAGCACCTTTTATCGGGATATCATGGTCTTGAGTAGGAAGAATAAAATTTCTGTTATAGGGACGTGCATTAGTTTTTCTAAAATCAAAACAGACCTTATGACCAGCTATTTTATCTCTGATTATTACTGATTGGTTCAGATTGTCATATTTCCTTTTGTCGAAGTTTTTTCTTGAAGGAATGGTAGTGGCATAGTGTTTTCCCCTGTTTTCCCTGTATGAAATGGTATTCTGCATGAGATTTCTAATTCTAGCATTTCTAAGTTTTTGGTGAAAATATAGAATATGGGCCAATTCAAGTAACTCAAGTATGTTTGGACTACAGCTATCATCTCTGCTCATAAGAAGTTTATCAGGAATTTTTTCTGGATTTTGAGCTGTTAGGGCTACAGTCAAAGTTTCATTTGTAGTGGAAGAGTTATGTGATGGTAAGACTTTGAGGTATGGTAGAAACATTAAACTTCCCTGCTCCCAACTTCCAAACAGGTTTGTGATA
Organism: Pinus albicaulis; assembly: GCA_034641835.2. Classification (NCBI taxonomy): domain Eukaryota; kingdom Viridiplantae; phylum Streptophyta; class Pinopsida; order Pinales; family Pinaceae; genus Pinus; species Pinus albicaulis. The sequence continues at coordinate 62,041 of JAXQQM020057952.1, forward strand.
TGTAAGTCTTCTAATGCCTTTACCCTAAAAAAGTTTCCGAAGGTCACTGCTGATGTTTGACTGAGGTTTGAGAAATTCGCTTGATAGTACATGATGGTTTGTGCTTCTTGATCTATTCCTATTTCAGAAGGAACATACTTACTTTCCTCAAGACATATTTGTTTATGATCATGGTAGTTTTGAGTATCTAGTTCATCATAGAGAACTAGGGGCAACTGATGTGGTGGGTCTAAGTTTGCCTCAGTTTCTTCTGATTGTTCTTCAATGTCCTCATCAGTATAGAGAATAAAAGAGTTTAGGTCGGAATGCACGGAATACATGGGAATGTTATCTGGCCTCTCGTAGCTACTAATCATGTATTTCATGTGTGACTCTCGATAGAGTATTCTTGTTTGGTCAAACACAGGAATGGTGGAAAATGACATATCCAGTTAGATATTCCCTTGGAGCTTGGCTCCCCAAGATCTGGATAGAAGCATTCCGTACTTGGGAGGAATTCCTGCCACTACTATGTCCATGATTAGATGTTTCGCAGGTATTTGGGCTAGACTAAAACAAAGGTCTTTGATCAAACCTAGGCATTTGACTCTACTCGAATCAAATGAATACAAGTATTTGTATGGTCTTGTGATTTCCAAGCCTAGTCTTTCCATTACAACCTTTGGCATAATATTATGCGAGGCGTCGGAGTCTAGCATGGCATTGTGAAGGATTTGGTCATGGATATTTAAACTGATGTAAAACGGAAGAGTGGTTCCCTCTTGGAATTTCCCTTCTACTTTCGAACCAAGCAACACTTCAAGAGTGTCATCAGCTAGATTAAGGGTGTTGGTATCACTTCCTATATTCAAGACTTTCAACACTTGGGACTTGTAAGAGTTTTGGGTGATAAGCTCGGTAAGGGGCATGGTGATCTTTATCTTGGCGATCTCGCCCTCAAAACTAAAAGGTAGCTGTAGTTTGGATATGTTGGTTTCAGCTTTTTCAACCATGACCTTCTCTATGTTCTGAGTATGCTGGGTCTGTTTCGAGATTTTGTTTACCACATCCACCTCGGGAATTTTTGTGGAAGTACTAGGAATATCTGAATCAGGATCAATTTGGGTAACTCTATCTTTGTTTTGGTCATTTTTCCCGACCATGATTTTGTTGCTGTTGACTTCTTTCGTAAGGATGGTATCAGGGGTTTTAGCAGTGTCCAAGCTACCTTTTTTGGAGTTGTCTTGATTTTTCCTGCTTCTAAGGTCATACTGCCTGTGAGCTTCTATTATGGCATTCTGGAAATCTATGGCAGGATCCATGGGATCTTCATAGTTGGTTTCGTCCTGATTCAGAGAGAATAATGATTGTTCTTCTTCTGTGAGATATACCTCACTCTTATTATTAGACCCTATGAGGTTCAAATGACTTTCATCAATGGGTTTTGTATCCCTATCATCTTCTTCCACATAATTTTCATTTAATGGTGGCCTAATTTGTTGGTCATTTTCCCTTGGTCTGTTTTGAGGCTGTTCCCTCCTATAATTTTGGTTCCGGTTTCTGTTTGGAGGGTTTAGCTGATTTTCCCTAACAGGGGCCTTTTCATTTATCTTTTCCCACATTTTGGCCATGGTCTTGACTAAGTCATCTATTCTAGGATCTAGGGAAGGAGATGAAGTGGAGACCTCATCTCTATATGTGACTTTTCTTTCTGATCTAGTCCTAGCTCTTTTTTCTGCTAAGTTGGCTTCTTCTTTTATGGCTACTTGTTGCATTTCCTCTAGGGTAGGGGGATCTTTGTCTCTTAGCTGATATGTCATGTCTGGATCAAAACCCTCGGGGAATTTTTCCAAGGTTGAACCAAGTGGGGGTTTGAAGTGAGGTGGGAGGGTGTTATACACACTGTTAAACCTATTCCAGTATCCCTGGACACTTTCCCCATTTTCCCGTTTTAGATTGTTATATTCTGACAGGATTTGAATGGGGTTCTTTTGGACTTCCCACTTGTTTTTGAAGACTTGATATAGTTCTGGGATGTTGTGGATGTTGTTTGGAGGCAAGCTCTTAAACCATGTTTTGGGTTCTCCGCCCAGGGTTTGGGCGAACATTCTCATTTTGATGGTCTCGTCTTGTATTTCCATGTATTTAAAAGCATCGCTAATCCTACTTACATGCTGTTGAGATGTGGCAGTCTCTTCTCTGGTAAAGTGTGGGATTTTGGCTTGATAGTTATCTGGTAAGGGAGCCAAAGGTAGTGGCAACACCAAAGGTGCGTACCAGGCTGCCATGACGGGAGCTAATGGATGATGTACAAGATGAGGGTTTGTGGGATGGACTGAGGTGGTTTGAATAGTAGTGGTTTAGATAGGTGTGGCAGATGTACTTGGACTAGTGATCTGGTTTTGAGCAGATCTGGGATGGTAGGAGCCGAAGTGATGGAGAAGCTGAAAGTCAGGAGGTGTGGTAGGTGAGGCTTCTCTACTAGGACTCTGTGGCGGATCTAGGGGTTCAAGATCGTCAAAGTTTGTCTTACTATGTGACTTTCTTCTAAAAAGAGTCTTTGCTGACTCTAGTTCAAAAGGTGAATCTGGTAAGATAGTGAGATGTTCAGGTACTGATCTTGTTTTACGGATGGATCTATCAGTAGCTAGATTGTCAGTTTCAGAAGCTTGGAACAGAATCTTCTCTGGGTCATCTACTATGATAGGAGAATTTGGGTCTAGATGAGATCTGGTGTTGATTCTTTGTGAAGCCAGATTTCGAGTCTAGAGTTTAGAGAGGATGGTATTGGTGAATTTTTTTTACATGGATGGCCTCTCTAAAGTTCTACTGATGTGAAGGATGGTCAAAACAAGAGGACGGACTACTTGAGTCGCCAGGTGGAACTTGGTTGATTTGTGACCATATATTGATTCTATCATCAAGTTCAGCCTTGTTTACAATGAAAGCCTTTGGAATATATAGGCCAAAGTGTTGAAAACCTCATGGTTCAACTTGCCATCCTATTGGCCTAATCAAAATATCTAAACTTGTCCTTGAGGCTTTGCAAAGCCCAAGGCACAAAATATCTCATAAAATATCTAGAAAATGCTAAAAAAGGGAATTAAATTAACTTTTCACAACTTCTCATGTGCAAAAATAGCTAAACGCACATGAGGAAATATCAGTTTTTAAAGGTTCAAATTTTACAAAAATATTCAAAATTTACATCAGCAAAAGGTCCCCTGACTTGCCGGCAACATTTGGCAGCCTTCCTGATGTCAAAACAAGGCTCATGATAGCTCGTTGGAAAGCTCTGAGTGTCTAATTTCTGGAAAAACTAAAATTTTCCCAATATGATGCCTAGAAGTCCTCCAAAACTGAGCCTGTGTGTAAAAAACCAAAAATTACAGTCTGCTGATAGACTGGGTAGAGTGTGCAAAAAGCGAGCATTTTTCGCCATTTCGGGGGAGAAAATGATGTCCAAATGTCCTGAAAATCGTTGATAGTATGCTCCTGAAATTATGGCATCTAATGATACCATTATCCTCCTTTGACGATCCCCCAAACTGAAATGGCGAATTTCATGAGTTTTGACCAAAAACTCAAAAATGCCAAAAAACCAAAACATGTCAAAATTTGCCCAAAATCGGTGTGTATGACCCTCAAGGGTTCTTAGCAATATGTTCTGAAGCAGTGGAAAAAATCTCAAGTCTTGATGGGCCTTTCTTCACTTTCCATGCCGGGCGCTTTCCTTTAGCTTCCTTTAGCTTTTCTTGGGTAGCCTTTAACTTGCATCGAGCAAACTGATTTAACTTTTGGTAATGTTTCGTCATTCTTGTTTGCAGCTCTAAATCCCTGTTTTCCCTCTCCAATTTCTTCTCCAAATGGTCATTGACTCTTTCAAGCCATGCCTCCTCATTTTTTTCTATCTCCTATTCAAACAATGCTGTGAGAGGGGTGGATTGGAGAAGGGCATTTTCCTCCTCTTTATATTTCTCAAGGGCTCTTTTAAGCCCTATGGTTCTAGGCATTTTTCGCTTAGGCTGGTCTTCTTCTTCACTTTCATCAAAATCGCCTATGAGCTCATCTATCCTTGCTTGGGCTTTGGAGGCCTCTTTCTTGTACTTAGTTTTCCTTGTCTCATGAATGGCCATATGGACACTCATTTTCCTATTCTAGATTTGCAAGAATTGATTGAAATTCCTTGCCCTATGAAGATCATCCTTCAATGCATCAATTTGTCTCTCTCTTTGGATCAAAAGGTTTTCTAGAATGCAGGCCTCATTATCACTATCATCGCGATTGGGATGATATTGAATGCACTCTCTTGCTCATGACTTCCTTCTGGCTTGCCTTTCCCTTTGGTATGCAACTCAATAAGAAAACTTCAAGAACAAAAACACAGTCAATCAAGATACACAGTCAAAGTGATTTTTTTTTTTTGTGTTTTGTGGTAAGGTCACCTTGCGTTTTGGTGTTTTGAGGACAACAATATAACCTTGTATTTTAGACAAAGGAAAAACCACAAACTTCTTAGTTCGAGACACTACTTTCTTCTTTGTAGGCCACTTCACCAGTAGATTCAACAACATGAAGACAGTCAATCAAAAATGCATATACACAGTCAAAGGTCAGCGTGTAATAGGATAAGGTAACAGAGCTTATTGTGTTTTTTAATGTGGTCACAAAAAGTCCTGTAGCATTCAAACAACCATAAACTCCTCTTCAAACAAAATACTGCCCCCTTTTTTGGTATGCATGCCCATCAATAGGTAAATTCAACACCATAAACACAGTCAAACCAAGTGTATCTACATAGTCAAAGGTTACCGTGTTTACAAGATAAGGTGTCAGAGCTTGAAAAGTTTGGTGTGGTAACAAAGGTCTTGTAGTAGTCAAATACCAATAAACTCCTCTTCAAACAAAACATTGCCCTCCTTTTACTTCACTGTTCCTCATACTAGTTTGACAACGCCTCCGAATGCAAATGGTAACTTTACTTATTGGCTATGTTTTATGAATGGAAAGTCAAGACACCGTTTTTTCTTTTCAACACCTAGAAGAGACCACTTTTCCACATGTTTTGAGAGTGGTTTAATGTCTTTTTCTTATCAACAGAACTCACAAGTTTTAATGTTTCACTTCTAGCCAACAGAAACACAGCGAATTTCGTTTTCACAAAAAACTTAAAACTGTGGTTTAGACTGTGATTTTCAACCCTTTTGCACCACTTAACAGTTTTTGAAAAACCTAAGGGAGGCACATAGAAATACCTTAAGACTTGATGATGGCGTTGTTTGAAAGCTTTGGGCAACCTCCAGAAATGTTTTGAGGGCGTTTGGACCACTTAAGTGTGCGCGACACATTTGTAATGAAGAGCGTCGCGTAGGGTTTGGCTGTCGGGTCACTGTCGGGCTGACAGGACCAAAAGCTAGAAGCGCATCGCGCGCATCTACGGGCGCGCCGCACGGTAGTTAAACCTTGCGTAATTTGTGCGCCTGAGCGTGCCGCGCGGTGAAAAAGCTTGAAAAACTTGTGAATTTTCTCAAAACTTATTCTTTGACTCAGTTTACCAGCAAAGGAAGGATCATTCCTTTGTTTTGAAATGCCAAACAAGTGGGGGCAATGGTCTCTTTGTTCCTTTAATGCAAAAAAAACAAAAAACCCTTTGCCTTATACTTGTAAGGGTTTTTTGAAATTTTTTCTCTTTGAAACAATACCTTGTTTTGCTTTTGAAAACCTAAATGGTTTTAACTGCGCCATGAGGGGCCCATTTTTTTTGAATAATGTTGGCAAAAGGATGCATGCTTTTAACAGCCTTAACAAGACTTAACCCATTCACTCATACAAAATTCTTAAGAGGTCAAACTCTTTTCACTGGATTTACATATTTGAAAAATAACTTTCTGCCACTGCTGACCCTTTCATGTCCTTTTCAAAATGTAACATTTGCTCAACAATACACCAATGAGTTATGGAGCACCTTTGCCATTCTGCAAGGACATAGATTTAACCCTTTTGAATTTGAAATTCAAAGTGTCTGTTCTAGTTGCTTTAAAGGTGACAAGGCCCTATTATGAAAATTATTTGACTGTCAGGTGTCTTTTAAACTCATTTTCTGATTGTGGGTGCAAAATGCAGTTGCATTTACTCAGGCTTTTCCACCTCTTTCCATTAAAAAGGGGATTTCTTTAACACCTCTCTCTTTACTAAAAATGCATTGATATGGTACTTTTGACCTTTTTATAAGGAACATGCCTATATTTTTTTTGAAATTTTCTCCAGAATTTGAAAACATGCCAATGTCCTTTTTTCATTTTATGAACAACTGTGTTCAGTTGTATTGCCTCTTGGGGAACTGAGCTCAGATTTACTTCTGTCCACTAAGATAAATAATTTGAAAGACATTCCTTTGTGAGTAGGAAGATCAATACTCTTTGAAAAGAAACTATCATTTATTTTGCCTGTGCGATGACCCATGTTGTCAACTACTCTTCAATTTTGTTTTGTTTGAGCTGCAGACTGTCTTTTGAAAGAAACCCTGTTAAGAGACAAGCTTAACCCTTTGGATTACAGTGGTACCCCTTCTTTCCTTTTTAGTCTCTTTACATTATTTCTCTGTTTCAACTGTCTCTCACTGTTTTCAAAATTTGTCTTTCAGTCAGTAAAAACCCTGAAATCAGTCACTGCCCTGGCCCTGTACTTATGAATGAAGGAGGCCCTTCACTTGGAAAAATGTCTGATGTTCTTCTCGACCTTCTGTCTCAGTTAAATGCAGAATTTTGATGAGTCAAACTGTTAGTGGCTTCTCTTATACCTCTGCCTTGAATCATCATTTTAATGTAGAGATCCTCATTTGTTGTTTGACTGTTTATTAAAAAAAAATTTGTCTTACAATCAGTTTGCAACTCTTCAAGTCAAACTTTGACCATCGCCCTCTGCTTATAGATGAAGGAGGTGCTTTCAAAAAACCCTCTGCTTATAAATGAAGGAGGTTCTTAGTCATGTCACATCATCAACCTCTTGACAGTGTTGTTTTTCTTTTACTGTCCTTTCAAGCTTTGAATGAGGTCGCAAGAGCTTGATGAAAAACTCTTTTCTTTGTAATTGTATCTCAGGCTCAAGATCACATTGAAAAGCAGTTGTCTTCTCATGTGGAGCCAAAAATTGTCTTTTGAGATGCTGGTATGATTCTGTCCTTGAAAGATCCATCAAACACTGTAAAAAAAGCTAAAATCAGCTTGACTTATGGTCTATGCATTGCTGAGACTTAAGGGTGTATTAGTGGCGCGACCTAGGGCTGTAACCAACTTCATTAGTAGAGTAGGGAGGTCTGTTATGACTGGTATATAGTAGATGGAGGTTTTTGGCTCTTTGATAGTTTGCCAAGGGAGAAATTCCTTAAAGCGCCACTTCCTAACTTAGGGGAGACTGTTTGAATAGATTTGGATTGTCTCTTTAGAGCAGCTGGGTGAACTAGTATGGCTGAGGCTAGGTAGGATTTATAATGAGGTTTCATCTCGTCATGGGCGGACTGAAAAGGTAGGAGGGAAAAAAAGTTTTATAGGTGTTTTCCCAGCTGGAAAATTTGACAAATTTTTAGATCGACTGTTGGAAAAATTGGTTGTTACAAATATTCATCACTAACAAGTGAAAAATATTGATGACTAACAAGATGGGCGATCGTAGATCGGATGGCTGATATGTATATCGCTCTGCGTCTTGTGCCGAACGATAACGAGCGATGAGCGGGCGGTTTTGAAATAGTGTCACTGCCATGCATTGTTTGATGAGTGGAATCAATGTGAAATGGGGAAAACCTCCCGCCCTTCAAAAGTGGTGTGATGAAAACCGACGGTTTCTGAGTAGTGCGCGGGCGGGGACCACCGGGGCAGATGCATTTTGGACCGTCCGATCAACAGCTAGATGGGCGACTTATATTCAATCGGGTAGTGAACAGGGTGAATAGTGGACATTGCGGGGGCCGCGACGACCGTCGGATCTGTATAGATCGATGGCTGATACTGCGCCCGATGCATATTTTAGATAAGAACTTTTCGGGCTAGCGGGTGGTTCCAGCGCCGCAGTCGCGTGGAGGGAAAAGATGAGGAGCTGGTGCCGAAAGGTGCTGAGCCCATATATATGGAGAATATGGTTTTTTGGGCCATTTTTTAATGCAATTTAAGGTTGGGAAAGGGTAATGGTAGGGAAAAAATGGGGAAACGGGCCAAACAAGGGGAACTTGTAGGATTTAAAGGGGGGTTTGGGAGGATTTAGAGGGTAAAAGGGGAATTTTAACAAAGGGGAAAAAAGGGTTGAGAATGGGACATTTGCAGTGGTGCAAGGGACAGATGTAGTCCTTTGGGGCACAGCCTTTGCAAATCAGTGAGACCTTGTAAAGGGAGTCAACAGTGGGGAATTTATCGAAGGAAAAGGCATAAGAGACTTCAAGGATGATGTGTCTTCAGGGGAGATGCATTCCTTGAAGGCTCAAAAACAATTTAGCCCCCTACTTTGTCTGTAAAAAATTTATGGGGGGCTAACAGGCCCAAACCTGCGACCTAGACCTTTAGGGCAAAAAAAAATGCCCCAAACCTGTGACCTCTGCAGAAATTAGGTCAGAAACTGCGACCTGAAGTTTTTGCGGGAATTTTTCTGAGATTTTTCTGGGTTTTTCTAGGCATCTTTTCAGGGTTGTCTGCCCTCTGTCTCTACTCGTTTTAGACCTTTAATTGCTCTGTTTTACTCATCAAAGTGGGAACCTAGCCCCCTAGGGCTTCAGTACCCTCCACCTTTCGAGGAGGAGTTTTAGCTGCAGCAGGTCGTTTGAAATTTCACTGTGTTCAGTCTTTTTTCAGATCTGATCCCTTACCTTCAAATCCACTTCAGATTGGTTATTCATCCATTAAAAACACGTCTTTTTCAGTTTTTTTAGGTCTTCCTCTAGGGTCCCCTCTGTTTCCCTCCAGGTTGTAGCCTTTCACCACCTCATTTGCAGCAATTTTCCCTCTGATTTTTTGTTGTTTTCTACACCTATTTTCAGTAGATATGACATTTATATCATTGTCCCTCCTGATTTTAGATCCATTGGCTACCTTGGTGTGTTTTGACTAGATTTTTTCCCACCCATAGACTAGTTGTTGAGAGGCCCGCCTCCTTGGGTTTAGATTAATTCATATTTAGCTGTTTATTTTATGTTATATTCAGTTTCACTTACTGTTATCTACAACTTTATTTATAGTTATACATCGGGGAAAATTTTAAGAACCCACCTAAATTTATATATATAATAAATAGGCGAATCCCCATGATACATAGGAAAAATGGAAGGCGATTTTATTAATAATATAATATGTATATATAATTTTTTGGCGAATCTCTCACGAGATTATATTATCTTGTAAAATCATGGCGAATCACCAGTACAAATGGTGAATCACTACTACAAAATGGTGAATCATTGTCTAGTGGAGTTTGGGGTGTTGGTTCCAATGAAGATATGGTAGTTGAACCAGGAGTAGAAGGAAGAGAACCACTGAGACCAAGCATGGCACATGGTGACTCGTGAGGGAAGTAGTTCTCGTGTAGTTTGGAAAACGCGTTCTTCTAGTTTTGCTAAGCGTAGTGTTGTTGCTCATGCTACTACTAGCACTGATATTGAGGTTGGAGAGGAGTTTGAGGAAGCATGGAAGGTAGTAGTGGTGGAGAATTACAAAGAGTACCCCATGATGGGATCCATTTTCCCTTTGGTATTTGTGCCTACAAGATCTTATGTCCATTGAACCAACAATTAACCGTTCAACCAACAATCAACTTGACTAAGTTGATTAGGTACGCGTCAACTTAGACTAATCTTAAAAACTATGCTTTGCACTATCCCATATTTATCACACTAATGCTACACAACATTGTGCATTTGCACCCAACTCTCATGCATGCACACAAAATTTTCATTAACATCTATAACCCTAACCAAGTGAGAATTGATCAACAATTTGCACCAAAGTTTTTTAGTGTTGAAAGTTCATAAGAAATTTAGATCCATGGTACCTTAAATAAATTTTGAGATAACCTCCACAAATTCGACCACAATAGAGAAAACTTGTGATAAATTTTAAACCTACAAAAATTACGATTCATGTTCCTAGGAACAATCATAAGAAGTAGTTGGCATATAGGTCGAGTTTTGAGCCTTGACACATTGATAATGCAATGGCTTAGGTCAAAACTCACACATTGAAAAGTCATCAATGAAGAGAAGACAAGATCATTATGAATTACACATACTCCAAACTTCCTACCAAATTCTACTTAGTTGTCTGCAACTCAGCTATACATAATCTTATAGTAAATAAAAATTCTACAAAGCCTTCTTCACATAGCTAATAAATGGCCATTGGAAGAGCACCCCTTATATAATAGTAATAGTAGCAATCAATATATTATTTCATATTGAACTTCATAGCCATAGCGCTCCTATGTATTGTATGATGTATTCAACTTGCATTATCAAATATAGATAAAATCATACTTTTGATTGATCCATTTAAAACATACTTGTGCACAATGTTGAATGCAATGCCAGTCAAGGAGTAAAGTCGGTTTAACGTGTAATGATCTATAAAATAATGGAACATAGACTGATTTCATTTAGATATAGGTAACCCTCTGAATGTAGACCATTCCTTGAAGAATATTTTTATTGATGGAGAATTTAATACAATATTCAATTTTCGAACTAAAAATATTATTTCTATAGATTTGTGTATGGGGTAAACAATAAATAAAAAATTTAACTATCCTTGGGGTGGTCAATATTTATAAATTTTATTTATACTTTCTTTACCATGTATATCATATACCTATCAATCACAAACATGAAAAGCTGTGGAATTCACAATGATGATCTGCTCTGGAAACACAACCAACCTTTATTATTACCAATATTAACTTTTATATAGTAGCACATATGTAGATAAAATTTCCAGCTTCCAAAGAGACAAACTTGCTTCTCCAACATGATGGCACATTCTTAACTACTAACATTTCTGATTGCTGAATGTAAGAAAGATTTCTAAGTACATCTAATATACTGTGAGGGTCAAACTCCTAGACTATGTTCTTTTTTACCATGTATCTATAGGTTGTAGCCTTCTTCTTGTTTGAAGAGGAGTTGTCTATTATTAGAACTACCTTCCCTGCCTCTGATGCCTTGAAGGAATTGCAAATTGACTCATCAGATGAAGACAACTTTTTTTTCTTGTCAATTAGAGTTGAATAGCTTCCCTGTGCACTCAACACAAACTCTGACCGATATGAAACATCCCACCCACCAACTATGAGGTCCCACAGAATTGTTGCTCCCGCCTGAACAACAGACAACTTGAATGTGAGAATTAAAAAACAAAGAAAAATCCCAATCGCATATATCTTGAGGATGAAATCGATCTCAAATCCAAAACCCATAAAATTTATATCCAAAACTAAAACTCATCAAATTTGGAAGTATATTGGAAACAAAACCGAGGCAAAAGAGCTAAATTTGAATGCAGGAACTGACACAAAATCTGCAAACTTGAGCAATTTTTGACGTACATTATTTTGTTTGACAAAATAGATCAGGGAAGTAAGGCCTCAGGGAAGATCACACTAGACTAGGGGTAAGTAAAAACCACCAAGGTGAAGCATGGGAACAATAATACAACCAAAAATGATCTATAATTTTGTTCAATCAGTGATCCATCCATAGGACAAAATTTTTCTCCTAGGGGTTACCCACTTGGGTGTGTAACAAAGCCCATCAAACAGTTTATGAAGCTGTTGACCCTTCTCCTCTAAGAGTGAAAATAAAATGACATAGGAGCGATAGAGGAAAGAGAGATATTTGGTGTAGAGGATTTTGGACACCCTTAATCTTCTCATTAACCTGAAGAATACCAGAAGTTAGAGATCTATTTTCAAAGAAACAGTAAATTTAACGTGTCCAGTCGAGGATATGATAGCTGCTCAGGTAAAAGAAAATTTGGAAAGGATCAAGAAGATAGTAAAGATATGCATTTTTAGCACAGATTCTACCATAGAAGCTCAACAAGAATAATGGACACTAGTAGGGATTGAAGAGGAACTCCTAGCATCAGGGAAGAAGCCACAAGCAGTTATCATTAAAAGAGAAATCATCCTAACTACTTCCCTCTAAATTTCTCAACATTTTCTACCCGTCTGATGTTTGGTCAGACAGAAAGCCTGTGGCTTGCCAGTTGTGGTTCTATTATTTTATTGAGCAACAGCTCTGTACATTTAAAACAATAATAAAAAGAAGATTTCAATTATAAAAAAGAACAGACTCTTGATTTTTTAATGCTCAGTGTCTTTCTTATTCTTTAACTTGAATACAGTGTGACTATTGTCAGAATAATCTGCTAAATATGAACATAGGATGCATCACTGCTAAAAAGGTCTGGCTAAGGTGAATAACAACCTTTCATCTTTGACTTTCCGATTGTTTGGACTCTTGAGGGGAAAGATTGGAGAGGCAGGGGCCAGGCTTGGTTCAAGAGAGACAACTGGGAATTGGATTGCATATTTACTCTGTGATATTATAATTTATAGATGAGACTAGACAGACAGACATCCTCAAAGGCTTATTGTTGCTCTGTAGACTTTCAAAAGGCTCTTGGCACTGCACTGTTCCCAGGAATTTACCCATCAAGCAGCTTCGTGTCCTTGGACTACTTGAGGACATTGTTTCTGGTGTGATGCAGCTTTATGATAGAATGATTGGCAGTTTTTGCGATTACTGCAGATTTTCTGAAGGTATCACGAGTATTGGGGGTGTCAAGTGGGTGTGTGTTCTCTCTTCCAGACTAGTTGGGATCTACATTGATTACCAGCAATTCATCAGGGAATTTACTCAATCTCAAGATAGTTGCCTACTTCATCAGATCCTGGTTTCATTCCTTTTATTTGTAGATGTTGTTGTATAATTGGCCTCCACTCCAGAGGGGTCATAGAGTCAACTCGATGCATTGGATATATTTTTCAATAATTGATAAGAGACAATTAACCTTGGGAAATTATGATCTCTAATACCACCAAAGAGGCCCTCTCCAAGTATATCATTTTCCCTTTCTGTGGAAGTTAATGGAGATTACCACATTTTATGCTTAGGGGTCGAAAACCATTATTTTTCGAATACTGAGAATGAATTAAAATGGATGTTATATTTTGCATAGTGATCAGCAAAATAATGGATGTTATATTTTGGACAGTGATAGTCAAAATCAATCTTGTGTTTCATGCTTGTATTGAAAATGAATGTTGTATTTGAGGCAATAATGATAAGTAGTTCTACCAAGGAAGCCATCTCAATCTCATCCTTTTATTATGTATTCCTCTGCAGTTGTACTTATGTAATTACAATAGGTGACCCATCAAATTGCAAACCTATCTGAAATGAATACTGATCAGTCCCATACAGGAGAGTTTAATAAATATAAAGTTTTATGAAGCCTTCAATATAGCAGTCTTTCCAGATTTCAAAAACTAGGCTCATATTCTGTCAACTTAAAATGTTACCTACATTAACAAAATAGAAGGATAGTTGTTGTAGAAAGCAGAAACTGCTTGCAGAATACTCTACCAACCATGTGGTGGCCAATGTCAACCTTTATGTAACAAAGATAAGTGTTGAAAGATCAGTAGACCAGACACAATTTTGTGGATTACAGGCTAATGAGATTGCCTAATACATCAACACTTAACTGTGACCTCAGGTGTTTCAATATTAAAAATGATTTCTAACATAGACAATTGAATTGATTTTATTTTTGATATATTATTGTTATTTAACTGACATTGTAGTAGGAGTCAATTATGGCATCTGCAAGATACTCGTATTTGGATAAAGGCAGCCCAGCCAAGGAGATACGCCCATCCTTTGTCAAGTAGACATGCCACTTCTTTGTCATGTTCTCACCTGCGTCGAATCGAAAAAGATATATTAGGGAAAGAAACGGTAAAACCAACATTGATTAAAAAAGCTGGAATTCTGAAATGGTGAAAAGTTATCAAACATTTTCTTATGGCGTCATCTACCCAGCCTTCAAATTTGCCCAGATGGCCAAAAATGGTTGGAACTTGGTAAAAAAAATTCAAAAAATCTGACAGTAGGAATGTTTGAATGAGTTTTTAAGGGTGAAAATGGATTGAACACCATAAAAAACTCCTAGGACACCCAAAATATTTAAGTTTTACAACTGTAACCTGGATTTACAAAATTTCTTGTTAGATTTTATCAAAATCCGGTAAGAATTTCCATAATTTTCTAGAAAAATTTGAAAGCTAGATAGACTACGGCCTTTCGTACCTGACCCTTGTTAAGACCTGTGAAGGAAAACATGCCAATCTGTCTGAGGACAAAGGACCAATATTTCCCATTCTTATCCTTTACAGAAATATTATCATACAGTCGCTGCCTCACAGCCTTGATTCTTCCAGACATAAGTTCCATTTGTGATTTCCATTCATCAAACATGGCAGGATACAACATTTGCCACAATTTGAGCCCCGCGAACTGGATGATTCGAGTACATTGGTCTAGCAAGCCTTTTAAGTTGCATTTCACCCTGCCAGAAGTGAATGGACAAATGCAGTTAGCATTCCATTTAAATAATGCTGGAAGTTGAAGATATTCCAGTAATAAACATATCCACTAGAAAGAATACAATCCAAAGTTTATTAGTGGTACCTATTGGCAAAATCTGATGAGGAGTACACAACATTAATAGCTCCTATCCTTTCTGCGTAGAGACCGAGGTTCTTGCTATAGGATTGAGCAACAAAAACTTCCATCCCACGAGCTACAAATAGCCTCATAGATGATGCATCCGCATCAAGACTACCACTTGCAAATCCCTGCAAGTTCAGGTAAAATCGCATATTAAATTGCAAAAATAGGGGTCCTTTCAGACCAATTGTCAGTTCATTACAACAAAGGATTACTAGACACACAACAACAGAGAGGCTGCACAGAGGAGAAGAGAGGAAGGTGAACCAAGCAAGCATATTCACCTAGGGAGGGCCTCTATGGATGCCCATTGGCATAAAAGCCGGTACCTCATGAATGGAATTTTGGAAATGCTTCTAAGACTGTAACATCACAGATCTCTTCCACCTGGGCTGTAAGATCACTTAGCTTCTTGCAATGTAATGAGTAAAAATAATAGAACTGTGAACTCATATACATTTAATAACCATAAATTCATATCAATAAAACCCAAATTCCAGAGGATTTTATCATAAAAATAATTGCATTCAATAAAGGATTACTACCCATGTCAAACGATTTTTTCCGTTTAAAGAGGGCTTTTAATGCATCGAATTCTGAAGGTATTTCCATTGAATTCATCAAGGCTTCAAAATGAAGAAGCAGTATAACCTAAAAAATAATCGAAGTAAAAGGAAACTGGCAAGGTAGAAAAATGCATACAAACGAAATGCAAAAAATAATCTACACACTGGGAAATTCATATAAAATATGAAAACTGTAAATTTAACCTCCATATCAGTGAATCATCATGAACCTGATAAGCAACATCAAAGAAAGTAGTATGATTCTTTTCCAGAATGGCATCAGCTATTTTCTCCCACTGCTTGGGAGTTGGATCAATTCCAGTGGGATTGTGAGCACAACCATGAAGCAACACAAAAGAACCACTTGGTACAGCCTGCAACAAGTCAAACAACTAGCAGTCTACCATCAAAAAATTAACAGTGTACTTACCTAACATCTAATTCTGTGAAAAGGCAGGTAAAATAAATTGTCATACCTTAATGTCTGCAATCATCCCTTCAAAGTCTAGTCCTACAGTTTTAGGATCATAGTAACGGTATTCCGACCAAGGAATCCTAGCATCATTGAAAATGTTCTTGTGATTTCCTGGTAAAATCAATCTAGAATAAAAAATCTTACAAATGATGGAATATTATTTTGCATCAAATTACGTTACAACTGTAAGATTTTTTTGGAAGGATTTGTTATTCATTACATTGTGGTATTTTCTGTCGTGGCTTAAACTATTTTATTCATTCTTGGTCATGGCTCCTATATCATAGTGGTGACAAGGTTCAGGTAAGTCCTGCCTAGTATAATTTTGGTTAAACTCTCGAAGATACCTCTGTCAGTCCGATACCTGTCTCCTCCTCTCCCCCCCACCCCCATCACTATGGGCCACTATCACTGTCATCATATATGTTATTTTTTATATGGCCTAAACGAGGTCCAGCACAGCCTTCTATAGGCTCAAGGCAGGATGGAAAATTCCACCATCAGATAGGTTCAATGGCAAGAGGAATGTGAACACAAGTTATAGGAAGAGAGCATAGTTTCATGAGGACTGGGCCATGGAGACAACAACTCAACTGTTGGAGTTGAGAGAAACTGAGAAGGAATTCTCTACCTTCGCAATCATTTCTCATAGGCATTATCTAGAATTAGATGCTCAGCTTGGAGAACTGAAATCTTTGGTTAACAGAGTAGTGGGGTATTTGTAGATTCCCCGAGAGGTAATTCATCCTCCTCCTATGGTTCTGTCCACTGGAGACCCTACTTGCAAAGGTTTCTCTTGGACTCTAGTTCCATGAACTCCTGATCTGGTTATGAAAGACAGAGTAGGAGATATCAATCCTCCATACCGAACTGCAGTAACCATGCGCAGTAAAGACACAGGAATGGAGACATGGGTGGGCTGAAATGGGGAGATTTTCCAGTTTTTCTTATCAATCTTAATTGTCATAATGTTTTGTCTGGTAGCAATATTGCTATTCCAGTTCGTAAGGCAGTATACCTGTCAGGACTCCTCATATAGACTAGGATAGGGTCCAATCAAAATATTTGGATAAACAACAGTATTTTTCATCACTGGCTATGGCCTTCCTATCTATTTTTTGTATTAGACTACTAATATTTGGCAACAAACTTCTCTAATTTAAAATCAAACAGCACTTGTGGAAAAAAAAAAAATTAAGATGTAGTAATTAACTAATTTCACAATAATGTGTGGTGCCATCTAGTTGAAAGTTGATAGCCTATAGAATGTAGATATTTAAACTAGGATTTAAGCAGGAAAATTTTATTGAGCCATAAATCATTGAGGAGCAATTTGGTATTAATGTACAAAATAGACTCACATAAACACCTAGATAACAATAGTTCTTACTATGCACCAATAGTAGCCTCTAGAAATCAGAATGTCAACCATAATCTATAATGCTATTATATAGATATCACTTTCTACCCATTTTCCCTTTTTATTTGTAAAAGGAGGACGAAATTCCGGCTTTAAAACTCTTAACTTATGTGACAAACAAGTCTATGTGTCAAGTACCAAACCTTTGGCACCATTTGTTATTGTTATGCAATTGTAAACAAATTTTGATGCTAAATCACAGTTGAACATAGATTATTTGATGTTGTGATATGCAACAAAGTGTTTTTCAATGAATAAACATATAGAACTATATCCAGTGAGATGACCCACATGCTGCCAGCCAGATAAGTGTAATTGTTATTTGATCGTCAATGACAATCAGAATATGATAATTCATAGCTAGAAATGATCAAGAAGTGGCACGGATAGGAAAGTCAAACCATGGTAGTCTATTATAATAGCTTAACGGTGAATACCAAATTTTTTATTTTAAACCATGAAGCAAAGGCAACAACTTTCAAAAGGGTCAACAACAACTTAGGAGTAAACAATACCAGAAAAGACACTTTGAACTGAAGGTGAAAAGAAAAACCTCTGAAAGTCGAAAGGTTCTATGGACAATTGGCTATTCAGTCAAAATTAATTGTATCTCTATGTTAAAATTCCAAGTTTCTATAAATACCAACATGCAATCTACTAAAATTATATACAAGGAACTTAAGAGAAAACATTACAAATTTGATATTTGTTTTACATGTGAAAGAAGAAACTTTAATTAAAGACAGAAGATCTGATATCTATATGTCATATTTATAATATGGTTAGTCCCAACAGCAACATTACCCTTCTGCAAAAGCATCTAAAAAAGCAGCATAATATTTGGGCAATAATTTTACAAAAACTATGCAAGTCTATACCTTCCAGAGGAAAGCTGAGAGCTATTTACAGTTCCCCTCGAACTACTCAATCATATTTCTCTTTGATCATGCTCCTTATCAATCCTCATTGAAGCTACCTCTTTCTCCATGGCAGCTACTTCTCTGCGCATTTTCTTTGCCTCCACCTCCATTGCTTTTGTCAAAGTATCCACTTTCTTCGCTAGCATCTGAATGAACAATTTAAGTAAGTTATTTCAAGTGTAAATGTGAGTCTTCATCTATGCTTCACATCGGTTCCAAAGGAATGGTCGAAAGTGATAAACAGTGTGACCTATTGATTGAAAGTGAATGTACCTCAATTGCATCATCCTTGTCTTTAAGACTTTGATCCTTTTCATTGGCAGCTTTTCTCAAGGCTATAACCTCCTTTTGTAGCATGTCATACAACACACCTGAAACAGAATCTTCAGGCCCAACTTCTGTAAATTCAGGTGGTTTGCTATCTGAATTCTCTTTCCCAACATCATGTTGATTCGGCATTTTTGGATATCCCATTACTTTTTTTAGTTGTGTGGTTCTCACTGAGTCCATTTGTAAATGTCTTGTTGCGTTCTATTGATCTCCCGCCATCAAATGATCTTCCACCATCAAATGACCTAGATGTTCCTTTTGCACTCTTTAAAATTGTACTGGCTTTACTGGATAGTGAAGACCTCATTTGACAAAGTGATGATCTCCTTGGACCAAAACCATTTGACATGACTCTTGATGCAATCTTTGCACCACCAATTGATTGGCGGCGAGAAGGACCATTGCTAATGCTTCGTCCATCAGAGGAGGATGGTCAAATAACACCATTTGGTGATCCTCTTATTCCTTCTTCAACTACTTTCAACCGTAGTTGAAACTTCTCCTGTAGGCACAGGCTTTTTTAGCAACAACGACCAAAGATATAGATTGGAAACCAAGTAAAGGTATAAAAAAGAAACAATGAAGAGAATCTATTTTTTCCTACTTTAAGTGCTGCTTCAGTTTTCGCAGCCCGCTCTGTAATGGCTAATTTATCACGAAGCTGCCGCATTTCACCCTGCAGACAAAAATATAGTAAAAGATTGCAATTTTCCTTTTAGTTCTTAAAAGATTGCAATTTTCCTTTTAGTTCTTTGTCTCCATTTAAATTATATACATATAAGGAGTGAAATCTTTCATTTAACTTTCAAATTTCAATCATGATGTTCCATTACTAATCAATAAACATGAATATAGAGAATAGTGCATCATGGAGATAGGATTTTCCCTCCCTAGATAAGGTTGACAAGCATCTCCACTTTTGCTCTGATATCACACAGACTCTATATCCTTCCTATAAATATTTGTCTTGGTCGAGAATGTAAACAAGAATCCATAGCCATTTTCATAATC
The DNA here is from genome assembly GCA_034641835.2 of Pinus albicaulis. NCBI lineage: Eukaryota > Viridiplantae > Streptophyta > Pinopsida > Pinales > Pinaceae > Pinus > Pinus albicaulis. The sequence goes on from JAXQQM020057952.1 coordinate 81,509, forward strand.
AGAGAGCCCAGAAAGTAACTAGCTCTTTGCTCAAGTAGGTGAGGTCCTAATGCTAGAGCTCTACTAAATTATTGTAAAACACTGAACTTTTAAGTAAAATATTTACTTTATTTTGACCAACAAGAAAACATGTTGAGCTAAGCATCCTTTTTCATTTGGAAATATAAGTCATCTGTAAACAGTGAATCTCTGCTACAATGTGCAATGCCAAAAGACAGACTTACAAGCAGCTAGCCTCAGTTTATAAACCATTAATGAGAAAATTTGAATTACATACTCGTATAAAGGAAAATTTCAATCTTTTATGTGTACTCTTACAAGGAATTATTTTCTCGTATAAACCACTCGTATAAAGGATGTTGTTTCTTGACCCATATCGGAGACTTCTCAACTTATTTGGAAACTTGACAAAAGTGGTTACAATTATCCATTTCAACTAAACTTGTCCAGAATTTTGAATCCCTGGGAAAGGTCATCAACAAATGGTCGAGTAGCATTAATTCCCTATTTGCTTCATGAATTGGTGTAAAGTTATGAAGTGAACCAATTTGTCTTGTCCCATGCCTAAATAAATTCGCTTCTTAACATCTTTCAGTATTTTACATTTCAACACTATTTCAAAATAGCATTTCTGTCATTCCATAACATACATATGCCTCTAGTATATAAGAATAAAAAAATATCTACCAATAGGGTAGACACATTGGAAGAAACTATATAATCAAACACCTCTGCAAACAAGTTGCTGAAGACATTGAAGAAAACGAGACAAATATATTGCAGAATTAAGTAGATACTTATTAGAGACGCATAAAAGATACAAAGCTATCTTGAGCTGACTGAAATTAGATTGCCTTGCTACCGACTGTGGGATACTAGTTCAGTTCTGGTGTAGCTATGGCATCATGCCCCTTTATGCAATTGCTACGCAAATTTTCATCTAAATCTTGGCCCAAACCATTTCAATGTCATATGAACCTGTTGTAATTGACAAATACTAAATTGGAAAACATTTAGTAATAGTATTTCTCTCTTTCATTCTATCTAAAATGACAAAAAGGTCCAATAGCCCGTAGAGAGTTATCCACAACTCATCTACAAATTTGAATTACAGACTTGAATTTACATTTCTCATTTCAAGTCCTTGTAAGAGTACACATAAAAGATTGCAATTTTCCTTTTAGTTCTTTGTCTCCATTTAAATTCTGTACATATAAGGACTGAATCCTTCATTTAACTTTCAAATTTAAATCATGATGTTCCATTACTAATCAATAAACATGAATATAGAGAATAGTGCATCATGGAGATAGGATTTTCCCTCCCTAGATAAGGTTGACAAGCATCTCCACTTTGGCTCTGATATCACACAGAATCTATATCATTCCTATAAATATTCGTCTTGGCTGAGAATGTAAACAAGAATCCATAGCCATTTTCATAATCAGAGAGCCCAGAAAGTAACTAGCTCTTTGCTCAAGTAGGTGAGGTCCTAATGCTAGATCTCTGCTAAATTATTGTAAAACACTGAACTTTGAAGTAAAATATTTACTTTAGTTTGACCAACAAGAAAACATGTTGAGCTAAGCATCCTTTTTCATTTGGAAATATAAGTCATCTATAAATAGTAAATCTCTGCTACAATGTGCCATGCCAAAAGACAGACTTACAAGCAGCTAGCCTCAGTTTATAAACCATTAATGAGAAAATTTGAATAAAAGACTCGTATAAAGGAAAATTTCAATCTTTTATGTGTACTCTTAAAAGGACTTATTTTATCGTATAAACCACTCGTATAAAGGATGTTGTTTCTTGACCCATATCGAAGACTTCTCAACTTATTTGGCAACTTGATGAAAGTGGTTACAATTATCCATTTCAACTAAACTTGTCCAGAATTTTGAATCCCTCGGAAAGGTCATCAACAAATGGTTGAGTAGCATTAATTCCCTATTTTCTTCATGAATTGGTGTAAAGCTATGAAGTGAGCCAATTTGTCATGTCCCATGCCTAAATAAATTTGATTCTTAACATCTTTCAGTATTTTACATTTCAACACTATTTCAGAATAACAATTCTATTATTCCATGACATACATATGCCTCTAGTATATATGAATTAAAAAATATCTACCAATAGGGTAGAAACATTGGAATAAACTATATAATCAAACACCTTTGCAAACAAGTTGCTAAAGACATTGAAGAAAACGAGACAAATATATTGCAGAATTAAGTGGATACTTATTAGAGATGCATAAAAACTACAAAGCTATCTTGAGCTGACTGAAATTAGATTGCCATACTACCGACTGTGGGATACTAGTTAAGTTCTGGTGTAGCTATGGCATCATGCCCCTTTATGCAATTGCTATGCATATTTTCATCTAAATCTTGGCCCAAACCATTTCAATGTCATATGAATCTGTTGTAATTGACAAAGATTAATTTGGAAAACATTTAGTAATAGTCATTCTCTCTTTCATTCTATCTAAAATGACAAAATGGTCCAATAGCCCATAAAGAGTTATCCACAACTCATCTACAAATTTAAATTACAGACTTCAATTTACAGTTCTCATTTCAAGTCCTTATAAGAGTACACATAAAAGATTGCAATTTTCCTTTTAGTTCTTTGTCTCCATTTAAATTCTATACATATAAGGACTGAAATCCTTCATTTAACTTTCAAATTTCAATCATGATGTTCCATTACTAATCAATAAACATGAATATAGAGAATAGTGCATCATGGAGATAGGATTTTCCCTCCCTAGATAAGGTTGACAAGCATCTCCACTTTGGCTCTGATATCACACATAATCTATATCCTTCCTATAAATATTCATCTTGGCCGAGAATGTAAACAAGAATCCATAGCCATTTTCATAATCAGAGAGCCTAGAAAGTAACTAGTATGTAACTCTGACTCCTTGATACCTTAGAATTTCTCCAAGAAGCTCACCTCTGCCAGAACCACATACCTTCCACGGATCTTGTAGTCCTGGATAAAAAGGAAAATGGGCACTTTTGTGACATTCATCTGTCTCAGAAGCTCCATGCATTCTTCATTCTCATCTCCATTCATCCTTGCAAAAAACCACATTGTAAGTCATTATCTTGGTCAGCCTGACTAAAATTGGGTGAAATTTGACACTAGGCCCGCAATTATTCAGTCTAACATCTAGAACAACAAACTTGTGGTCCTCTATATGTCCTTTGAGCAATGATTTCCCATCTTGCCTATTATGGAGCTGATGAATAGGATCATCATTGTCACCATAGTAGAGGACATCACCCTCCAACTGGTTTGGGCCAATGACTTCTTCTTCATGAATCTTCACCATGTTCTTGTAAAAGCTAAAAGGGGGACATATGTTATGTTGTTTTTTTTTTCCTTTTTATTTCTTGCACAGAGCTCGTTAGTTTGCTCAGAATCATCTCCAATTACTAGAATGAATCTCACTTCTGGGAAAATCCTACTGAGGTCAACCATGAATAGGTATATTCTTTTGTTGTAATAGTTGTGACTTGCTGCATATTCCACCACTACAAGATTTTTCTCTGCAAGCTTGAGGGCTTCATCAAATTCATGTACTGTATGAACCTTCAGCACCCTATCATCATTTATGTTAATTTCAATCTCAATCAATTAGGCACCACTCAAAGTAGCTCTGAAAATGGGCTCCTAATTGAATTTAAAATTGTCCACTATGAGGCAATCTATGGTTGAATCATCAATAACTCTGACTCTGACTCCTTGATACCTTATAGTTTCTACAATAAGATCACCTCTGCCAGAACCCACATACCTTCCACGGATCTTGTAGTCCCGGATAAAAAGGAAAATGGGCACTTTTGTGACATTCATCTGTCTCAGAAGCTCCATGCATTCTTCATTCTCATCTCCATTCATCCTTGCAAAAAACCACATTGTAAGTCATTCTCTTGGACAATCAGAGATGCGTTGATTGTCACCATATTCAACCCTCTGTCCATGGCCAGCGCCCATGCAACCCTCTCTGACAGTGTCTTGGCTAATGCGTACCATAACTGTGAGAAGGAAATATTGCATAATTAGAACAGGTATACCACAGATCACTTCAAGGCTCGGAATACTGCTTTGAACTACACAATATTTGAGAAACACCCAAATTTTATACATATACCCCTTAAAAAAATGATCAATACCCCAACATGATGTATTTAGCTTATCTATGTAAAAATATATATACTTAGCACAAAGCCATTTTAGCCCTGCTTCAGTATGCACCAAAGATTTAGACAAAGGTTACATATGTAGACTTTCTCAGTATTTGATGCATGCAAAGAACTGCTACATGTTATTTAATCCCACGACTAATCTTATCCTCACGCATGATAATTTTACCCACCAACTTCACTAAGATGAATCTATGTAGATGGAAATCTAATTTAAAGGGTCATGTATTTTTTTGGTTAATAGTATTTTTGGTTAAAATGGGTATAGTCAAATTTTGAAGCAGATTTCATTTCACTGACATGTGTGGCAGATCTATTTGATTATTTAGTGTGAATTTCAACAACAAAAACTAGTCGAACTTTGAGGGCATCCAAATCCAAACATGATTGTCAGTGAAGGCCCCTCGGTGCTAAGGAGGATCATTGTGATCGAGAAAGCTTGCAGCAGTGCCCCTTGGGACAACTTTATATCCCACTGGATTTCCAATCTTTGTCTTATTTGATGGATTGATCACATGAAACTCAGATGGCTGATAGAGGCTCAGCTTAATTTGGGCATCCTTCTCTGTTTTTGCTATGTGTCTCTCTGCTTTCCAAAAACGTTTTCTTGGAGTTTGTCCATTCTTCACAATTTTCTTCGCCATCTTGACCTGAACAAAGGAATTGTATGTACCATCAACATCCATGTCCAGGTAGAAAGTAATATAATGGTCATGGATGACACCAATTGTATTCTGAGCAAGCAAAGTCCCATGAATCTCATCCTCGGATCTGATCTGGTTGACATTCTCATATTTTGTACCTTTGATCATCAAGATCCCACTTAGTCCAACCTGTGTGCCAAATAAAATGGTCAAAAGCTTAGCCCTTCTAATCTGCGCTTGAGTAAAAATAACTTGACAAGTTGCTTTCTCAAGGAAATATTTCAGAGTTTCCTACCTTAATTCGGATAAAGCCATCAGTCTGGAATTCCCAATCCACAATATAATCATAGTTTGCAACAGATGCTGCCATGCGGGCTACTAAGGTAACCTTTGGTCTGACTTCTCGAATCTGTCACACAATAGATTTCACAAATTAGAAATACAAACAATATGCCAGTGCAAACAGAAGCAAGAAAATTTTTCAAGGTTTATACATGTGCCAAGGAAACAATATACCAGTGCAAACAAAAGCATCATCTTTTTTTCTACATTTATACAAGTGCCAAGCAAACATCTAAATGCCAAGGAGATTGTCAATGAGTACCAAGCAGCGACCTAATCTTACCCACCAAGGAAACAATATACCAGTGCAAGAAAAAGCATCAATTTTTTTCAACGTTTATACAAGTGCCAAGCACACATCTAAAGGTGAAGGAGCTTGTCACTAAGTACCAAGCAGCGACCTAATTTTACCCATCCTAACTTCGTTTATGGAGATTGGAAGGAGATATATGGACAACCAAGCATGAGATGTATTCATATTAAGTCTAGTCTTTATAAGAACATTTACTACCACCATAAGTTATAGTCTATCCATGGAGATTTGATACTTCCTGAAACGATTCCTAGTCACGTGGATCAACAAAAGTTAGAAGACACATTTCTGACACATTTATGGAGAAAGCATGCTTATACCAAACAAGACTATAACTCTAAAAGAAGTCAATGGGGCTCAAATTATAAAGTCGTGGAATAAGAGCAAGAGGAATGTAGAAGCAACTCCTCCCTATGAGGTCCTAAGTCACAATAATTGCAAGATGAATCCAAAAGCAGCTCCACCCTAAGTCACAATAACTGTGAGAGGAATGCAAAACCAGCTCCACCCTATGAGGTCCTAAGTCACATGGTTTGGGTTCCGCAATGATTAGGTTTACGTAAAATTTGAATGTTTTTATGAGGTTTAGATGAGGTTTTCCATTATGTTTCTCTATACATTTTATCTATATTTACTTCCAACTAAAATATAACATACTAGCAATTGCACCTAATGTTGCAAAGGAAACGCCGTAAGGAAGATGTTAGAAAGATCCCAAATCTATACCTTTGTGGCTTGCCAAGCTTCGTTGTGGGACAGTGGGGCACAAAGACCCTAAAACTAAAACTATTAAGAAGATGTATTAAAAACAAAGTTGCTGGAGCAAGGATCATGTAACTAAAACTATTAAAACTATTAAGAAGATGTATTCTGCTGCTATAAATTCAGTGCACTTGTTATTCCATTCACTTGAGTATTGTCATTCTGGTAGCTTTCTTATTGCACTTGTTATTCCAACTAATATGACAAGGGCAGAGTAAATCCAGTACAGAAGCTATATGTCAAGATGGAAAAGAGTCATCATCATCACTCCAATCCAAAATCTATACCTTTGTGGCTTGCCAAGCTTCGTTGTGGGACAGTGTGGCACAAAGACCCTAAAACTAAAACTATTAAAACTATTAAGAAGATGTATTAAAAACAGGGTTTCCGGAGCAAGGATGCTTTGGTGTCAGTTAATAGCCTGAACTGGGTGTTAGAACATTTCTTTTGCAACCATGTGAATCCACTGTTGATGTGAGGTTGCTTTGTAAAGTTGATGGAAGGTATGAGTGCTGCAATGTCAAGATGGAAGAGAGTCATCATCATCACTCCAATCCCAAATCTATACCTCTGTGAATTGCAAAGCTTCGTTGTGGGACAGTGAGGCACAAAGACCCTAAAACTAAAACTATTAAAACTATTAAGAAGATGTATTAAAAACAGAGTTGCTGGAGCAAGGATCATGTAGCTAAAACTATTAAAACTATTAAGAAGATGTATTCTGCTGCTGTAAATTCCGCTGATTGTTAGTCCAACCATGCTTGTTGCACCTTTTATTCCAACCAATATGACAAGGGCAGAGTAAGGTTGTATTTTAGATAGTTCAGCTTTGCCCTTTATTGTTGAAAGATCTTCTGCTGATGTAAATTCAGCTAATTTAAGCAGTACAAAAAAACCTATGCACCAAGTGGTTGTGCATACAAGCTCTTCCAAAATTGTCCCTAGTCAATAGTATTGTCATTCCACTTGCTTGCTTAATGCACTTTTTATTCCATTCACTTGTTAATGCACTTGTTATTGCACTCCATTATTCCATGTTCAGACCTTATTACAAACTCCAAAACTGTTTGTCACTACTTGGATTTCCCATTTGATGTAACTCATGAAAGTTTCCAGTTCTAGAATATTGAATGGGATAAAGGCTTCATGGTTTTAGGAGGGGTTACTTATGGAGAAGAGAATGCGACCTGCATAATGTTACAGTTTAATAAAATTAATTAACCAAATTAAAAAAAAAAAAAAACAAAACAAAACAAAAAAAAAACAAAACTCTGAGCACTTTTCATAGTTTGGAAGGTGGTGCTTTGAAAGGGAACCTTGCTATATACTGTGATAGGATCAGGAAATATTCTAGTGTCCACATTTACATGTAGCCTTCAAAACAACCCTATTTCACAAGGTTCAATAGGGAAATATCCTCATGACATACCCTTGGAAATGAGGACATCAAGGGACATCCCCCATCTACAAGACATAACAGCCAATCCCCATAAATGCTAATATGAGATATCTTTGAATTAGATTTCACACACAAATTCTCGACTATGATGTAATGATAAATACTGACAACATTTGCAACTGAATACAAAATGCCATAAATACACACCAATCCACAGTCAACTTGGGTTGAAAACCATAAATCTGTGCCCACCATCATAATGGTAAAATTTAACACTATGGATGGAAACCATAAATCTCACCCCACCATCATAATGGTAAAATTTAACACTATGGATGAAAACCATAAATCTCACCCCACCATCATAATGGTAAAGTGCACTTTGAATAAAGCATGCCCAACAAAATTTCTGCACTTTGAATAAAGCATGCCCAACAAAATTTAACTCTGTATGGAGGATGCGCACTAGTGTAAGAGTGTGAATGGGTTTTGTATTTGTAATACAGGTAACCCGGTTTATTTCCTATTGCATGTTACCTTCACAATGTATTACAGATGGTTGATAATTATGGTTTTCAAAAGTAGGGTTGATTAATTTATAATATTACATATTCACATAGTTGTGAGTTATGAGTTATGGTTGTCACTCACTCACAGAAAACCAGGCTTGCAATTCCAATCCATTAAATAAACTGCAGAAGAAAGATACCATATATATTCACATGGTGATGAGTTATGAGTTATGGTTGTCACTCACAGAGAGCCAGGCTTGCAATTCCAATTAAACAAACTGAATAAGACCAGAAGAAGAAAAAATCTACATGATAAATGATAATCCACATACATTAATTCACAGATAATAATCCACATTGATTCACAGGTAACAGTGGAGACTCTATCTATCTGAACATCAATCAATCAGGTTAACAAAAAAGCTAAAGAGGAAGAAAAGATCTACATGATAAGTGATAATCCACATTGATTCACAGGCAATAGAGGAATCTCTATTCATCTGAACATCAATCTAAGCAGCCGTAATGTACATACCCACAACGACCATCAGCAATCTCCTGCACACAAACATCACTCTCTATTCACCTCACCAGAATGGATTGGATGCAAGCTCTGAGAGTTCATGGGCAATAACACTGATCATGCCATCCACACCAACGTTACTATTAGGGGACTTGAAGGGCTGCATACCAGTCATGTATGAAGGGATTGAGAAAGGGTATGCACAGACATCTGGGCACTGTGTTCCAGAGTGCCCTACCCAGGCATAGGGAAGGGTATACCCTACAGTGGAAGGGAAGGTCAAATAATGAAACCCACAAACTGCCCTATAAAAATCCTGGACTGCTACATCAGTAAAAGTGAGCAAGAGATAGAGACCAGTCTTGGGATCAATGGGCAAGGGATGGCGAAGGGCTGTTACTGCACTCTTAATCACAGCCTGGATTGGGAGGCGAGTGAGTGAATTTCCATGAGAGTAATAGCGATCATTCACTTCAGATCCCACCACAATATTCTTGCTGATGTTAGACCCAGTCTGGTCTGTGTAAAGCTGCACAGTCCTCCACCATTCTACAACAGAGGCGGTTTTGCTGCTCCTGACGCTTCTATTGTTCTTTGAGAGGGCAAGCAAGAAAGCCTTTATGATCCTCTTGTCATTGAAAGTCCAGTTGCCATACCAGATTGTGTGAATGGTGATATTTTCTGTGAGGCTTGAGCACAGGACCATTGTGGTATCTCATGTGGACAAATTCTGAGGAGCCTTCATATCTCTGTGAGCTCCCAAATTCATTTCCCATGGATACATCTGCAGCTTCTGTTGTGTTGAAGTTGGAATTCCATGGCCTCCAGGCCTCAACAGCTGTAAAAGCCAGAATATAGAATAAAAATATAGAACCCACATGGAATGAAGCAGCAGAAACCCCAACTCTCTCCATTTAAAAAATATATACAATAACTATTCCAAAGCCTCTAAACAAGTCCCTGATGTGTATTATCTCTTAATATTATGGTTTGCGTGGTCAGGATTTGGATGAAGGAACCGGTTTGCAGTTTGATGTTGGTGAGCATTATGTTCATCCTCTTTTTTTCCCTCACCGATCCTGTGCACAACATGGTAAACCCCAGCTACATGGAGAACACCAAGTACGCTGAGAATAGAAGGTAATCTGCATTGATGGCATCTTTTATTGTTGTCATCGTATCCATAACAACCGCCGGGTCTCCTTAGAGAGTCCCATTAATAAAATAGCTCGATGATATAGTCGACATTAGCAGGCTCTCGAATGTGTGCCCCATTTTTCAATAATGGCGGATTTGATGTTCTCAGTAAGCCATTACCCTCGCTCAACCAGCAAAAAGATCGGCGAGCCTATGCACATCCAAGGACCAACATTCAACTTCCACGCTCCTTCCAAGCTCCAACCACCCCAGAGAACCAGTGAAAAAATGGGGCGAAGTACTCCAACCCCTGCCTCCCCTTCCAAGCCCTAACCACCTCAGCGAACCAGTGAACCAGTGAAAAAATGGGGCGAATCACTCCAACCCCTGCATCCAACCCTGTAAATCCAGGCGAATGTCATTGAAATCTGCTCCAACAAAGAAAATCGAGGGCGAATTCGATTTTTTCAGTTTTATGCACTTTTTTTTTGGTGGGCTAATATATAATAATTAATTATTTTTAAAATAATTATTGGGCTAATTTTATAAAACTATAGAAAATGGGTTTTATATAAAAAATTCACCCTATTAAAATTTAAAATCGCCTAAAATTCGCCTTTGGGCTAAAATTCGCCCCTAAAATTTTCCATGTACACAGCACTTTATTTTCTCTACAAACATCCGTTTTTTAAAATTTAACACTCACACACTTTAATACACACACCCTATGAATAAGTGCATCCGTTAACACCGCCAGGCAAAGACTATAACATTGTAATCAATTGATCATGCGCCTCCCTACCCTTGTTTCGACATTGTAATCATTTGATCCTGCACCTCCTTTCCCTTGTTGGTATCTCTTCCCTTTGTGATCCATGTTTGTTCTATCATCATTGCGCCCCCAAGGCATTTATCCTAGAGACTTCTTGGCCTTCATCCCTAGTTTCCGTTAGGAAGACTTACTCCTCCGTGTAGGATCCAAGTTATTCCTCCACCAAGTCCACATTTTGACTCCTCTTCTGGTTCATTGGGTTCCCCTTCTGGTTCCATCCTCGACTCTCGCCCTATCACCTTCACCATGTCTGGTTCAGGACCTAACGCTGGTGGTAGCCCCAACCCTAATGTCGAGAATACTACTAGTGGGACCGCAACAAGAACTATCCTGGCTACTCCCTTGCTCCCTTATATGGTAGGCCTCAGTCTTCCCGATTTTAACCTGATTCAATAACCATGACTGCCATGACGCTAATTATCCTCGTAGTGACAATGAGAACTTCCAACATCCCCAAGTTTGAAGGTCTTGCTGGAGAAGATCCTACAAACCATGTTCAATCTTTCCACATGTGGTGTTCGCCTAAATCCATCACCAATGACTCTGTCCATCTTCGGTTGTTCCAACGTATGCTTACTAGAGAAGCTTCTAAGTGGTATGTTGACCAGGCCTCCTCCTCTCATACTACCTTTGCAACCATTTCCCGAGATTTTATGTCTTACTTCCAACTTCCCCTTCGTTATGAAACTGGTACCGAACTTTTGACCTCCTTCCGTCAATCGTTTGTGACCAACCTATCCGATTATGTCCAAGAATGGTGGAGAAGAAAGAGCCTATGCCAAGCCCCTACCTTCGAAGACCATGTCTACATGGACTGGTTCCTTAGATCCCTTTTTCCTGCTATAGGCAAAGATATAGCATCGCATTTCCCTTAGGCCAAAAAATCTGCTCTCCAAATTGCGTTAAAAAATGATCTGATCTATGCACAGTATGGTTATGTTTATACCATCTGTTGAGCACCAAAGATGTACTTTTCTTTCACCCAATTTCACTTCATTTCCTTTGTCCCTTATCAATTACAGGTTTAAATGATCAATAGGATTAATTAAAGTCACTTTAGGAATGTATACAATGACTGACTTACTATATTTTCATAATGCTATTGTAGTAATTTTTTATTAGATCTGTGGCTTACGTAATGCAATGGTTCTCCGTAGTTTCAGTCTCCATTCCAGCCTATCTTCATGTTCTCATAGGTTACATGTGTCACTTCAAAGGAAAACACATATGGTTGAATTCCACAACACTCCCCCATCATTTCTTGCTCTCTACGAAGTATGAGCAAGAATCTATAGGTGGTTATGCACGTGGAAAAGATCAAAACTAAGAAGCAGATTCCTACCAGGACAGGGACTCTACAGATGTCTCCAACAAGAGTACGAGGCTTCCATAAGAGTTCTAATTTGATTTTAATTGGGAAAGACACTTATCCCTATTTCCTCTCAAGGGTAGTTATGTATTTATTTTATAAGAATGACTCGGGAGACCGAGAGACAGTTAGCTAGATTGATGTTTTGTTGTTAGATCTCAAAAGTCCGTAATACTCTGTTTCTGAAGAATTTTCCCTTTAATGAAAGACACTCAACTTCATTGCATGATCTAAGGAAAACTTGAGGAGATTTGTATGCTAATCCAATGGTAGAGGGCCCCTACTGCTCGAGAAGCTCTGTGCATACTGTTTAGATAAGTAACTTTAGCCTTGTTTAATTCCTAATTCAAGTAGTTTTCTAAACTTTATGTTTTACGCTCATTCACATCAAATGTTACAACCCGTCTTGCTCTTATGAATTATTCCAAAATATCACTAACACTGAATGAGACATAGCTGTGGTGTTTTAGAGTCTAGTTGCATTTTTTCTGAACTTCATATTTTTATGCTCACTAACATCAAATGTTACAGCTAGTCTTGCTCTTATGAATTATTCCAAAATATCACTAACACCGAATGAGATAGAGCTGTAGTATTTCAGTGATTAGTTGCATTTTAGTTTAGTTGTAAAACTCCGGAGGTTAATGGCACTCTAGTTCAATTCTGTTCACTATATTTCAAGTTGATTGATTGCATTCTTGTTCAGTTCTGTTTAATGTATTTCAAGTTTCATTAGTTAGTTGTATGCTAGTTCTGTTCCATTAGACTTCAAGGCCTTCATTATTTACAAACTACTCTTGTTATTAATCTCTTCCAACACATCATCATATGGACAGGAATTAGTGATATCAGTTCAAGGCCTTGACCGTTCTGCAATCTCTTATAATTTTACAAATAGCCTTTTTTCCAAAACTATTCCAAAAGATTTCTAACTTTCGAATGAGGCTTAGTAGTGACAATTTGAGTTGCAGAATGGATTAATTTCAGCGTCATAGGATAATTTAGAATAGAGTCACTCACTATGTTGCAGAATATCTTTTCCAAATGTGTTCCAACAAATTTCTAGCCATGGATGGGATTTTCTCTGTGATATTGTAGATTGTTGTTTACTTAGAAGAACCTCATTGCATTAAACTTATCCTTTTCTCAAGTTATTCCAACATATTTCTAATGAATGAATTGGACTGAGTTCATGTTATGAGTTATTGAATTCATGTTATGAGTTATTTTTCTTGTTAAAGTTTTGCATTTTCTGTTCTCAAGTGCCATACATAGTTTAGAATAGGTTTTGCTCATTTTTAGTGTGACCAACAACTTCTCTTTACCAACACTTAGTTCTTTTCCTCTTAGAATAAAAACACAAAACCAAAAACATTGGAAAAACACTAAACACAACGTAGTGAGAAATAGATACCTAGGCACATATAGTGCACTTCACTTCAACATTTTACTAGCCCTGGTTGAAAATTTATGACATCAATTTAGGAACACTAAGTTGAGCAGACATTTTGGCGCCGTTGCCGGGGAAGTGTAACTAGGTATCCTTGTTTCTTACCTCTCAAAAACAATAATATGCGTAGAGAAAGAGACTCAAGGGGTAGATTCATAAGAAGCAGAAGCTTGATTTCTAGAACACCACTTGTTTCACCAAGACCAAGAGCCAGCACACCTCGAACTCAAACCCATATTCCATCCTTTACTGATCCTAGACTTCCAAAGAACTTAAGATCAGATATTCCATTAGAAATACCTTCCACTTCATCCATTGAACCTGTCTTAGAAGAAGATTCTGGGACCCCTGCTAGGGACATAAACTTTTCAACTTCCATAGAAGAATCAACTATGGCAGAAGAAGGGGGAGGAGGAGTTTTTAATGGAGAACACACACTATTTGGAGGGGGTAGAGGTAGAGGTAGAGGAGAATGAGGTAGAGGTGTAGAAGGAGAAGGAGGCAGAGGAAGAGGTAGAAGAGAAATGGGAAGCTCTTTTGGGTTTCCTATAGTAGATGAAGAAACCAATGCAACTATGAAAAACATTTCACCCTCTGTCCTTCCAAATTTTTATGGACTCAAAACTGAAGACCCTGAAACCTTCCTATTTGAATTTGAAGTCCTATGTAGAACCTATGACTACTTACAAGATGCTCAAAAACTTAAACTATTCCCTTCAACATTGAAAGGAGCAGCATTAAAATGGTTTATGAGTTTGATCAACAATTCTATTAGGACATGGGAAGACATGAAACAAGCATTTCTAGAGAGGTATTTGGATTACTGTATGCCAGTCAACCATAAGGAGGAAGTGCTTAAAATGTTACAAAAAGAGGATGAAAATTTGGAAGATTTGTTGGAGAGGTTTAACTATAACATCAAGAGGGAAAAAATGGAAAACTTAGATCAAGACACTTTGAAAGATCTCTTATTGAAGACAATTAGGGATGAATGGTTAGATATACTTAACATGATGGGAAAAGGGGATATATCTCAGCTCACATTACCCGAAATAGCTGAATTATGTATCAACCTTTCAAGAGGGAAATCTAAAACTATAAAAGGACCAAGAGACCCTGCTCTTGCAAGGGCAAGTAAATCTGCTTCTGGGACAGTAAGTAGGGCAGAAATAGGACATATGCTTGATGAATTCAAATCTGATATTTTGGGGAGTCTTAGTGAACAAATAGACACCCTTAAGTTACAAAACAAGCAGAAAACTGAATCTGATGCCTTAGCAATCTTTTGTCCCAAATGTAGAAAGAAGCATGCCTTGAGAGAGTGCCCTTTGGATGAAAAAGTAGTAGAGACTTGTGTAATTTGTTCAGAAAAACATGAGACCAAGAGTTTTCCTTCACTTCCTGGTCTTAAAGATGTCTTTCAAGAAGAAACCCCTACAAATTCCACAAAATCTCTCAATTTTGTCTCTAGAAGGCCTTGGAAAGGACCTCAAACACAAGGATTCCATGATTAGTTGTATAATCAACCCCCACCAAATTGGAATTCTTGGCAGCAACCTTGGCCCCAATTCCAAAATCAATCTCAAACTTGGGCACAAGGAGCACAAAATCCCTATGGAAGATACTCTCAGTACTATCAATATCCACCATATCCACATTTCCCTCCTCAACATAATTTTCAACAAAATCCTCAAAATCCACAACATCAAAGTCAACCAC
This sequence comes from Pinus albicaulis, assembly GCA_034641835.2. NCBI lineage: Eukaryota > Viridiplantae > Streptophyta > Pinopsida > Pinales > Pinaceae > Pinus > Pinus albicaulis. The sequence continues at coordinate 96,731 of JAXQQM020057952.1, forward strand.
TTCCATTGCCATTTCCTCAAAAAACAAATCAGTTACCTTCTCAACCCATACCAAACCCCAACAATAAAAATCCTCAGAACACATACATGATAGAAGGCCAACAGTTTCCAACTTATTTGATTACTCCTTTAGACCTTAGTGATGTTCAACTTAGGTCTGGAAGAATACTTGAAAAGAAGAAACCTTCTATAATCATACAAGAGAAAAACAACTCTGAGGAAGATTCTCTACTGGTGAATAAAAGTCTTGAAGAGAACACACCTTTCCAAGACCTAAACATTGAAAAATAAAAACAAAAAGAACCAATAATTTCAACTCCTATATTAGAACAGCCATCAACATCCACTTCTACACCTCCCTTTCCAGAAAGATTACAAATTGATAGAGGTGTAGAAAAACAAATTATGGTGCCTAATTATGATTTCCTAGATGAGCCGAGAAATGTTTGTATTAAGATCCCATTATTGCAAGCTATCAAGGAAATTCCAATCTTAGCAAAGACAATAAAGGAGTTGAGCATGAAGAAAACAGGAAAAAGAATAAGAGAGACAAAGAAAATTCAACTGGCAGGAAAAATAGCAGATATCATGATGGGTAAGATTTCTATTCCAAAGTATCTAGACCCAGGAAATCCAGTTGTCAAAATACACATCAATGGAACTGAGATCCAAAACACACTTATTGATTTAGGAGCAGCAATCAATATCATGAGTAGACAAATCATGGATAAAATGAAACTTCCTAATCTTATTTTTACACCCACATTATTACAATTAGCAGACAGATATGTGATCAAACCTGATGGGGTAATAGAAGACATTCCAGTGTCCCTAGATTCTTGGGAGTATCATGTGGATTTTATGATCCTAACTCCTAAGAATAATCTAGGAGGACATCCTATTATATTAGGAAGACCTTGGTTAGCTATAGTTGATGCCTTCATTAGTTGTAGATCCAGTGATATGTACTTCTCTGATGGTAGTTCAACCAAGAAATTTACCTTGTATCCTCCAGCAAGAACAATTACAGAATTAGATGATACTCAATGGATAGAGGATGAAGAAGACTTACAACCTCTCTTCACAATTTCAGAAATTAGTGAAGATAGCCAAATTTTGAATACCTTGGAAAAATTTGAATCCTCTTCGGAATATAAACATGAACAATTTCAAGAAGAATCCAACATTGAGTTTTTTTCATCAAGGCAGATGTCTCTCTATTCCATGGATAAATTTGACAGCTCTACAATTGAGATATTTCCAGGCAAAACTTTAAACATAAACAAGAACCTAGAGAAATCTCAACAAGTAGAGCTAGTCAAGATATTACAGAGACATTCTTCTGCATATGCATGGGAGTACACTGATATGAAAGGGATAATCCCCAAGACTTGCACTCATCACATATACATAGAGGAAAATTGTAAACCAATCAGACAACTTCAAAGACGGATGAATCCAAATCTTAGGGAGATTGTTAAAGAAAAATTGCAGAAATTGTTGAATGTCAACTTTATCTATCCTATTTCAGATAGTCAGTGGGTTTCTCCTTTGGTAATTGTGCCAAAGAAAAATGGTAAATGGAGGGTATGTATTGACTACCGATAATTAAACAAAGCTACTCTTAAAGATCATTTTCCCCTACCTTTCATAGATCAAGTATTAGATACATTAGCTGGCAAAAAGTACTTCTCATTTTTAGATGGGTTTAGTGGTTATAATCAAATCCAAGTAGCACTGGAAGATCAAGACAAAACCACATTTACCTGTCCTTGGGGTACCTATGCTTACCGAGTATTGCCATTTGGACTATGCAATGACCCGCAACATTTCAAAGGGAAGTACTAGGAATTTTTCCAGATCTAATACATGATTGTGTAGAGGTATATATGGATGATTTCACAGTTTATGGAAACACATTTGAAGAAGCCTTAGCAAACTTGGAAATTTTTTTAAAAAGATGTAAAGAAGAAAATCTTTCACTTAGTCATGAGAAGTGTTTTATGATGTTTATTGAAGGAATTGTTTTAGGACATCACATTTCAGGGGATGGGATTAGAGTTGATGAGTCAAAAGTTGAAGTCATCTCTAACTTATCTATTCCAAGTTGTCAAAAAGATGTTAGGAGTTTTCTCGGATTTACAGGATATTATCGAAGGTTTATAGAAAACTTCACCAAGATAGCATCTCCACTTTTCAAATTACTTACCAAGGACTATGAATTCAAGTGGAATCCTAATTTCCAGTTAGCCTTTGAGACCCTGAAAACAAAAATCTCTGAAGCACCTATTTTAAGGGGACCTAACTGGAAGTTACCTTTTCATATTTCAACAGATGCCTCGGATACAGCTCTAGGAGCAGTATTGGGACAAAAAGACCTGATTCCTTATGCCATCTACTATACCAGTAAAAATTTGACTCCTTCAGAGTTAAACTATATTGTAACTGAAAAAGAGTTTTTAGCTGTTGTTCATGCCATAAACAAATTCGGACACTATATAACAGGCTATGAAACTTTTGTTCACACTGATCATTCTGCAATTAGATACTTAATGAACAAATCAATTACTAATGGCAGAGTCATAAGATGGTTATTTCTTTTACAAGAATTCAACATTACCATTCTAGATAGGCCTGGAAAACAAAACACAGTAGCTGATTTCCTATCTAGACTCCAAAACATCCAAGACAATACCCCAGTTGAAGATCAATTCCCTGATGAATATCTTTTTGCAATTTCTACTCAAACTCCTTGGTTTGCTGACATTGCTAATTATTTAGTTTCAAGGAAATTTCCTTCAATAATGAATGCAAGAGACAAAAGAAATATCATTTATGACAGTGCAAAATATTCATGGGTTGCTAATGAGTTATACAAAACAGGTCCAGATCTTATCATTAGGAGATGTGTTCGGGAAGATGAGATGCCTGAGATCCTCAAGGCATGTCATGATGAACCTTGTGGTGGACACTTTGCTGATAAAAGGACAGCTTATAAGGTCCTTCATTTAGGATACTATTGGCCATTCCTTTTTAAAGATGCTAAAGAGTATGTCAAAAGGTGTGACAGTTGCCAAAGGGTAGGGAAACCTTCTCCTTCAGGTGAGATTCCATTGCAGCCTCAGGTACATATTGAACCTTTTGAGAAATGGGCTTTAGATTTTGTAGGACCTATTAGTCCTCCATCAAGACAAAAGAAATATATATTAGTTTTCACTGATTATGTTACCAAATGGGTAGAGGCCAAGCCATTACTTTCTGCTACTGAAGCATCTGTAGTTAATTTTATTTTTGAGGATATTTTTACTCGTTTTGGTGTCCCAAGGGAAATTGTTACAGATCAAGGAGCTCAATTCACATCAAGGCTAGTGGAACAAATAATGGAGAGGTACAAAATAGACACATAAAATCTACTCCCTATCATCCACAAGAAAATGGTGAAGTGGAATCTACCAATAAAGTCATTGAAGGAATCCTAACAAAGACTGTTCATTTACATAGAAGAGATTGGGCAGACAGGCTTCCTGAAGCCTTGTGGGCCTATAGAACTACATGGAGAAGCACAACATGTCATACTCCCTATGAACTTGTTTATGGAAAACAAGTTTTTTTTCCCATAGAGTTTCAGATTCAAACTTTTAAAATGGCAGTTCAGCTAGGACTTGATCTAACAGAGGCACAAAAGCACAGATTGGAGCAGATTAATGAATTGGATGAGATCAGACAAGATGCAGTTCAGAAAAAAAGTATAGTCCAACAACAAAGGCCATATGAAATTATGAAATTTTTTGACAATGGAGCAATAAAAATCAGGACAATAGATGAAGAGAAGGTCACTTTTCTTGTAAATGGTCATAGATTGAAGCTGTATCATAAGCCACTTTCAAGAGAAGAATTTGTCAAGAGATTCCAAGAAAACAGTGATGTGAAGTTAATGAAGAAGAATTTTTCTTCTTCATCAACTTAGTTGAATTTTTCTGAATTCAAATGAAAAAAATAAAAATAAAATAAAATAAAATAAAGTATAAACATGAAAAATAATCACTGATTAGAATTTTTATACAGAAAAGATAAAGTGAAAATCAGAATCCTTCTGACACTTTAGCTTTTAAAATTTGTTCTTTTTCTGCAAGCAGCTATCACAAAATCATAAGTCTCACTCCATCATTCATTCCATTCATTCATATTTCATTCACTCCACTCATCCATACTTCATTCACTCCATTCCATGGTCCACCTCATTTTCATCTCAGATTTTTAAAATTTGATCTCTTTCTGCAATTGAATATTACAAATCATAAGTTGCAGACCACTTTTCATATTTCACTCCACTTTACATTTATAATCCATTACATTTCACTTCACTCATGCTCCATTACACCATATTTCATGGTCCATTCTAATTCACTTCATACAACATTCCATTCCATGTCTCAAAGCTCCTACAGGTATATTCTGCAGTCAGACATTCTGCAGCCAGTCAGACATTTTACAGTCAGTTAGACATTCTGCAGCCAGATATCCTGAAGGCAATTATCCAGCAACCACTTGTTCAGCAACAAATTGACCTTGCACACCTATGTCAACAAGCAAAATCAAAGGGATTATGAAAACTGAAGAATCAATGATTTTCAAAGGAGGACAAAGCATATCAAAACCACAAAAATTAAAGGAAAGGCAAAGGTAAAGTTGTAAAATTATTATGATGACAGAATATGAAAGTTATAGTATAGTTAAGTCATGTATGATTCAAAAATTTGTTTTGATTACTCGTGTTGATCATGCCTATTAAACCTATCATAAAAACTTTGGACAAAATCCCTTCCATTCCGCCATTTCAAATCATCATTTAAAACTTAACGGTTAAGTACTGAAGTGACCTATTCGGTCACGTCAGTAGCCGAAGTATTCAGTGATGATTTTGAATTTCTCACGAGATATTTCCGCGGTCTTTTCTTCCATGATGGCTCTCAAACTCATTAATTTGTGTGAGTTACCCTCACCAAACTTCACTCATTCTATAACCTCTTCATGTCATCCTTCCGTAGCTAATTCCTACTGCATAAACAGAGAAGGCACCTTTGGGGTAAAAACAACTCTTTAACAACCATTTTCACCGTGGATAGAAGAGCAGTAAATTGAAGGTTGAGAAGAGAAGCTATGGGTCTCATAGTAAGGTCCGAACCAGTCGGAACCAAATACTTAGAGGGTTACCCACAAATTAGAGAAATGCTACAGCAGGTTGGGTGGTTACAGTTTTTGGAAAAATTCAATGGTTTTCATAAAGAGGTAACTAAGACATTTGCACGGTCCTTCAATGGAGCAGAAGTTGAAATAGGAGATGTTAAATTCACTATTACAGAATCTTTCATTGCAGAAGCAGCGGAATTACCTAGGCAAGGTGAACGATGGTTCAAAAATAGGGAATTTCATAATGAGGCATGGAGGCAAATGCTCAAAACACCAGGTATGGATATTTCCATTTTTAAGAAGGGAATTCCTAGCTCAGCACTGAAGAATAAATGGCGGAATATGTTGCTCATTTTGCAAAAGTTTATAACTTGTGAGGGAAGGTTTGGTACCCTCTATGTTTATCATATTCGATTAATGATGCATTTCTTAGATGAAGAAATCAATTTACCCTTTTTCCTACTTCATAGTCTGAAGAGAATGGCCTCTAATGTACAAAAGAGGGTTCAATTCCTGGAAACCACTTTGTACCACCACAGCCTAGTTAAAATCCTAATTGAACATCATTTGAGAAAAGTGGGAGACAATTGGGATGCGTTTCTAGTGAGGAATCACTTTGAAGAACCCAAGGAACCTCCATTTGAAGGCAAGCTTACAAGAGGAAGTAGGAGAAGGAAAATTTCCGAAGCTATTGAAACTAAAACTAGTAAGTCTATACAAGAGGAAAGTGAGGAGATAATTTATGAGAAATTGACTGAAATTAGGAAACAACTTAAAAAGGAGAAGATGATAAGAAGGTATGCCAAGGAGAGAGGTGAAGGACCATCTCAACCAAGACGAAGCCACAGACTTAGAGGTATATTGAAGAAAACAGGGGTTAGACAAACGGGAATCATAAACATTGAGGATGAAGAGACACCAACTGCTAGATCACCTGAGTACCAGTATGAAGAGGATCTTGATAAAGAAACTCCAGAGATAGACCCAACACAACAACAAATCTATAATTATGTTGAGTCATTGGAAAAGAGAGCCTCAGAAAGTAGAGGAAGAACTCCTAGCCCATCAGAATCTGCAATTGATGTACTAAGAAGAGACAAATATGAGTTAGAAGTACTCAATAGGCACATAAAGAATGAAAATGAAATTTTGAGGGAGCAGGTTAAGCTGAAAAGTGATATGAATACAACTCTCTCTCTGCAAATGGAAAAGTTGTACAAGGCTAGTGAGAAATTGAAGAAGAAAAACAAAAAGTTGAGCAGGGCACTTATAAATTTGAGATTCAAGTTGGTCATAAGGAAGCCTAGGAGGCCATTGAATATTATACAAAGCAGAAGAAGGAGCCTAGATGTCCTAGCAGAAGTCTCAGAATACATGAATTGATTGCATGAGGACATGCAAAAACATTGCAGTGGGGGTATGTTGAGCCCCAAAGATGTCCTTTTCTTTCACCAAATTTCACTTCATTTCCTTTGTCCCTTATCAATTACATGCTTAAATGATCAATAGGATTAATTAAAGTCACTTTAGGAATGTATACAATGACTGACTTGCTATATTTTTGTGGTTTTGTTGTTGTAGTAATTTTTTACTAGACTCAGCTACAGAATGCAGCCATTCTGTAGCTAGTCGCCTATTCTGCAGCTATCTTCATGTTCTCACAAGTTACAGGTGTCACTTCAAGGAAAAATGCATATGGTTGAATTCCACAACACTCCCCCATCATTTCTTGCTCTCTACGAAGTCTGAGCAAGAATCTACAGGTGGTTATGCACGTGGAAGAGATCAAAACTAAGAAGCAGATTCCTACCAGGACAGGGACTCTACAGATGTCTCCAGCAAGAGTACGAGGCTTCCACAAGAGTTCTAATTTGATTTTAATTGGGAAAGAAACTTATCCCTATTTCCTCTCAAGGGTAGTTATGTATTTCTTTTATAAGAATGACTTCGGAGATAGAGAGACAGCTAGCTAGATTGATTTTTTGTTGTTAGATCTCAAAAGTCCGTAATACTTTGTTCCTAAAGAATTTTTCTCTTTAATGAAAGACATTCAACTTCATTGCATGATCTAAGGCAATCTTGAGGAGATTTGTATGCTAATCCAGTGGTAGAGGGCCCCTACTGCCCAAGAAGCTCTGTCCATATTGTTTAGATAAGTAACTTTAGCCTTGTTTCATTCCTAATTTAAGTAGTTTTCTAAACTTTATGTTTTTATGCTCATTCACATCAAATGTTACAGCTAGTCTTGTTCTTATGAATTGTTCCAAAATAACACTAACACTGAATGAGACATAGCTGTGGTGTTTTAGAGTCTAGTTGCATTTTTCTTAACTTCATATTTTTATGCTCACTGAAATCAATTGTTACAGCCAATCTTGCTCTTCTAAATTGTTCCAAAATATCACTAACACCGAATGAGATAGAGCTGTAGTATTTTAGTGATTGGTTGCATTTTATTTTAGTTGTAAAACTCCAGAGGTTAATGGCACTCTAGTTCAATTCTGTTCACTATATTTCAAGTTTGATTGATTGCATTCTTATTCAGTTCTGTTTAATGTATTCAAGTTCCTTATTAAACTACTCTTGTTATTAATATCTTCCAACACATCTGTAGATGAAATTAGTGATATAGTTCAAAGGCCCTTGTGATGCATGACCATCTTATATTTTAGTAACATTTTTCAAACTATTCTAGATTCTAACTCTTGAATGAGGCTTAACAGTGATATTTTGAGTTGTAGAATGGATTAATTTCAGTGTCATAGGTTAATTTAGAGTAGAGTTCCTCACTATGTTGCAGACTATCTTTTCCAAATGTGTTCCAACAAATCTCTAGCCATGGATGAAATTTTCTCTGTGATATTGTAGAATGTTGTTTACTTAGAAGAACCTCATTGCATTAAACTTATCCTTTTCTCAAGTTATTCCAACATATTTCTAATGAATGAATTGGACTGAGTTCATGTTATGAGTTATTGAATTCATGTTATGAGTTATTTTTCTTGTTAAAGTTTTGCATTTTCTGTTCTCAAGTGCCATACATAGTTTAGAATAGGTTTTGCTCTGTTTTAGTGTGACCAACAACCTCTCTTTACCAACACTTAGTTACTTATATGACCAAAAACAAAAAACCAAAAACACTAGAAAAACACTAAAGACAACGAAGTAGGAAGCAGATACCTAGGCACATATAGTGCACTTCACTTCAATAGTTTACTAGCCCTGGTTGAAAATTTATGACATCAATTTA
>JAXQQM020090052.1:0-36153 GCA_034641835.2 Pinus albicaulis
GTTGACTTTGTTTCCCATTAATAAGCCCATATTTGGGACCAAAAGGAAGTCACAAATACATACTTATATGGAGCACAATGAGGGTTACGAATTGCAATATTTGGCTCTCATTCACGAATTGCAATATTTGGCTCTCATTGGCTCTAATATATTCTCTATGTTGAAGGAGATTTGAACTTGAAGTGAAATTGGAGGGCTTGAGTTCATGCCCAAACCTCTTCCCACATATTACAAGAATCTCAAAAGTAGAGTTGAGGTGTTGAGCTAGAAGTAGATTAAGGAGTGCTAGGAGTTTGGGGTTTTGGTAGATAGAGATGATCAAGGAGTACTCTTGCAGATTTTAAATATTTATTTTTAATTAAACAATGTTTACCTAATGCAACCCACAAATTTTTTTTCATTATTTATTTTTAATAAAAAACATTTTTATTCTATTAGAAATAAGAGTTTTTATTTTTAATAATTTTGTTTTTCAAAATGATTTTCCCAAATCTTCTATTCTTTTGGTGTATCTTTACACCTTTAAAAACAATTGTTAATCTTTAAACAATATAATCACTTTATTAAAGCATTCTAAATATTATTATCGAAATGGAAAACACAAACCAAATAAGTTAAAAAAACACAATTTTTTTTAATTATTCTTTTTAACTTGTTTGGGAAAAAGAAAAAAAACCAAAACCCAACTTTTATTATTCAACATAGAAAAGAAATAAAAACTTTATAGTGGCGCATATTAAATATGAATGTGTAATGTTTTTTAAATAATGAAATTCAAAATATGTAATTTAGAATCAAAGTCAACGAATCTTGAAATCTTAAATAAAATAAAATTTAAGTTAAATGAAGCTGTTTTAGACCTTACCGAGCGTTGGCGCCTTTGTTCAAAGTCGAGGGTGGGTTCTTCAATCCTCCTCAATTTGATGTCAGCCATTGATCAAATCTCATCGACGGTCTCAACAAACCGATCGAGGTGCAACGGATCGAGATCTCTGGGCCGTTGATGACAGCCATTGGGATTGAAGCAGCGAGATGTGAGGGAGAGTCTCTGGATATATATATTCTCCTCTCGCATTTCTACCATTCAGCGGTATTCTTCATTCTATCACTGCAGTTGAAAGCAGCAGCAAGTAGCGAGAAAGATGTCTGGGCGTGGAAAGGGAGGGAAGGGTTTGGGGAAGGGAGGTGCTAAGAGGCACAGAAAAGTTCTCAGAGATAACATTCAGGGCATCACCAAGCCTGCCATCAGGCGTCTGGCCAGGAGAGGAGGCGTCAAGCGTATCAGCGGTCTCATCTATGAAGAGACCAGAGGCGTCTTGAAGATCTTCTTGGAGAATGTGATTAGAGATGCCGTGACATACACAGAACACGCCAGGAGAAAGACTGTGACAGCCATGGATGTTGTCTACTCCCTGAAGAGGCAGGGCCGAACCCTCTACGGTTTCGGAGGCTGAGAAGTCTCGTTCTGACTGTTGTTCATTTATGGTGTCTCTTGACACCACCTTCTTATCTATGGGAAATTTTAAGCCTGTTAAGTGCCCAATGCATTGTTCTGGTTGGAGCTTGTAGGAATTTATTCACTGAAAAACAAAAGTTCGTTCAATTTGATTACTCTATTGTAAATCGCAAGGTTGATTGTGTGATTATGATAATCTGGGTCAATTCAAAAATCAATAACCAGGGTAAGAGGGTAGTTTTTAATTGTGGGATTATTTTCAATTTTAATTTTCAAATTATACCAAAATACTGCTGGAAATGATTTGGAAATGGGGGTGTAGAGAGTGACTGGCTTACAATGTTAATTTTGGTGTTTTCTATGGATTAGCCAAACTGCATCTAATTCTATTTGTTTTGGCCGGGATTTATTACAGATTTTTGTGGATGTAAATTACAATTAGTAATTAGAATTCGTTACAATTTTTACAACCTGAATCAATTCACTTGGCCAATAAGCTGTTTGTTCAGTTTTAAAGACGTGAAAATACGCTTTTTGATATATTACATTTTTAAAATCGAAGGGAGAAGGGTAAGAAAATACTTGGTTATTGATATTCAGGGGAAGTGGGTAATATGTATATAATTGTGTTAAATTAGTAATTATAAAAGGGCTTCTTCTCAATTTGATATTTTCTTTGTATAAAAGAAATTATGGTTTATAAAAAAAATTGTAATGACTTCTACTTTAAAGTAGATGTCAAGAAACACTTTTATAATCAAAATTATTATGGTTTATATATTTGTTAAGGTGGAAATCATTTTAATATTCTAAACGATTATGGTTTATATATTTGTTAGGCTCGAGTTTAATGAGCTCACAATGACTTTTATATTCAAAATGATTATGGTTTATATATTTGTTAAGCTGGAAATCACTTCTGTTATCTAAATGATTATGGTTTATATATTTGTTAGGATTGAGTTTAATGAGCTCACAATTTAGCCCTGCCTGATCACTAAAGACCTTTTAACTCTAGATTTATCTAATTAGTTATTTTTATGTTTGTTTTGAGTTTTATTATTATTTTATTGGAGATGTGATATGATTATTGTTGTAAAATTTTGAGAGGATTTTGGAAAAAACTGACATAAATTTTTGGAAATTATGATTATAGCTATCAATCTAGGGAATTTGGGTAATTGAGATGTTTTTGATGGTACTAAATCTATTTCCACAAAAAAAACCTGATTTAAAAATTAAGAGGATTGAATTTCTTAGTTTAGCAAAAATTTTGTTGTCTAGATTGTGATCTTGGTAGGGAACACTATTTGTTAATGCCTTAATGCTAATACGCTTTAGTAATGTTTGGAAGACTAAAGATAAAAAACAAGATAGGTTGCAAAGCAACAAGTCCCTGCTAGTGTATTTGTAGTCATATACATGATAGAAAGATTGGCTGCCCCCTCATTCACTTTGATATCTTTTTGTTCAATATCTTTGAATATAAAAATCAACTTATGTGAGGGACTTTTGTTGTAAGATTGTATCCAACACCTAAACACATGAATGGCAACACTAGGTGCTCTTGTGAAGAGATGGAGTTTGAACTAGTTTTCTCTTTTTGAGATATTTTGACACTTTAAGTTTGACTATATCCAACCAACAACCTAGACACATGAATGGTAGCACTAGGCTCTCTTGTGAAGAGATATGGAGTTTGAGCTAGTTTTCTCATTTTGACATAAGTCTAAGTTCAATTAAATAACACACATTTTGTCAAGAGTATAGATCTCTAGAAAAATACTTTCTTGCGTGCCTCATATTATCTCTATTATCTATAAGCTTAGCTCCACTTGACATTGCTATTTATATTGTTAAAGAAATCCATTTATATTAGGTCAACACACAATGTATCTATCAATAATAAATATAAAAGCTATTAGAAAACAAATTCCACATGACACACATAAGAAGTATATCCAATTAGTTTTTTAAGATACAATAGTTTAATATGGAATTTTCAGAGGTACTGTTATATATCATTATCACAACACTATTAATGATAACAAATATAAAAAATAGCTACACTTAAATACAAGATTAATATATCTCATTAGTTTGAAAAAATAAAACTATTTAATAGTTAAACTATATAGTTCATTGTTACACATTACTTTCATATAGAAAACTCTACTCTCAAAAAATTCTATTCCATAGGGAAAAAAGAGAGAAACATCCAACAAGTTTCCCTCTAACCCATGCTAAACAACAATTTTTAATAGCGAAACACTATCAACTCACATGGCTAGAAATATCACACTATGTTAATATCACTTTTGTTGCCATGAAGATCTTGTCAATATTTTCATGTGCTTCCTTGATTCCATGTGTGCACAACTTCAAGATGAAAACTAGATGGTTAAATGTAACTGTAAAAAAATTTAGTGGAAAAGTTTGTTTGTTTGTTTTTAACGGTTATTTCCACTTCAAAATTGTTTTCCATATCATAGTTTGCATCACAAAGAAATAGTTAACGAATAGTTGATTAAATAAGTTAATTAGATTAGATAAGTTAATTATATTAATATCTTTGAGCCTTGAGAAGAGCCTGGATAAGGTTGTTTCAGGTCAGCACAACCCAGCTAGCCATGCAAGGCCCAGGCTTAGGCCTAAAGCCTACATCACAAAGAAATAGTTAATTAAATAAGTTAATTTTATTAATATCATTGAGCCTTGAGAATAGAGCTTTGAGAATAGCCTAGATAAGGTTGTTTCAGGTTAACCCTTACAAAATTTAGTGGAAAAGTTTGTTTGTTTGTTTTTTTTTTTTTAACGGTTATTTCCACTTCAAAATTGTTTTCCATATCATTACCAAAATTCAGTTTGCATCACAAAGAAATAGTTAACGAATAGTTGATTAAATAAGTTAATTAGATTAATATCTTTGAGCCTTGAGAAGAGCCTGGATAAGGTTGTTTCAGGTCAGCACAACCCAGCTAGCCATGCAAGGCCCAGGCCTGGGCCTAAAGCCTACATCACAAAGAAATAGTTAATTAAATAAGTTAATTTTATTAATATCATTGAGCCTTGAGAATAGAGCTTTGAGAATAACCCATCTAGCCATGCAAGGCCTAGGCCTAAAGCCTATTTATAACCGTATTTTACTTGCTATGCATGTGTTGGATTGGTAAAGTGCTTAGTTTGTCATTTGCCCAACTATATGTATTATTAAAATATATAAGTTTCATATTATGTTCCTCTCTGAGATCTAAAATGGTCAAAGTGTGTGTTAACAACAATCCTGTGTGATAACAAATCTCAGTTACCCTTATCGATGAAAACCCTAGCCATGGCGGTCGCAACCCCTGGTTCACCTGTGGGGTTTCGGGCACCATCGTTACATCAGGCCCGCACTCTTTCTTAACAGACTGCAAATAGGGATCCTTGGCACCTGTTTGGTTTTCAGACCATCTAATTTGCCTTTGCTTTGTTGGGTCATTCGGTGTTTTGATTGGGGTTTACTGCTTCCGTCCGCTGCATCGGGGTTTGATTATTACTGTCGTGTGGGGCTTGGCTGTGGCCCGTGAACCCTGTCGGCCATTCAATTGGTGGGCTCAACTATCGGGGCGTTTCTTCCATACTTGGTGTTTTGCGCCATTTGTTTTCACTGCCTGGCCTGTCAGTGCAGGCCCTTGGCACCCACTGCTCTTTGAACAGGTCTCGGCTCCAGATTGACTTGCTGATCATGAGTGCCTACGAGGACGAGGTGGACTACACGGAGGATCCGCTGGCTGGCATGGACATTTGGGGGAATAATCCCCATGCGGTGGAGGAAGACATGGATGACATGGCCCATGTTCAGGCCATCTCAGCTCCAACGCTGCCTACCCCTTCCGATGTGGCGGGTGGCTTATCACCCATTGGGGAATTTGATCAGTTTTGTTTTGCCACGCCCTCACCCTCGAACCATGGTTTATGGGACTTCTCACAGACTGGAAACTCTTGTTTTGCTGTGGGCGACTTAGGGTCCTCAGAGCCTTTTGCAGATGATGCGCTACAGAGTATTGGGGCAGCGACTCTTACACTAGAGAACCTTAATATTGGTGGGTTTGTTCCTATCGGTGATTCTGCTGTTGATGCAGTGGGATGTGGGGGTGCAAATATCGATGAGCGTGCGGAGTGTGTACCTCCCCCGACATCTGGGGTTTTCTCAAACATTCATGAGGACGCTCCTATCTTGGACAGGTCGACCTCATCCTCAGACTCCGATAATACTGAAGATCTGGCTCTGGGGAGTGCTAAAATAGGCAAGAAGCATAGGACTACAAAGAATAAGTTCAACAAGATTACAAACATTGGTCGTGATTGTGGTATGGCGGATCTGGCACATATCGCTGCCACTATGTTAGTAGGGAAGGTGAGAGGTCGGAAGTATTCCACTGCGCGGCTGAAACAATGGACCTGTGTGATTTGGGGAGGTTCGCTTGATACCCTCCCGGAAGTATTACTGCTCACAAAAGGTTGGTTTTCTCTCACCTTTGCATAGCCGGAACAATCTGATTGGGCTCTCATGAAATACTGGCACATTGAAATGCACCCTGTTCATCTCAAACGATGGGTTCCGCTTTTTGATCCCAACAAAGAAAATGCTGGAGTTGGGCCTATCTGGATGCGATTGCTGGGATTCCCTGTTCGGTTCTGGAATGATGCTACTCTTCGAAATATCTGGGGTCTATTTGGGCTCTACCTTGACCATGATAAGTCCTACCTGGATACTGGCAGCAGAGCAGTTGCTCGCATTATGATCTTCCTTGATACTAGAGATGGTTTGCACGACAATCTCAACATGCTCTTCGATGGGATGATGTGGCAACAGATTCTTGATTACGAAGGGGTGCCTTTTAGATGCAGGAAATGCCATGAAGTGGGGCATTTCTATAAGGAATTCCCAAAGATGGGATTCACCAAGCAGATTCATAAGAAAACCCACTCTGTGGCCACTCAGACAGAACCTATCTCCAGCAATTGCCAGGTCTTGGAGGGTGAGCAGCGGGCGGCGCCGGACTCTTCTGTTGTGGTGCTGGTAACGACCCAACAGTTTCCTACTTGGCATGTTACGCAACCCAGATCACACGCGCCGTCCACTCCTACAACTTCTCACCGCTCTTCGACTATTCCGAGTACCTTTCCTATACCTGACTCTTCACATTTAATTATCTCATCCTGTTTATCATCCATTACGTCTCCTTGTTTATCTTCTGTTTCTGCTAGTTCTGCTCAACATTACCCACTTATTTTTTGTTCTATTGCATAAGCCCCGCCATATTTCACCCCCATTATATATCATACTTCTGCTGTCCCTATCTCTTGCCATCCAACCACCTGCTCAGAGTCATCCACTTCGAAACACAAATACTATTTGAGATCTCTTGCTATACCACACTCCGCGGAAGTTTTTAGTATTGGCCCTGGGCCGAGTTGCCATCCTAACAAAACCAAGGGCAGACCATCAACTATGGAAAAAGCTATTAAATAGCCAATCTTGAGGTGGAGGCTGGTACACAATCATCACTTATGCGGGTTCTTAGAGCAAGGCGACCCTATCCTGGGGTTACATCATGATCTACCTCTCCTACAACTGCAGGGGACTGGCCAACCCCGATAAGAGATTGGCACTTAAGGAACTTATTGCACAAAAGCCTATTGACATTATTTTCCTACAAGAAAATTTAGGAGACGGGGATTCGGTTGCAAAGACACTTAATTCTTTTCTTCCTAATTGGACTTTCATTACATTGGATGCTCATGGTAGATTTAGTGGCTGCGCTTTGGGCATCAACCATAGAACCACCCAGATGATCCACTGTTGGGGACGGGCAGGGGTACTTGGCATGGATATAAAATTTGGTCACTCTGAGCAGGTGTTTACCCTGATCAACGTCTATTGACCCTGCTTAAACAAAGAGGTCTATTGGAATTCTTTACTGGCCTGCTCACTACTTACCCTCCCTAATATAATCATGGGTGGTGATTTGAATTTCTCATTAGGCATTTCCGAATCTTAGGGTACACATGCTATTCCTGATCCTCTGGCTGAGTATTTTTGCACTAAACTCGGGAAGGTGGATCTTTTGGACATTCAGACTACAAAGATTCAACCCACTTGGCGGAATAGGAGTGTTGGTGATGCGGCTCTGGCTCGCAGACTGGACAAATTTTTGGTCAAGCAGCCCCTTCTTAACACCTTAGATCGTGCTCGTCAATGGGTGGGGCAGGGGGGAATGTCTGATCATTCCCCTATATTTCTCGAATTTGAGTGCGGCCCTAATAGGACGCGACCACCATTTAAATTTAACTCCAGATGGTTACAAGACCCAGATTATCATGAGATGGTGGTTCAGGCTTGGTAGCACTGTTCACATCAACCTGACAGTGACCCTACCTGGATCATTAATAATAACCTATCTCGCATCAAGAGCTTGACTATCAATTGGGTTAAGAACAAAAAGCGCCTGGAACGAGAAGAGCTCAACCGGATTGAGCTAGAAATTGCTCAACTTAATAACTCTGATCTTACTGGATATAGGTCCCGCGCCACTAAAGAGTACCTTATAGCTCTTGAAAATAATAAGACAAAGCTCCTGAGACAAAAAGAGGAGGATTGGCGACTCAAGAGCAGAGCTATTTGGCTTCAGACAGGAGATGAAAATACAAATTTTTTTCAACAACATGCAAACGGTCGCAGGATTGCAAATTCAATTTGGGAACTCACTGATCAGCATGGTTTCGTGGCTCGTACTCAATCACAACTACATGATTTGGGTACTCAATATTTCACTAATCTTTACAGAGCACCTCTCCATGTTGATCTACTGGATATTTTGCATATTACTCAATCTTTCAACATATATGTGGAACCTGAGCAGGAGGAAGAACTAAATGCTTCGGTCATCAGGGGGGAGCTGGAGGGGGTATTGAAATGGTTTAAAAGAGACAAAAGTCCTGGGCTTGACGGTTGGTCCATTGAGTTCTTCATTCACTTCTTTGAGTTGATGGCAAATGACCTACTGATTATGATAGAAGACAACAAAGTGAGGGGTCAAATCTATGATGGATTTAACTCCACTTTTATTGCGCTCATTCCAAAATCAGATCATCCATCCGACTTTCAAGACTATAGACCAATCTCTCTCTGTAACTGCATCTACAAGATTATCTCCAAGATCATCGCCAATCGAATTAAACCATTCTTATCTGATCACATAGCCAAGGAACAATTTGCTTTTCTTCATCATAGGCAAATCCACGAAGCAATTGGCACTGCCCAAGAAGCCCTCCACTCCATTAAAACCAAACATCTTAAATCCACCATACTCAAGATTGACTTGGCAAAGGCCTTTGATCAGGTGAATTAGAGCTACCTACACCTCATTCTTATACAAACTGGATTTCCTCATACTTTTATCAACTGGATTATGGGATGCATTTGTCATGCTACTTTCAGCATCCTCCTCAATGGCACTGCATTTGATTTCTTTCATGCGGGTAGAGGATTATGCCAAGGATGTCCTCTATCACTTTTATTATTTGTCCTTGTTATGGAGGGTCTCTCTGCTCTCATAAAAAATGCAAAGGCTCGGGGTACCTTTCATGGTCTCCGAGTAATGACATATTACATCTTAATCATCTATTATTCGTGGATGATGTACTAATTTTTCTTGATGGCTATGAACATGATGTTGTACAATTTAATATATTTCTCCAAAGTTTTTGCAGAGCCACCAGAATGATCCCTAATTCCCTCAAGTCTTCTATCATCATGATCGGATGTTCGGCTCGGGAATGAGGCAACGCATTGCATCTATTTGCATATGTCAGTGTTAATCTCAGCGAGGGACTGAAATACTTGGGGTATCTCATCAAACTAAACAACTACCAAATCAAAGATTGGAACTGGGTCATAGCCAAAGTTGAACGTAGAATCAATGTTTGGTATAATAGATGGCTTTCCAGAGCTGGCCGCTTAGTCCTCATTAAATCAGTTCTCGAGGCCATTCCAGTCTACTCGATGACCCTGGCTTGGCTACCGATTGGTGTTACAAACTGCATTAAGTGCATATGTAGACATTTCTTATGGTGCAACAAGGAAAAGGATAACACATTTGCCTGGATTGCTTGGGATCACATCAACATTCCCAAGCAGTGGGGTGGCTGGGGGATCAAAGATCTCCATCTCTTCTCTAATGCTCTGGTTGCCAAAATGTGCTGGCATTTAATCACTGGGAATAGTCTCTAGAAGGAGGTGTAGAAATTTGCTGAATAATGATTAATTATCCACCGAGACTATCCTGATCACATATCAATTCGAATTCATATGCAACACATAATCTCTTCCACTCAGATCATCACACATGCGGAAATAAAACAAGCGATAGCACATCAAATCATCATACACATTAACACGGTATGTATGGGGAAAGCTTATAGCTGAAAACCCCGCAGCTATTGTGTATATTATAATGGAGAAATCATGTAACAAACTCAGTACAATACTCCTCACAAGTACTCAGTACTTTCTCATAAAATTACACACAAACTAGCTTGGTTTTGAACAGGTTACTGGTTCAAAACTCACCACTAATTGCCTTGCCTCTATTGCGCAATCATGGCCTGTCTAAATAGAGATCCAAGGTTCGAATCTCCTTGGCTTGACAGTGCAATCATCATGGGAAATTCCTCCAAGTGTGGTGCAAATCTCATACACAACTGATGTCGCCACTGATAGCTAACTCCACCCTTTCATCTACCTCTTTCACTGGTCTCCACTGAACTGTCCATGCACTGTAGTGAACTGATGTGTTCTTGAGTTGAATAATGAGTTACTAATTAATGAATAAAATAATATTTAATTCACTCCACTCATTACTAGTTGATTAGCTAGTTAAAATAATCTCAACTAGTTCAACTAAGTTAAACCGAACACAACTCCACTAGCTGTCTCATTAACTCCACCAAACTTCTGCCACTGAAGTCCTAACTGAAGTCAACCATGCATGTGCTCACCAAACCCCTAGGAATAGCGTAATTCCTCTGTCGGATGCATGAGCCACTTCCAAGGCTCGAACTGAAGTGCTCCAAGAGAGTAAACTGAAGTTTATAGTCCAAATATTATTAAGGGTAAATAATATTTGACTTCCCTATTTTAAGGAGAGGAAGTCTAAAAATAGACTTCGACCTATAGGTCCAAAAAATAGAGTCCCATATATTTTTACCAACATGACCAATACTCCAAGAATAACATACTGCAATTCCCGGACCATGCTCCATATGTCTAAAAATAGACATAGTCTAAAAATAGACTTTGCGCCAGAATTTGCCTGCGGGCCCACTTAGTGAAGGCGACTTCATTTCACTAAGCTCCATCATCTTGCTGCATTTTCAACACTCCCTCTCGGCAAGATATGGATTATCTGCAACCCCTATCCTGCCTCTGTGGAATTCGAACTTGCTCCTGGTGAGCGCCTTCGTCAGGATGTCGGCATCCTGATCCTCCGTGGGAACATATGAAAGCATCATGATTCTCCGCTGAACACAATCTCTGATATGATGGTACCTGATGTCGATGTGTTTTGACCTATCATGAAATACTGGATTAGCCGAGAGTTTAATGCAACTCTGGTTATCACAGTAGATCACTGTAGGCTCCAAATGCAACCTGAACAATCCAACGAGGATCTTCCTCATCCAAATAGCCTCGCATGTAGCCAAGCTAGCTGCCATGTACTCGGCCTCTGCTGAACTGAGTGCCACGGATCTCTGCTTCCTGCTGTACCAGGAAACTGCTGTCGACCCAATGCTGAAAACTCCTCCGGATGTGCTCTTCCGGTCCGTTGGGCTCCCTGCCCAATCTGCATCAGTGAAGCCAGAAAGCTTCGCTCCATCCTCCTGTCTGTACCATAGACCATATCCCGATGTGCCTCTAATATAACGCAATACATGCTTGCCTGCCTTCCAAAAGAGCTTGGTAGGCTTAACCATAGCTTGCGAAAGCTGGTTAACAACATAGCATATATCGGGTCGTGTATTGACCAGATACATAAGCGACCCCACCAACTGTCGATAGGCAGTGGCATCCACTACCTCCGCTGAAGTAGCATCCTCCTTCCTCCAACCACCAGAAAGAGGAGTGTCAACAGGCTTGCAGCCTTGCATGTTGAACCTCTCCAGAATCTCCCAGGCATACTTGCCCTGAGAAACAAACAGTCCTCCGCTGCGCTGCCAAATCTCCAATCCCAGGAAATAATGAAGGATGCCCAAGTCCTTCATCTCAAACTCTCATGCAAGATCCTCCTTGCATGAAAGTATCAATTGCTCATCGCCAGTCAAAATTAGATCATCTACATACAGTACGATGATCAACAGCTTCCCCTCCACCACAATCTGGTACAGGTTAGGATCCGCCTCACTCTTGGAGAATCCAAGCCCGGTGAAGTAGCTGTCTATCCGAGTGTACCAAGCACGAGGTGCTTGCTTCGGCCCGTACAGTGCTCTCTTGAGTCGGCACACATGCGACTCACTGCTGAAGATCTCAAAACCTTCAGGCTGCTCTATGTACACCTCCTCCTCAATAACTCCATTGAGGAACGCGGTCTTCACATCCATCTGATGAATGTGCCACCCCATCTGCGCTGAGAGAGCAAGGATCGTCCGTATGGAAGAGTACCTTGCGACAGGTGCAAAGGTCTCCTCATAATTGATCCCCTCGATCTGTGAAAAGCCACGGGCGACAAATCTCGCCTTGTACTTCTCCACACTCCCGTCAGCCGCCTGCTTCACTTTGTAGATCCATCGCGAACCCACCACTGATTTCCCCTTCGGTCTTGGGACAATCTCCCATGCACTGTTTCTGACGATCAAATCATATTCTTCGATCATGGCATCTACCCATGCGGGTTCCTCCACAGCTTCCTCAAAATAGGATGGCTCCGTCACGACACATTGACTCACAAGAGCCATGTATCCAGTGTACCGATCCGGTGACTGCCTCTATCTGCGCTGTGCTATAGGTGGTCCTACAACCTTCTCTACATCTCGAGCCAGTCGCTCAGCTTCTGTAGTGCGCATGCGCCCTCTGATGGTTGGCGCTGCTTGGGTGGTTTCTTCCACCTCTTGAACTTCCTCTTGTGGTTGATCCACATCCGGAAGCTCCTCCTTAGGAACTAACAACTTCTCATCTACATGCAAGTGTAGCTCCCTCTCAAGCGAACACTGCATGGCTTTCTCCTCCTGAAATTTTATATCCCGTCGCACAACAGTCTTGCGACTGTCTGACAAATACACCCGATAGTTGTGAGGTGTATCAGTGTACCCCACAAATATTCCAACCTCAGCGGTTGGATCCAACTTCCTTCTTGCATCCTTTGTCACATGCATGTAGACAGGAGAACCAAAGATCCGCAAATGGGAAATATCAGGCCTCTTGCCAGAATAAGCCTCCTCCGATGTACTCATGCCAAGAACCTTGTGAGGACAACAGTTCTGCACATACACTGTTGTATTGCATGCCTCAGCCCACAAGTGAAGGGGTAGGCCCTGATCATGCAACATCGCCCGTGCAGCACCCACGATCGTTTTGTTCTTCCGCTCAGCCACCTAGTTCTGCTGTGGGTTATGGGGTGCGATGAGCTCTCTCTGAATCCCTTCTGCAGTGCAGAACTCCTTGAATTCAGGCGAGATGAATTCACCACCGTTATCACTCCTTAGAGAAATCACCTTCTTCCCCGACTCCTTCTCGACCAGTGCTTTAAACTCACAGAACTTCGCGAATGTATCGCTCTTCTTCTGCATGAAGAAGATCCAGCACTTTCGAGAGAAATCATCAACAAAGATCACACAATACTTGTGCTTTGCTGTCGAAGCAACTGAGAAAGGACCACACACGTCTGTGTGAACTCTCTCAAGGATCGTCGTGGCGCGACTATCCTTCTCGTGAAAGGTGGCTTTCACATACTTCCCTAAGGTACACCCCTTGCACTGATCTGACTGTGCAAGAGTGCCCTTAGGAAGCCCAGTAGAAATCAGCTGCAGAATCTTCAAAGCTCCATGGTGAAGGTGGCCCAATCTCCTGTGCCACAGTTCGCCCTCATCATCCCGGCTCACCACTTCTCCCGCCTTGCATGCCATAGCTGCGCAGCCATCTACCTGCAACTGATAAAGGTTCTTGGTTCGAACCCCTATCTTCCGGGTCTCTCCAGTAGTCTTACTGTGCAGGAATGCTTTTCCTTCGCTGAAGACCACATCATACCCCTTATCCTCCAACATAGCCACAGAGATGAAGTTCTTCTTCAATCCAGGTACATGCATGACATCCTTCAATACAAATGGTTTACCAGACTCCCTCTGAAAGGATATGGTACCGATACCAGTCGCACTGTATCTACCATCATCGCCCATCTCGATGTGCATGCCCAGATCTTTGTCCTCCAGATCTGAGAACAAATCCCGATCTCTCGTCATATGAAATTATGCACCGCTGTCCAAGAACCACACCGATCCCATCACACTTGAAACCAAGCATGCAATCAGTGAAAATTCAAGCTCGAACTATGAATCCAAAGCTTCTCCATCTGCAGATATTCCCGCTTGCTTGTTTTTCTTCTTCTTCGGACAATTGGTAGCATAATGCCATGATCATGGCAGTGAAAACACTTCACTTTCGCCATATCCTGCTTCTTTCCCTTTGCACTGGAATGAGAAGTTTTCTTACCCTTCCCCTTCTTTGCTTTGGCAACCAAAGCGCAATTTTCTTCATCAGCTCCCTTTGATGAAGATCCATCCCGAGTAGTCCTCCTTATCTCCTCCTGCATGAGATCCGCCCAAAGGCGCTCCCATCCCGGCAGCTTCTCCCAACCATTGAAACTATCTTGATATGAGTGCCAAGCCTTCGGAAGACCAAGGAGAGCCAGGTTGACCATGTCCTCGTCTTCGACAGTCACCCCCACACTTCCCAGCTCATCTCTGCATTGAGTGAACTTCGTGAGGTATTTGGCGATACTGTCGCCCTTCTCCATCTTGATGTTCTTGAGCTTATCTTTGAGCGCCAGCTTCCTTTGGTCGCTCTTACTCTGGAATAGATCCGTCAAAGCTTTCCACATTAAATATGGAGTAGCCTTTCCATGCAGGCTGGATACAATATTATCCTTGACGCCCTCCAACAGGATCCTTCGACACTTCGCCATCTTCTTTTGCCATGCTTCGACTTCAGCAGGATCAGTGGGCTTTTGGACATCCGTATCTACGAACTCCTTCAGACCATTATCTTCTAATACTTCCTCCATGCAATCCTTCCATGCAACATAATTCGAACTGCCTTCAAGAGCATATTCGAGTCACAAACCATTGAAAGACATTTTCAACACCGGCACCAAGAAAACAAAACTGCTGCAAAATTTCGAATTCCACCTCAAAGCTCAACCGCTCTAGATCTTTGAGAACAAATTATTTCTAGCACAGAGATTGACTGCAAGGGGCGTTTACCAGACCTTTCACTTTCCGAAGAAAGATGAATCCGGAGGCTACCTGGCCCGCATGCAGACTCTGTCTACCGAAATAAGTTTGTAATCACTGTGATGATCAATCTCTGCTTCAATAGCTCCGATACCATATAGAAATTTGCTGAATAATGATTAATTATCCACCGAGACTATCCTGATCACATACAATTCGAATTTATATGCAACACATAATCTCTTCCACTCAGATCATCAAACATGCGGAAATAAAATCAAGCGATAACACATCAAATCATCATACACATTAACACAGTATGTATGGGGAAAGCTTATAGCTTAAAACCCCGCAGCTATTGTGTATATTATAATGGAGAAATCATGTAACAAACTCAGTACAATACTCCTCACAAGTACTCAGTACTTTCTCATAAAGTTACACATAAACTAGCTTGGTTTTGAACAGGTTACTGGTTCAAAACTCACCACTAATTGCCTTGCCTCTATTGCGCAATCATGGCCTGTCTATATAGAGATCCAAGGTTCGAATCTCCTTGGCTTGATAGCGCAATCATCATGGGAAATTCCTCCAAGTGTGGTGCAAATCTCATGCACAACTGATGTCGCCATTGATAGCTAACTCCACCCTTTCATCTACCTCTTTCACTGGTCTCCACTGAACTGTCCATGCACTGTAGTGAACTGATGTGTTCTTGAGTTGAATAATGAGTTACTAATTAATGAATTAAATAATATTTAATTCACTCCACTCATTACTAGTTGATTAGCTAGTTAAACGAATCTCAACTAGTTCAACTAAGTTAAACCGAACACAACTCCACTAGCTGTCTCATTAACTCCACCAAACTTCTGCCACTGAAGTCCTAACTGAAGTCAACCATGCATGAACTCACCAAACCCCTAGGAATAGCGTAATTCCTCTGTCAGATGCATGAGCCACTTCCAAGGCTCGAACTGAAGTGCTCCAAGAGAGTAAACTGAAGTTTATAGTCCAAATATTATTAAGGGTAAATAATATTTGACTTCCCTATTTTTAGGATAGGCAATCTAAAAATAGACATCGACCTATAGGTCAAAAAATAGAGGTCCATCTATTTTACCAACATGACCAATACTCCAAGAATAACATACTGCAACCCCTGGACCATGCTCCATATGTCTAAAAATAGACATAGTCTAAAAATAGACTTTGCGCCAGAATTTGCCTGCGGGCCCACTTAGTGAAGGCGACTTCATTTCACTAAGCTCCATCATCTTGCTTCATTTTCAACAGGGTTGATATGAGCGAAATGAAAAATTCCAAGAATGGTCATATTTGTGGTAGAATCATAGATTTCAATCCAAATATATTGATTGAAGGGGTCGGTTTTATGAAGTGAGATGTGTGAGGAAACAATGTTCGTTATATAGCAGGCTATACCACCAAAACCCCGTCGAGAGGATTTCTTATTTCAAGCTGACCAAAGAGTGAAACCCTCAAGGTGAGGGGCCCTAGATTCATCATGCTCCCAAGTTTCAACTAAAAGAATAAGGTCAATATCACTCAATATACAACTTAACATAGGATATTTACACCAAGGAAAACCACGACAGTTCCAGAAGATGATCTGGTGTGATGTAAGTTCTTATTTATCACTCGTGCTTGAGAATTTATCTCTAATAATATCTTTCCCATTCCTAATGATTTCCCATTTCCCTCACTATCTTTCCTCCTTGACCTTTTGGACTTCTTTCCTAAGTTTAGGTCAGTCTTCCGTAATGAGATCTTCATTTATAAAGATTATTGTTCCTTTTAGGCTTGGGAATTTCCTGATTATATCCAATTTGTTTTCATTACAACTGACCTTGACACAAATTAGTCTGTGTTTATGCTAAAGTAACTTTCCTACCCTTACTTCTTTCGTGGGATAAGTTGTTTGAATTTGATATTTTTTTTTTAATTGTTTTTTAACTATTTCTGATGCATCTTCATTAATTTGTTCTTCTATACCCACAATTATAAGGTTTAAGGCTATTTTGTGGCATTGATAGGTGAGTACAATTAGTTTGTTAATTTCCCCTTTTATGGGTTCAATATCTAAGTTATTCTGTGTGTTATTTAGGGTTGAGTTATTACGTAGTTGTTCTTTTGGATTTTTAAAATCATTTTTCAAGGTGTCATTTTCTTTAACCATTGCTTGTTTACTATTTTATATTTCTTGAATTTTGCCTTTCATTTCTTGGAGTTCAGTTTCGAATGTGATTATTTTATATTTTAATGATTTGTGGTTGTTGTCAAGCATTGTAGTTAATTCTAGTTTAAAATGATTTTCTCTTTCTTCTCTTCGTCTTTCTGAAGATTCAATGTACTCATAAAGACTCTCTAAAGTACATTTACTTGGTCTGCCTTTTCCACAGGGAGACTTAGAAATATGAGGGGAGGTACTCATAGTGTAATTAAACAAAACTTAACAAGAAGAGAGTAAGTGGGAACATGTGCACGTGTGATGAAGAACCAATGGGAAGTTACACTTACCGCACCTCGGAGATTGTATCCAAAACCTATGAAAGGTAGGTTTTGGTCTTCCTAATTCAAAGCATCATGGTATTATCCCTATCAAACTTTAGATGCTTTTTTTTTTCACCCACTATAAAAATAGATAATAGATGTCTGCTATTGCTTCCCACCATGACAACTCAACTCTTTGTACTTCATAGCCCAGGTGTGAATTCTTCCAATTAACTGAATTTTGATTTTGATTTGAATTAAAATTATTATTATGAAAAACTTAATACTATTATTATGAACGTAAAACTTCAAATAACTATATTGTTTTAGTATTGAATATGTTGAAAACCTAAAATGATTATTTAATATGTTAATAATATATATTAAACCATTATTTAATAGGCTAATAATATAAAAAATTAATATATTAATACGTCCACTTTATTTAATATATAAAAAATATAAAAATTAATATATTAATAAGTTTTAGTAAAACAACTAAGGTAATATATTAATAATATCAAAACTTAATATTATTTTACGTTTTAGGTTTTAAGTTGTTCTTTTACATTTTAGGTTTTAATACAAGATAAAACGAAATGTATTAGGTTTTAGTATTATATTTAATATAAGTGATTTTAATATTAGGTTTTGATATGATGTTTTTTTTAATGTTAATATTGGTAATATAAACAAAAATTTTGTTTTAATATTAAAGTTTATAATGTTTGGTTTAATATAAAGGTTTGTAATATTTAAATATAATCAAATAAATTTAATTGTTGGTTAAATCTAGTCAATAATAATGGTTTATCAAGGTTTTTATGGTCAATCATAATCTTCTATGCTCAATAATGATGAATCTAGGTTAACCATAATGGTAAACCATGGTCAACCAATATGGTCACCCATAATGGTTAATCATAGTGGATCAATATTGATCAACTATTATTAATCATAGTCAACCATGGCCGATCATTATCAACCATTGTGAACCATTATCCACCATGGTTAAACATGGTTTCATATGCTCAATCATATTTAACCATTATATACATATATAAGGTAGTTTGAAATATAAATTTAATATATTAATAATGGTCATCCTAATGGTCAATTAATATGGTCACTATAATGGTTCCATAATGGTAAACCATTAATGTGGGCCATGGAAAACCATTATCAACCATTGTCAACCATTATCAGTCATTGTGAACGATGGTCAATCATGGTCAAACCTTGTTGAATATGCTTAACCGTGATCATCCATATGGTCATAATATTGGGATTATAATATTAGGGTTTATAATGTAGAGTTTAATATTAGAGTATATAATATTTGTTTTAGTATTAGAGTTTATAATATTGAGTTTATAATATAGGGTTTATAATATTGAGTTTAATATTAGGGTTTATACTATCATGTTTAAAATTAGGGTTTATAATATTAAAGCACGGTTAAACAAATTCAACCATAATGATCAATCAAGGTTTTTATAGAAAACCGTTATCAACCATGGCTAACTATGGCCAACCATGATCGACCATTTCCAACCATGACGAGCGATGGTCAACCATGGTCAACCATGATCAACCATGGTTAACCATGGTCAACCAATATTGGCATTAATAATATATTTTTTTACATTTGATTATATATATTGGTTGATATCCGGTTTGATATTAAGATTCATAATATTAATCCCAAGGGTTTATAATACTAATCTTAGGGTTTAATATATTAAAAATAGGGTTTAATATATTAATCTTATGATTTATAGCATTAGGGTTTATAATATTAATCTCACTGTTTATAATATTTGATTTTATGAAGTTAGGTTTTATAATATTCAGTTTAATATTAGGGTTTAATATCTTGATGCTTGAATAATATAAAAATATGTGCAACATCGCATTGTGAGAAACATAATCTTAATATGACAATCAATCTCACAATGATTTTCACAATGTTACATTACATTGCAATTTATTCAATGTTGCAATGTGAAATTATAAAAATGGGGTTTAATATTAGGGTTTATAATATTAGGTTTTTACTATTCGGGTAGATAATATTGTGTTTAATATTGGGTTTATAATATTGGGTCAACTATTATCAACCATTATGAACCACGATTAATCATGGTAAAATATCGTGGAATATGCTTAACCATGATGAACCATATTGGTTTACCATTATGGTCTTAATATTCAGTTTATAATATTATGTTTTATAATATTGGGTTTAATATTAATGTTTATAATATTGGGTTTATAATATTCAGTTTAATATTAGGGTCTATAATATTGGGTTGAATATTAGGGTTTACAATATTCAAACATAGTTAAACAAAGCCAACCAATGGTAAAACATGGTCAACTAGAATGATTAGTCAAGGGTTTTTCGACAACCATGATTAGACATAGCTAAACATGTCCAACTCTGATCAATGATTTTAAACCAAGATCAATGATGGTCAACCAAGGTCAACCATGGTTAAGTGTACTCAACCATAGTTAACCATGGTAAAGAAATATCACCACTAATAACATATTGGTTTATATATATATATATATTGGTTGATATTGGTTTTAATATTAGGATTTATAATATTAATCACAAGGGTTTATAATCATAATATTAGGATTTATAATCATATATTAAAATTACGGTTTAATGTATTTATCTTAAGGGTTACAATACTTGGTTTTAGAATTCTAGGGCTTATAATATTAGGTTAAATATTAGGGTTTAATATCATGATGTTGGAATGATACATAAATGTGTGCAACATTGCATTATGATAAACGTTATCTCAATGCGATATTAATTGGACAATGATGTCACAATTTTACATTAGATTGTAATTTATTCAATGTCTAATTGCAAAATTACAAAATCAGGGTCTAATATTAGGGTTTATAATATTATGGTCTTTCATATTAGGTTTATAATATTGGGGTATATAATATTGTGTTTAATATTGGGTTTATAATATTAGGGTTTAATATTGAGTTTATAATATTGGGGTTTTTAATATTGGGTTTATAATATTGTGTTTAGTATGAGGGTTTGAAATGTTGAGTTTTTAATATTTGGTTTACAATAATATGCTTCCACCTTTTTAGGAAAGGTTTAGCTGAGTAGGTAGGTTGAGATTTTGCAGCGCTTTCAGCCATTTTTCAGGGTATGATCCCTCTTTCTTTCAGATACATTTAGATCAGTTATTATCTCATCCAAAACTCCCTCTCGAGTCTTGTTTGACCGCTCCCTTAGGGTCCCTCTTCTTTTCCCTTAGGGTTTTAACCTGTCGCATCCCATTTTGTAGCATTTTCCCTCTAGTTTCTTGTTGTTTTCTGCACCTATTTTCATCAGATTTGAGTCATTATATCCCTTCCCCTTAGACCTTATATCTTTTGGCCACCTTGCATGTTTGATTCAATTTTGCCCACCTCTTAGAACAGTTTCTTTGGAGGCCTTATTTTTGGGTTGAATTTATGCATATTTAACTGTTTATTTTACTATCGTTTTAGTTTTATTTACAGTTATAAATTTTTTTTCTCATTCTTTATACACAACCATGTGGGCTTCATTAAAATTAAAACACAAATTTCACACACGCACACCTAAAGCTAAGAGTGTTTGGTTTGCACCGCTAAGCCAAGACATAATCATTGTAATTAATTTATCTGTCCCTTTGCACCTTTGTTTATCTCTCTTCATTATTGGGTTACTTGTGTCTTGTGACCATTGCACCCCCAAGGCGTTTACCCAGAGATTCCTAGGCCTTCATCCTTAGTTTCCATTAAGAATACTTACTCCACCTGGTAGATGCTGAGTTAGTCCTCCGTTGAGTCCCTATATCGACTCTGATTCTGGTCCATCAGGTCATCAATCAGATTCTGAACCTGGTTCCCCTCTACCTCATTCTCCCACCATTTTAGGTGTCAACGTAGGTACTAGTTCTATCACTTCTCTTAGTTACCCGCATCAATAGACTCTTCCTCATGATTGGGATTTTAGTATACCTATGGGTTCTTTAGCTTGTATTGTTAGACTTCTACTCCTTCAGTATAGGATAGTATAGGTTTAATAAAGGATAGTACAGGTTAAACATTGTTGGTTATTAGCCTCGACCCTAACTCTGGAGCTGCTAATAGTGGAACCAATACCAGAACCATCCTGCCTACTCCCTTGATACCTTTTATGACAGGTTTGAGCCTCCTCGATTTCAGCCAGTTAATTAGTGACCCTATATAGCATGATCTAGGTTGGCCTGTTAGGCAAACTAAACTTCCTTATGAAATCCCTAAGTTTGAAGGAAACGTTGGAGAGGAACCGACTAATCACATTTGTTCCTTCCACATGTGGTGTTCGTCCAATTCTACCACTGATGATTCTATCCGTCTTTGGTTATTCCAGTGTACGCTCACTGGAGACGCTGCAAAGTTGTATGTCGACCAAGCATCTACCTCTCATTCCACTTTTGCGAATATTGCTAAAGCATTCTTATCCTACTTCCAGTTACCTTTTTGATATGATACTGATACCGAGTTACTGACTGCATTCCGTCAAACTTTTGCCACCCTCCTTTCTAACCATGTCCAAGAATAGCACAGAAGGAGGAGCTTATGTCAAGATCCCACATTCTATGACCATGTCTATATGGATTGGTTTCTCATAACACTTTTTCCCTTTATTAGTAAAGATGTCGCATCTCACTTTCCTCATAAAGAGGAAGAAGCTCTCCAAATCACGTTGAAATATGACCTCATCTACGCCTAGTATGGTTATGTTTATAAAATCTTACTGAATCTCCCTAGACATGCTGGTGCCAATGCACCAAGGGAATCTCATGTTGTCGAAGGTATCGTTGGATCACTTTCACATCTATATACTCATCCTCCCATGGGTTATGGTTTCCCTGAGAGAGGGGCCAGCTCCTCTAACACTTATCCCCCTCCTGGAAACATGTATCTAGGACAAAGCACATTTTCCACATTGCATCAACTGATGTTAGGGCCTGCGGTTTCTCAACCTCCTTTTTATCCTTATCCAAATCCCGATGCTCCAAACCCTCGGCATTAGCACCCCAACTTTCTATGCCTTCTCAACCTCTGCCACAACAACCACCTCCTCCTCTGAATTAGGTGTATGCGTAGCAGAGCATGATCGATCCTCCAAATTCTAAGAAAAAGAGGAAAGAAGACAAAAATGAGCCAGTGCAAGGTAATCAAGGGCGCCAAGGGAATCCGCCAAACACTAACAACCAACAACAAGGGAATTAGCCCAAGCAGGACAAGCCTCTTCATATGAACAAACCTTGTTCTTGTTATGGTGTGCATGGCCATTAAAATAAGGATTTTCCCCTTATACCCCAAATACGTCAGTTGTGGGAATCACAAGAAACATCTAGAGGACAACAAGCCTTGGTTTCGGCTCCTCCAAATACTATGCCTGTCCAACAAGTTTTTTTTACTGATCCTTTCCCTCAGTAAGGATATGTCACTGCCCAACTCCCTCAAGGTTAGGCTACCCCTAAAAAATCTCAATCTGGTACCTCTGATTACCATATTCTCATGATGAATTTTGAAGTGGTTAATACTACTGATGTCAAACTTCAAATTTGGTCATGCCAATATGGCAAGCCTCCTGTTTCGTCTCCAACCAAGTCTCAAATCAAAGTTTCCACAAAGTATAGTTTGACAGATGATGCCCCATTACAGATCCCTTAGCCACGAGTAGAGGTCCTTCCCAAGATCCCCAGAGGGCCATTAATCCAAACTGTTGCTTCTTCGAAATTCACCCATAATTACAACATAATAGATGACTTAGCACAATCTCCTGCTGCTATGTCAATGCTGGAAGTCCTCCACTCATGCCCTTCACAACGTAAAGCACTATTATATGCTCTCGATGGTCTAGATCCTTCAGATGATCATTTGATCATATTTGATGTTGACAAGTCAGAACATCCCCCCTTACCTTCATCCGTCACCTTCCAAATACCAGTCAAGATTCAGAATGCCCATGTTTCGCACTGTATCATTGATGAGGGTCCATCCACTTGCGTAATGTTTACCTCTATTTGGAATAAACTCGGATCCCTTGAGCTAGCCCAATCCAAGATCACCTTGTGTGAGCCTTGGGACGGTCACTCTTCTTAGCCCCTTGGCATGTAACGCAATTATGTTGTCACTCTTGTGGGAAAGGCTGTCTGTATTGACATTGAAGTCATCGATGCCCACTTGGATTACAGCATCCTGTTGGGTCGTAGACACACCTTAGGCCACTATTTTCTATCTATCATCATCCATGAGATCCTTGGTGGAAAACCCCTCCAGGAAATTCCCTTTTGTTTCAACTGAACCTCCTTTAGCGATCACCTTGGGCTCAATATCGATAGATTTTTCATATAATATCTCTTTGTCTACCCTCTCTAGTGATGCATATGTGAACCATATCTCTCATGATGATGCATCAGGTAGCCCCACCGTGTAATGTGGTCTTTCTTCTACCAGTTGCCCCATATTTCACTTTGATGAAGACATTATGGAAATAATGACCACCCCTAAATTTCCTTGGGATGATATGAACCACCGTGCATACTTCCCTCCGCAGCAGTGTCGTGACCAATATGTTGTGGAGTCTAAAGAATTCTTCTTAGATGAGGTTGATGAGTTTAGAAATCCCATTCCTGTACCTGATGCTTTCAACGAAGAAAACATTGCCTTGGGGGCACTCAGCGCCCGGGATGAAATTGAGGCTTACACCAAGCTACTAAAATAATTCCATAATGTTTCCACCATGTCCTATTTAGAGAGGCCTGTTCATGATCCTGTCATTGTCGAAGACCAGTTCGACACATGGACTGATGCCTACCCTGTCCGTCAAAAGTTGAGACACATTTCTCGACGAGAGAATCTCAAAACCATAATCGATAAGCTCAATTAGGATGTCTGTTCTTTTCCTGTTTTCAAGAAAACATGCACCATTCATGTTTGTATGGAATTTTGCGACCTGAATAAATCTTGTCCCCATGACAGCTTCCCTACACCATGTATTGATCATATCTTTAACCAGTGTAAGGGGAATTTAAATTTTACCCATAGAATCCCCCTTGCATGTTTTATTTCTTCCATGCATACAAGTTTCTTGTACTTTCCATCATCTTCTCCTTTTTTTTCTTGTGACGCCTTTTAGATGGATCCTTCATCCACACCGTACATCAGCTATGCCGACGGTGCAGGTTG
This sequence comes from Pinus albicaulis, assembly GCA_034641835.2. Classification (NCBI taxonomy): domain Eukaryota; kingdom Viridiplantae; phylum Streptophyta; class Pinopsida; order Pinales; family Pinaceae; genus Pinus; species Pinus albicaulis. Next base: position 24,710 of record JAXQQM020090052.1, read on the forward strand.
CTACTCGCAAAATCTAGCCTCGGTAACCTGGGCCATTTTTAGCCCCATATATTAGTTAGTCCATTCCCATGGCGTATGTATTGGATCTGCCACCAATAATTAGGTCAAATATGATGTAGTGATAGGTTTTTCAGTCGATTCCCTTAACCATTGCATCCTTCATCTTCATATTCATTTAGATTCCTTGCTTCTTGTGACACAATTGAATGGTGTTTATTGTGTGCATAACCATGTCCTTTTTAGAAGATATTTACGAATGAAGCTCTTAATGCATGAATTTGAAAACATTACTTTCAGTCATGTACCTAGTGCCAAAAATCACTATGTAGATAACATTGTAAACAATATTCGACAAGACAAGACAATAACACAAGACAATAACATTAAACAAAAGGTGAGCCATATTCTCGTCATATATAAAATATGCATATCCATAATATGTTTCCACAAAATCATAAATTTTTTGGAGTCCTCTACTCTAATACATCCGACATTCCCATAGCATGTTAAAAAAATCAAAGCTCGAGGCACCTCATGCCCCTACATCTAATGACTATCTAGAGGGTCCTGAGCCAATTTCTCGTGATGCAGCCTTGGCTGTGTTTACCCACAATATGCATATAAAATTTAAAAATGCATACCCACAGGCATATAATCCAATAATCTGGCACAAAAGCTTCTTATTTAATCTTAAAAAGAAGATTTCCTCACCTTTTAACCCATGGTTATAAAAACCAACAATAATAACTTCATATGCGAAAGATTTTATATCAATTTTTAAATAAGCCATAATAAATCACTCACACATTACAAACCAACTTCATATAATCTGCAACAACAAAAGCTTTCCCCGAAATCACATTTCAACCATTTGTTGATATAGTCATTTATCAGACTATTTCTTTCTCTTTTTCACTCAGAAAATAAACTCACCTTATGGAAATTTGATATATATGAAGTTGGCTTTAATTTAAAACCCAAATATCTCAGCATATATTAATGTTTAGCCCAATCAATTCACCTTTCTACTTTTCGGCATATGCTTCTCTTCATCTCCGCGTAGAATATCTAACACCAAACAATAACACCAAGTTTTCTACGCATTTGACTTTGGATACAAACCCAAAACACCAACATAATATTATATCTGGGTCCCATAGCATTTACAACTTACCCATCCATTTCTGCAATCCAATCTCCGTCGTCCATTTCACTGCTCCAGATCCGACGAACATCGCTCGATATCGCGCTCCAACTAGCACGATGGTTAAAAATTTTGAACTTACACGAAATTAGTGGTTTTTAATTGCCACCTGTTGGCTTATAAACGCTATTGTGTTCTATCCAGCAACTACCACTTACCATTCTCAACCTACGTGAAAGCCACATGTGGTTTTATAAAACCATATTCTTCATACCTCTACGCCATCATGTTTTCTTTCATTTGACTCGGGTTTCTTAACAGAACTATGGTTCCAAATTGAAATAATTTCACAAAGGCGATACCATACATCTTCATTTTTTTTAGCGATGCAAATATTTATGGAAGGTTCCATAAATACATAATTCCAGAATTCAGGAAATTCTACCAGTTATGAAAATCAATAAGTACATTTCCAAATTGCATAAATTACTTACCAATATTCAAACCCACTCTGGAATTTAGACAATGCGTGGCCTAATATCTTAATATTCATCTTCTGCGTTTCTTATCCATCGTTTATAAATACAATAAAACCTCAAATGTGACTTCAACACCTAGATCTCACTTCACTGTGTTGTATATTCTTCCGCATGACTCTCTCCTGAGCTTATTGTCAATTCATATGTACAACTATCAACACTGCATACTCTCTGCTTGTTGTCCTCTGATTTTATTTTGCCGATTAAAACCTATACATACATGTACTGTGCCAAACTCTGATTCATAACATGAAATTATGAATTCATTTCTCTCCACATAATTAATAACTCAGAAAACAATCTCCTTATATCTACCAAATATTTACATAGGTTTCTTCTTCTCTTAGGCCCAATTTTCTGATAAATGGCCTTTCCTTTAATTTTCCCATAGGCTTACAAACCCTATCTATCTAAAACCTGAATCGCTCCTATAAATCCTTGAGTCTATATCTATTTTATGCCTTTGAGTCTTACAATTTATACAAATATTTATAAAACCAATTCTGGTTCCAAATCCTCTATTTTCTCAACAATTTCCTATGAATCCTCTTTAAGTCTAAAATCTCTACTTAATCCCTAAGGATCCTCTCTCATCCTAAAATAATGAACCAATTCTAATTTAGGATTTATAATTAATTCTTAAATCTCTCAATCCCTATGAATTCTCAACTAACCTAATTCTCTCATGTTCTCCAACATTCGAGAACATTTACAAAATTCCTCACAATATTTAATTAATTCTCATTAAAATCACTCAAATCATTCCATTTTCATAGAATTACAAGACCCCTAAGTCTATTAAAATGCAAAGATATTTCTGAGCCTAATGCTCCTGTATCAGACTCCCAAAGTAGAAATTTATCATGTGCTTCCAACCTTTGCCTCCTGGATCCCATACTCTGTTTTGTTGGGAAAAATACTGAGAGGGGGGGGGGGGGGGGGGGTGAATCAGGATTTAGGACTTACTCAACAATTTTTCTTTTTCTTACTTCAAAACCCATACGCTACTTTTATGAAGCCAACTAGCGTATACACGCGGATATCCTTCATAAAACTCGCCTATACACAAAGATCTAATTATGCAATTAATTCTTCACTTATATCATTCCATCATTCATCCATTAGATGTTCAATAAACAGTAAACATGTACAGTAAGAACAGAGTGAGTCATCACACATAAGCAACACACATGAACACCAGGATTTTAGGTGGAAACCCAAGTCGGGAGAAAACCACCGCTGCTGTTGTCTCAGCCTTCAAAATTTTATTATTAAGAAAAATTCTTACAACATGTACTGGTGAAGACTCATACCAGCACGCAGGCACCCACCTGCAGAAGGCTACAACCTTCTCTCGTTTACCAGCCTCTTCTGGAAGGGAGCTACAACCCCCTGCACTCGTTTACCAGCCTCTCCTGGAAGGGATCTACTACCCCTAATAACTTCTACTGGCAGAAAGCTTCCACTTTCATACTGAAGGCTTCAACCCTCAGATCCACTGCAGACCACGTTTCATCAATTTTCAAACTGGAACAAACAGCTCCAACACAACCCTTTACTTGTCAATAAACAAAATTTTCCCAAAGCATCAAACAGAACAGTGAAACCACTGTAACCAGTATTTCAGATATAACCCAGACTTCAGAATAGATATGCAGAAACACATTCAACCTTCAGTAGCCATCAGATCAGAAATCATACGCGCTTTTATTTAATCAGACCCACGTATATACGCGCCTTTCAGAATACGAACTCGCGTATACTTTAGTACATTTTCCAAAGAAAACCCTAACTGCGCATACGCGCTTTTCTTTCCACATACCCGCGTATACACGCGCTTTCCATGAAGCGAACCTGCGTATAGATCTATAAAAGAGAAACCTTGCAGTACAGACCAGATCTATAAACTTACCCAGATTTCTTCAATCTCTTCAACAGGATTGCGCTAGGTCTTCTTCACTTCTTTTCAGATCATCCCTGACATTCACCATTTCTAGATCTAGAGATCTTGAGCCTTCATCATGTTCATAGGAGCATCATAGATTCAGATCTATCAATTAGGAACAGAGTTCACCCATACAAATATACTTCAGAGTGAAGTATTCATCAAAGCCCAGACTCATACACTCACACATTCTCCTTGCACAATGAATTTCTTCTCCTTATATAGGTTTACCCTTTTTCAATACCATGAGCCAAAACCACATTACTTCCGATGGTATTCCTGGACGGGGTCACATAGACGTATCATTACTCAATACAATGGGTCAATACCATGGTGGTTACCCCTAGTTTTGCACTTTATGAGCACTTTTTCCCATACGCGACTTGGCACGTTATTTCCCGCGTGCATACGCGACTTCTTCTAGACAAATCTGCGTATGCCTTGAGACATACTCTTTTCATCATAGATCTAGCACATACTGAATTCCGTTCTTCATTACCTTCTGTACTCACTGTAGATATATCAGATTTACATCATTTAACAAGTTCATCATGACATATTCTATCAGGCACAACTTCATCAAGTGGTTTGCCATCAAGGACAACACTCTGCATCATATTGCCAACAATCTCCCCCTTTGGACTTGATGGCAACCACGATGGTGTTTGATCACAACACTCTGCATCATATTGCCAACAATCTCCCCCTATTCAAACACCATGTCACATGTCACTCTCCCCCTTTGTCATCAAGGGCAAAGGACGGACCAAAACTAACACAAGGTTTTTCTCCTTTTGTAGAAAGAAGTGCTTTTCAGATCTGAAGTGCACAGAAGTTATCATGTGCCCCCTGAGTTCAAGCTGAATCTTCAAACATATTTTACAATGAAGTACACGACTCTATGACCTTCCTATCACCAAGGACTCATACTTACATCACAGATCCAACCAAGTGGATTTACATATGAGACTCAAGTACCCAACCAAGTGGGTTTACAGATTTGAACAAGTCCTTACATGACTGAATATTACAAATTTACATCATGGGTTTCAACATGCTCTTTTTCAATCAATTACAAAAATTTCCTGTTGTAACAAAAACCAACAGGATCTCAAGAAAGAGATTATATTTCAGAAACATCATACTACCAACAATGCATTATTCTCAGCAAGGCTAATGCTCCCCCTGAAATAGTGCATCCAAGTCTCCTTTCTATATGACCAAGGCTCCTCCTTAGCTTGTGCAACCTGAACACTTTCAATCAGCAAGTCATCAAGGCATATTTACCCAATAATAGAAAATGAAACAGATATATGAGAAGAACACCACCAGAGACATCAAACAACATCAGAGATACCAAACAGCACTGAGAAATGCTGACCCCAATAAAAAATTGTCAACAACCAACCATACACGGCTTTATGTGTATTGACTCGCATATATACGCGACTGTGTTTCAGGAAACCCGCGTATCCAATTTAATCTTCTGAATTTATGCAGATTTGTGCTTTTGACTGGCAGAGAATACTCCCATCTTCTGTCTTAGATACTCGAATGCTTCCCTGGGCAGAGGTTTGGTAAAGATATCAGCAATTTGTTCTTTGGAGGGAACATACTCCAATTTCACCTTTTGTTCAAGTACTTCTTCACGCAAGAAGTGATACTTGATGGGAATATGATTGGTCTTTGAATGCATAACAGGATTCTTTGAGATACTGATGGCGCTTGTATTGTCACACAAAATGGAGATAGGAGGTGAGCATTTGATTTGAAAATCTTGTAGAGTTTGCATCATCCAAAGAAGTTGAGTGCAACAGGATGCGGCAGCCACATATTCTGCTTCTGCTGTAGATAAGGCAATAGAGCTTTGCTTCTTGCTGAACCAAGATACCAACCGGGGCCCCATATAGAATGCACCACCACTTGTGCTTTTCCGATCATCAACATTTCCAACCCAATCTGCATCAGTATAAGCATGAAGAGTAAGATCAGCATTCTTTGGGTACCATAGTCCAAAGTCTTGAGTTCCTTGTAGATATTTGAATATTATTTTGACAGCCTGAAGATGAGACTCTTTTGGATTGGCTTGGAATCGTCCAACAATCCCAACTGCATGCATAATATCTGGTCTAGTCCCAGTGAGATATAGAAGACTTCCTATCATAGATCTGTATTCTGGTTGATTCACCGTGGGAGAATCATCATGAGAACTAAGATTACATCCGGTTACCATTAGTGTACTTACAGGTTTGCACTCTTCCATCCCATACTTCTTCAACATTTGTTCAAGGTATTTTGCTTGAGATAAGAATATACCTTATGTAGTTTGATGCACTTGTAAGCCAAGAAAGAATGTTAGTTCCCCAAGTAAAGACATTTCAAATTCTTTCTGCATGACAAAAGAAAATTTCTGACTCATAGATTCTTCATTACTTCCAAAAATGATATCATCAACATATACAATCACAATCAATAGTTTATCATTTTCAATTTTTTTGTATAAGTTACTATCAGCAGACCCTTTTGAAAATCCTTGTTGATGAAGATATTTGTCAAGACGATAGTACCATGCCCTTGGAGCTTGTTTGAGACCATATAGAGCCTTTTTAAGTCGACAAACAAGATTTTCATCATTTCCCAAAATGAATCCTTCTGGTTGTTCTATATAAACTTCTTCTTCTAAATCACCATTGAGGAAAGCAGATTTGACATCCATTTGATAAACTTTGATTTGTTGAAAACTTGAAAAAGCAAGAAACATTCTTATGGCTTCAAGTATAGCTACAAGAGAAAAAGTTTCTTCAAAGTCTATACCTTCTTGTTGAGCATATCCTTTGCAAACCAGTCTAGCTTTGTTTCTTATAACTTCCCCATTCTCATTTAGCTTGTTCTTGAATATCCATTTGGTTCCAATGACATTTTTATCATGTGGTCTTGGTACCAATTCCCAAGTGTGATTCTTTTCAATTTGATCAAGTTCTTCATTCATGGCATGAATCCAACATTTATCTTTGCTAGCTTGATTAACATTTTGTGGTTCAATAGTTGACAGAAATGCCAGATAGCTAGAAGATCCCACAAGAGTCCTTCTTGTTTATACACCAAATGATTTGTCACCCAAGATTTGAGATTCTGGATGGTTCTTTTGAACATATTTGGATGGAGCTTTTCCAGATAAATCATCTCCAGATTCTTCATTGGGTTCATTGTCTGTATTATTTCTATTTGATGTAGAAGGATATACGTCATCATCACCTTCATCTGTTGCTAGTTTTTCTTCTTTTGAAGCTGCAGGAGACTCATCAATAACAACATCAATACATTCAAAAATATTTCGAAGTCTTCTATTGTAACATTTGTATGCTTTACTTTGAGAAGAATAACCAAGGAGTATACCTTCATCTGCTCTTGGTTCAAACTTGCCAAGATTTTCATCATTATTTTTGATAAAGCACTTGCTTCCAAAAACTTTAAAATGCTTCACAGAGGGTGGATTACCATACCAGAGTTCATATGGTTTTTTTTCACTATTTACACGAACATGTGCCTTGTTGAGAATATTTACCGCTGTGTGAGCTGCTTCCCCCCAAAATGTGTCAGGTGTTCCAGAATCATCAAGCATGGCTCTAGCCATTTGTTGAATTGTTCTATTCATTCTTTCTGCTACACCATTCTGTTGAGGAGTGCCTGCTACCGAAAACTGTCTTTTTATGCCATGTTGTTCACAAAATTCAAGGAATTCATTTGATGTATATTCACCTCCTCGATCAGATCTAAGACATTTGATTTTTAGATCTAATTCATTTTCAACCAAAGCTTTGAATATCCGGAATTTCTCAAATGCTTCATCCTTGTGTTTAAGCAACCCAATCCAACACATTCTAGAGTAGTCATCAATAAATAAGATATAATATTCTTCACCACGTGGTGACTTTTTCCTCATAGGTCCACATATATCTGTATGAATAAGTTCAAGGGGCCCATTTGATGATCCTTCCTTGGCATTAAATTGCACTCTGGTCTGCTTACCGAATTGGCAAGATTTACATATGATATTTTCAGGAAGAGTAATATTGGGAAGACCACGAACAACTTTAATTCTGCTTGATTTGTTGATTTGAGAGAAGCTCAGATGCCCCAGCCGTCTATGCCACAGCCAATTTTCTGATGATTTGCTCAAGTAACATTGATCTTTGCAGTTCTTCAATACATACAGGTTGTTTGGAGTCCTTTTTCCTTTTATAATTTTTTTACCTGTATCAAGATCACGTACCACACATTCTTTTGAACTAAAGACAACCTCAGTTCCTTGATCACACATTTGACTTACGCTTAACAGGTTATGTCTCAATCCATCCACATACATGACATTGTTAGCTTTCACCTTTTCTTTTAGAAAAACAGATCCTTTTCCTTTAATGACAACAGGTGTATCATTTCCAAAAGTAACATTCTTTTCCTTTTCTAGGGCATTATAAGCATGGAGTTTGTCTTTGTCACCCGTCATATGTTTTGAGCATCCACTATCAATGTACCATTGATTTTCTTCTCCTTCTGCAAATAAAGCTATACCACAATTCTGAACCTGTACATCCTTCTTTTTCCATACTTTGGTGTTGGAAGGAACATGTTCTTTTGGCTGGACTTTGCTCCTGCATTCAGATTCTTCATGGCCAAAGTTATTGCAATAAGTACATTCAACTTCATTTTGAAGAGGAGAAAAGTTGTTATAGGTATTCTTCTTTGTTCCAATATCAATCCTTTTCTTTCTTGCTTCTCTTGTCATGATTGTTTTATATGCAACACATTGAACAGCTTTATGACCAAAATTGTGACATGAGAAACATTGTCCATTGAAGTAGAAATTTCTGCGATCATGAAATCTTTTATTTGAATTTACCTGCTGATTGGTGTTCTTTTGAAAAGTATTCGTGCTGAATTTTCTTGACTTGAACTACTCATGCTTTACCCGTGAAGAATCTGTATCCCCTTTCTGAGTGGCAGAATGTTGTAGACCAGTTGTAGCTGCTTTTAGATAATTTGGTGCTGAAGCCTGAGAAGATTCTCCGGTATATCCAAGACTTGTCTTTATAAGAGGAGAAAGTTGTACCTTGATAATCTCATCTAAGGTTTCAGATCCTTTAGCAAATCTAAGATTCAGAGTCTTTACTTTCTCAAGTTCTTTTCTTAGACTTACCACTTCACATTCTAATTTTTCATTATGCTTCTTCTCTTCTTCAATCTGATTTTTTAGAGTCTCTATAATTATTTTACTTTCCTCTAAGAATATTTTGAGTTGATTGTTTTCATTAAGAAAATCATTTTCCTCTAGGGCATCCATAAAAGTATCCTTATCTTCTTTAGAATCATTTTCAAAAGCCATAAGGAGTCTAAGATTTTGTTCACCTTCTTCCTCACTATCAGATAACCCGTCACTGTCTTCATGAGTATAGTAACTTTTTCTAGTGCTAGACCAGTTCTTATTTCTTCTTGCTACTTCCTTTCCTTTTGAAAACGTTTCTTTATGAGGAAATTTAGTAGCATAATGACCAACTCTTCCACAATTAAAACATTTGAAAGGAAGTTTACCTCTGAATCGTCCTGTGCCAAGTTGAAGTTTCTTTACAAAATTTACCTCCTCTTCTTCTGAGACATATCCTGATCCTTCTGCTTCTTGTACATATTTCCATTTTGTAGAAGCTCTAAAGACGGCTTCTTTGACATCCGATGATCCTCCCCTTCTCATTTCATAAGCAGTTAGTATCCCATGAAGTTGAACCACAGTAAGGTTTTGGAGATCCTGTTTTTCTTCAAGTGCAGAAACTTTTGACTCAAATTTTGCCGTTAGTGATCTTAAGATTTTCTCAACCAAAGTTGATTTAGCTATTGTTTCTCCCAGATTTCTCATACGATTTACAATGTCATCAAGACGTAAAAAGAAACTAGCAATACTCTCATCACTATGCATTTTTAACTTTTCATATTCTATTATGAGAGTTTGGAGTTTTGAACTTTTTACCTTTGCATCACCTTCATAACTTAGAATGATTTTGTCCCATATTGCCTTTGCTGTATTCAGCTGCATGACCTTGACAAATTCTGATTCAGTTAGACTCCCCAATAGAGCATTGACCGCTTTTGCATTAGTTTCATAATTCTTCTTTTCTGTCGCATCTGTTGGTACCGAGGCTGGATATTGATACCCTTGTTCAACAATGGCCCATATATCTGTTCCCATAGACTGAAGATAGGATCTCATCCTTATTTTCCAGAAGATTAAATTTCTTCCATTGAAGAGTGGAGGCTTGATAGACACTGTTCCCTCAAGATTGCTCATCTTGCTTGATCTTCCTTCTAGCGGTTAAGACTTTTCAGAAGGACCTACTCTGATACCAATTGTTGGGAAAAATACCGAGAGGGGGGGTGGGGGGGGTGAATCAGTATTTGGGACTTACTCAACAATTTTTATTTTTCTTACTTCAAAACCCATACACTACTTTTATGAAGCCAACTAGCATATACACACGGATATCCTTCATAAAACTCGCGTATACACAGAGATCTAATTATGCAATTAATTCTTCACTTATATCATTCCATCATTCATCCATTAGATGTTCAATAAATAATAAACATGTATAGTAAGAACAGAGTGAGTCATCACACATAAGCAACACACATGAACACAAGGATTTTAGGTGGAAACCCAAGTCGGGAGAAAACCACCGCGTCCATTGTATCAGCCTTCAAAATTTTATTATTAAGAAAAATTCTTACAACATGTACTGGTGCAGACTCATACCAGCACGCAGGCACCCACCTGCAGAAGGCTACAACCTTCTCTCGTTTACCAGACTCTTCTGGAAGGGAGCTACAACCCCCTGCACTCGTTTACCAGCCTCTCCTGGAAGGGAGCTACTACCCCTGATAACTTCTACTGGCAGAAAGCTTCCACTTTCATACTGAAGGCTTCAACCCTCAGATCCACTGCAGACCATGTTTCATCAATTTTCAAACTGGATCAAACAACTCCAACACAACCCTTTACTTGTCAACAAAAAACCTTTTCCCAAAGCATCAAACAGAACAATGAAACCACTGTAACCAGTATTTCAGATATAACCCAGACTTCAGAATAGATATGCAGAAACAAATTCAACCTTCAGTAGCCATCAGATCAGAAATCATACATGCTTTTATTTAATCAGACCTGCGTATATACGCGCCTTTCAGAAGACGAACTTGCGTATACTTCAGTACATTTTCCAAAGAAAAATCTAACTACGCATACGCGCTTTTCTTTCCACATACCCGCGTATACACGCGCTTTCCATGAAACGAACCTGCGTATAGATCTATAAAAGAGAAACTTTGTAGTACATACCAGATCTATAAAGTTACCCAGATTTCTTCAATCTCTTCAACAGGATTGCGCCAGGTCTTCTTCACTTCTTTTCAGATCATCCTTGACATTCACCATTTCTAGATCTAGAGATCTTGAGCCTTCATCATGTTCATAGGAGCATCATAGATTCAGATCTATCAATTAGGAACAGAGTTCACCCATACAAATATACTTCAGAGTGAAGTATTCATCAAAGCCCAGACTCATACACTCACACATTCTCCTTGCACAATGAATTTCTTCTCCTTATATAGGTGTTGGGAAAAATACTGAGAGGGGGGGGGGGTGAATCAGTATTTACTGCATAATCAAATATTTTTACTTTTTCATTCCTTAAAACCCATACGCTACTTTACTTCAAGATCGGACGTATATACGCGGATCCCCTTTATGAAAACTTGCGTATACGAA